>CM035410.1:3759430-4059430 GCA_020310875.1 Ceratopteris richardii
CTACGATGGTTACATATGTATTGATTTTCAAGTGCGTACATGGACATCCAGATCCTCGTCCACTCGACCACAAAAATGAATATAATATAACCCTAGCAATGGATGTCTGTTCGCCATCAAATTTACAAATGTCTGTAAGCACGGTTTGAGTTGAATGTACTAGCGGTTGTTGATATATTTAGGTAGTGATGTGTGTGAACAGTCTAGGACTACCGGGGCACTTTTTTCCCTCTTTAGGAGGGTTTTTTCCCCCGGCTTATATATACGCTTATTGCCCTAATGGGCTACATATTGTTGTACATTCTAGTGGTAATACATTCAGTATTGTGTTTTGTGCTCCAAGCTTCTTCTTCTTCCTTGTGTTGTTCGTGTGCTTCCACATACATCTAACTCCAATAATTGGTATCAGAGCAGGTTATTGCTTCATCTAGGGCATCATCTACACCTCTCCAATTGCAGTCTCAGAAAAACACAAAATTTGGTAAGCATATTCAGGGTGTTTCAAAGATCCAAATAGCTTTGTTATGTGGTGCCAAAATCGTGATCTGAGCTAGTTTCGGCCTCCGAACACACTATGACAATGCTTGTGCAAGCTATTTTGCATTTTTGTGCCAAAGGTATATAGCACTTTTGGTTTTCCATTCTCAGTGTCTCTAAGTCTGCTAGAGGTTTAGTACAATTTGTCTGGGCAATTCTGTTCAACTTTTTGAGATATAGTCAATTTTCTGCATCAAGGTATTTTAGTCATCGTCCATGGCTGAAAGCAGTGATGTATTCCGTATGTTGGCTGTTGAGGATAAGTTGGATGGTACCAACTACCCATTATGGGCTTATATGATGTGTCATGTATTGGTTGCAAAAGGACTATGGAATATTATGCAAGGTGTTGAAAGACATCTTGTTACACCTCCGAATAATAGTACTACAAATATAGGTGTTAGAGCTGATGGAGATGGTGTCGAAGATGATGAAATTCTATAGATTCCTATTCGTGCTACTGTTTCGGTTGGACCTACTATAGAGAAAATTTGTTGGGATGGCAAAGATGCTTAGGCACATGCATTGGTAGCTTTCTCTGTCAAACGTGCCATTATTCCTCACATTCACTCTTGTAGAACAACTAAGGATGCTTGGGATACACTTATCACATTGTACCAGGCTAGGAATGAAGCTTGTGTTGCTTACCTCCGAAAACAATTGGAGAGTGAGCACATGAATGAATGTGATTTTATGGACAATTTTCTCACAAAGATTAAGGATTTGAAAGAATAGTTGATTTCTACTAATGAAGTTGTACTAGATAGCTCAGTTGTGCAAACCATTCCTAATGTCTTCTTGACTCATATTAGAGTTTTGCTTCTACTCTTCATTTGATGATGAAAGGCAATCCAAAAACCTTGTCATTTGAGAAGCTAGTATCTATTCTATTGCAGGAAGACCAGTCTAGGCAGAACAGGTTTATTATGTGTGTTGCACATCAAGCTTTCTTGGCTAGTCAGAAGGGCAAAGGTAAATGGAGCTCTTCTACTAGTAAGCAAAAATTTGCAAATGTTGCACATTCGAAGAAGGAAGACAAAGATGAGAAGAAATAAAAAAAGCGGAAATTATTTTGGAGATACTATAAAGCAATTAATCATGTTATCAAGAGCTATCCAAAATTGGTTGCTAAAGAGGCAAAGAAGAAAGAGGTCACAATGGTTGTTGCAGAGGCCTCTACATTGAAAATAGAGTATGCTACGCTTGTGTAGAAAGAAGAATGGGCGTTTACTATTGTTTGTAGTTTTGACCCATCTTCTGATGAGCAGTGCATGTCTGTAGTTAACAACTCCTTCGGTCCTGTTATGGGAGTTGGGAAGATCATTTTGAATACCGCTAATGGTAGTTCTTTCACTTTATCAGATGCTTTGTTTGTGCCATGAATAAAGAAAAATCTATTATCAGTTTCTACATTAGCCAAGATTGGCTTGGTTGTGAAATTTGTTGATGATAGATGTATAGTTCATGATCTGTCAAATGGCGACATCATTATTGCTTCTAGCATTTTATGTTGTGGGCTATATAAGCTCATAGACTACAAAAGATTTGTAAATGATTTCGCATGTGCAGTGCATGATTCTCAGGTTATGTCAGATGCAAAGCTTTGGCATGCATGCTTTGGTCATCCGAATTTTTCTAGTTTGCCTCGCCTGCAGAAATCTAAAATGGTGTCCTATTTGCCCAAACTTGAGGCACCCAATAAACATGAATGTAAAGGATCAATTTTGGGCAAAATGTAGCTTCATTCCTTTCCAAAAGATGGTTCAGTTCAGACTACTCAAAAATTGCAGCTTGTACATAGTGATGTTTGTGGTCCTATGTAGACACCTTCTTTTGGGAACTATCTTTACTTCGTGACTTTCATCGATGATTTTTCCAGGCATGCATGGGTATATCCCTTGAAGTCAAAGTCTCACATATTTATGTGCTTTAAAATCTATGAGCATGTAAAATGATCACCCTCCGTTCTGATTGAGGGGGGGAATATATGTCTTCTGACCTTAATGCATTTCTGGCTTGAACATGGGATAAAACATTAGTGTAAAGTGTCGTATACACCTCAACAGAATGGAGTAGCTAAACGAAAGAATGGGTCACTCATGGACTTGGCGAGGTGTATGGTCAAGAGTCAGGGTTTACCACAGTTTTCTGGCTTGAGGCTGTTATGCATGCAGCATATGTACTAAGCATGTGTCTCACTAAAGTGCTGCAGTCTATCACTCCATATGAGGCTTGGCATGGTTGCAAGCCATCTGTTGCTCATTTGCATGTTTTTGGTTGTTTGGCATATGCATTAGTGCTTGAACAACATCGTAGAAAATTGGATGACAAAGCAGTAAAATGTATTTTTGTTGGGTATAGTTTGAAAGTAAAGGCTATCATTTGTATCATCCACAAACTAAATGCATTCTGGTTAGCCGTGATGTTGTTTTTGTGGAAGATGCTATTCAACCATTGCTTTCATGTACTAAGGAGACATCTGTTAGCTTGAAAGACATGTATGATACTTTGCTACCTCGTTTTAGAGGTGGACAATCTAGTGCTAGTCCTAATGAGGCAACTACTCAACCTTTGCAGGTTTCATCTAATGATGCAGATCATTTCATTTTTTATGGAGATTTACATGATGCACTTGTTGATGAGAGAGTTGATATTGAGCAAGCAAAAACTATGCCAAAATGGCTGGTGCAAACTTTGCATGACAACAAATTAGATGCACCTCTATCATATCATACTCAGTCAGGCTCTCATAGTGCCTGTTTTGCATCAGATTGCTATGCTATGGCTGCCTCTAGTCTGTGTGATGAGACTGAACCTGTTTCATTTGACGAAGCACACAATTCAGAGCATTGGATGGCTGCAATGCAATCTGAATATGATCCAATCATGAAAAATGGTACATGGTTTTTATGTGATTTGCCTCTTGGTAAGAAGGCCATTTGCACTAAGTGGGTATACAAGCTTAAGCGCAAACCTAATGGAACAGTTGACAGGTATAAGGTTAGGCTTGTTGCAAAGGGTTATGCACATTAAAGAGGCATCGATTTTGATGAAATCTTTGCTCCTACTTGCCGAATGACCACTATTCATAGCATCTGTTGTAGCTCATCATGGTTGGAATGTACATTAGTTGGACATTAAAACAATAGTTTTGAATGGTGACTTGCATGAAGAAGTGTATGTTTCTCAGCCCCGTGGCTTTGTGCAGAGAGGGCATGAAAACCAGGTGTGCAGGTTAAAGAAGGCATTATATGCTTTAGAGCAAGCACCACGTGCTTGGTATGAAAAGATACATGCCTATCTGATTGCACATGGTTTTGAGAATAGTCCAACTGAAAGCACCTTATATGTTAAGCATGTTAATGTTGTGCTTCTAATCATTGTGGTATATGTAAATGACATGCTGCTCACTGGTCCTCATGACACGTATATTGCTGATTTTAAGGCGGATTTGCCTGCCTCATTTGAGATGTCTGATTTGGGGCATTTGCATCACTATTTGGGCATTGTGTTTATGCAAGTTGATGGTGGAATGGCTTTGTGTCAAATGAAATATATTGACACATTATTGTAGTGTTTTGGCCTTGAAGACTGTAAGCTTATTGCCACTCCTATGGAGACAGGTTTATGATTCAATCATCATGATGCTGGAGATTCATTTGATGCTATTCTCTATCAACAAGCTATTGGATGCTTGATTTACTTATGCATTGCTCGGCCAAATATTCAGTTTGTTGTCTCACAAATGAGCAGGTTTATGCATTGCCCAGGTTTCAAGCATTGGTAGATGGTTAAGTGTATCTTTCGCTACTTGAATGGTACCCCGCTACTTGGATTGTTTTATCCTAAGGGGAGATCACTACCACTAGATTTGCATGTTTTTTTTACAGTGATTGGGCTGGTTGCTATGACACTTGTGTGTCCACTAGTGGCTTTTGCTTCATGCTTGGTAGCTTATGTATATCTTGGTTGAGCAAGAAGCAAGCTACTGTGGCCACTTCCAATTGTGAGGATGAGTATAGGGAAGCTTTCACAATGACTGTTGAGTGTGTGTGGCCTAGACACTTTATGGCTGATTTGGGTGTTGGTCAATCTTCTACCACCACCATCTTCACTCATAGTCAGAGCACATTCACAGTTGCAAGGAACCCTGTGTTCCATGCTCACACTAAGAACATTGAGGTGCATTATCATTATCTCAAGGAGAGGTTCTCTATTGGGGAGATCAGCTTGGCATATGTGCCCATGCAGGAGAACATTGTAGACGTTTTTACTATCAAGAGAGCATTAGATTATGCTCTATGATTACAGTAGATAGGATTTTGGAAATACACTTTTCATTATAAGAACACCCGCGAAGGGAAAAATGATACAAGAATACATGACCGATACAAGACCCACAACTCAGGACCCATAGGTATGGAAAACTGGACTAGAGATGATACAGGAGATCCCACAACCCGAGATTGTAAGTATGAAACAAAATATCTCTATTACAAGAACTCCCTTCTCTAAGATGAACTAGATACAAGAAAGAACTCGACAAGGTCTAGCACTGCAAGATTACAAGAGGACAAGACAAGATGTCCAAGAACTAGATTAGACAAGACTGGAATAAGGAACATGCCAAGAACTGGAACTAGAACTTGAAGAGTACTTACTTGGTGGTCATGACTCCTTGAGCTCCTAAGACTGGTTTTGGCAAGATTGAGAATGAATGTGGCCAACACCTCCTTATATAGGTTTTCCAAGGGTAGTTACGAATTGATGATGTCATCGATGATATCATCAATTCAAAGCATGATCTTTGGATGTTAGAATCAAGCAAGAAGATAGTCGTTCTTAGGGTTTTGGCATGTTTCGGACGCAATGGAAGCATTGGTTTCTCCTAATTTTGAACCAATAATGAGATATATGATTCACATGGAATCTGAGATTAAGGATGGTTTCCTTTCTCCATGACATCACCTCCCCCTCAAGGGACGAGTTCCACAAGGAGCAGTCATGTTCTCTAGTCCTGGCTTCATTGGATTTCTCTTATGGAATTCTCGAACCTTGATTGGTGCTCTCTGAAGGAATTTGCAGGTTCCCAAGTACGATCAATGATATCATACCCGTTCGAATGAATAAGGTACTCTAATCTTCCTCGGGCTATTCTCAAATCTAGGATATGCTCGACTTGAAATTCTTCATGATTAGCAATCTCGATAGGTGGTGATGGACTAGGAGGGGTTGGCCACATTCATTCTCAGTCTTGCCAATACCAATATTGGGAGCTCAATGAGTCATGACCACCAAGTAAGTACTCTTCAAGTTCCACTTCTACTTCTTGTCTTCTTCCTTGTTCCATTCTTGTCTAGTCTAGTTCTTGGACATCCTGTCTTGTCCTCTTGTAATCTTGTGGTGCGAGATCTTGTCGAGTTCTTTCTTGTATCTAGTTCATCTCAAAGAAGGGATTTCTTGTAATACAGATATCTTGTTTCATACTTACGATCTAGGATTGTGGGATCTCTTGTATCATCTCTAGACTAGTTTTCCATACCTATCGGTCCCAGGCTTTGGAACGTTTTGTATCGCTCACGTATTCTTGTATTGTTTTCCCTTCGTGGGTGTTCTTGTAATTCAAAGTGTATTTCCAAAATCTTGTGTGCTATAATCAGAGAGCACAATCTCGTGCTCCCTTGACATTTTGGCAAGACTGAGAATAAATGTGTCCAACCCCTCCTTATATAGGTTTTCCAAGGGCGATTACAAATTGAAGATGTCATTGATGATTTCATCAATTCAAAGCATGGTCTTTGGATGTTAGAATCAAGCAAGTAGACAGTCATTCTTAGGGTTTTGGCATGTTTCAGATGCAATAGAAGCATTGTTCTCTCCTCATTCTGAACCAATCATGAGATATAGGATTCACATGGAATCTGAGATTCACGATGGCTTCCTTTGTCCATGACATTGACGAAGGCTCTACCTAGGGAGAAGTTTGAAACTTTCCGCAAATATTTGGGATTAATTCCTTTTGTGGATTGATTCCACATAGCTTGGCACTTCCTTATACATGAGTGCTAGCTCCTTCTTCACCGCATCACTCCCAAGGGGGATTTGTTGATATATTTAGGTAGTGATGTGTGTGAACAATCTAGGATCGTTGAGGCACTTCTTTCCCTCATTAGGAGGTTTTTTTTCTTCCGGCTTGTATATATGCTTATTACCCTAATGGGCTACTTATCTTTGTACATTCTAGTGGTAATACATTGAGTATTGTGTGTTGTGCTCCAAGCTTCTTCTTCTTCCTTGTGTTGTTCGCATGCTTCCACAGACATCTAACTCCAACAAGGCTAACTGCAACTCTTGTAGGGGTTCACTGCCATTGCTATGGCCTACTCTAATAGGGTATTTTTCATCCTGTAGGTGGACGTGCTGGTCGGTTCCACTAAATTCCCCTTGCCACATAACTTTGGTTACCTTGCCATCCCTCCACTCAAAGAGTAAGTCCTTCAAAAGCCTGAGAGGTAAGAATTTTTGTTCCACCCAATACTACACTTCCTCCGAAATGGTAATCGCATTTTCAAGAGGAATATCTTCAAGCTTCAATATTGTTAGGGTCTATTGCATGAATTCATCTATATAATCGTGATGATAGTTTTTTTTTTTCAAGTACTCCTTGCCACTTCCTACCGGCATCAATCCACTTTGTGATGTGTTATGTTACCCCATCCCATCGTGGTCGCCATAATGTTTTGGCATCTTTTGCTCAATACAGTCTTACAATACCCAAATGATATGTTCTCGAATGGGGATTTACGAATACACGGGAATCGTAAACATGCATTTTTGTTCCACACAACTTACACAGATATCCATTATACACATTAATCTTTCACACCGCATAGTATAGACAAGATCATAACACCACAACAACAAATAGATTCTTTGATTATAGATAGTGAGTACTATTGCAATACAATATTTTCTTACAATTAAGTCCTTCTAATTCTACAGAGTTCAGCTACATTCAATCTCTACGAATCTTCGTTCTTCATATGCATCACGTCTGGAACATGCATGTACTATACATCACCGTACTTCTTCGTAATCGATACATACCGTTCTGAACTTTTAGAATACAAAATCAACGAAATTAGCAACTCCGAAACCTCTTAGTATCTCCATAAATTCCCATTCCCATTACATTAGAATGATATTCGTTACAAAGGAAGTGTTCATCCATACCCGCTGCTAACACTGATTAGGGTGTTGGTCAGTCTTCAGCCACCACCATCTTCACTGATAGTTAGAGTGCATTTGCAATTGTGAGGAACCCTATGTTCCATGCTCGCACTAAGCACATTGAGGTGCATTATCATTATGTTAGGGAGAGGTTCTCTGCACAAGAGATCATCTTGGCATATGTGCCCACACAGGAGAACATTGCAGACCTTTTCACGAAGGCTCTACCTAGGGAGAAATTTGAAGCTTTCCACAAAGCTTTGGGCTTACTTCTTTGTGTGGTTTGATTCAACGTAGCTTGACACCCCCTTATACATGAGTGTTAGCTCCTTGTTCACCACATCACTCCCAAGGGGGATTTGTTGATATATTTAGGTAGTGATGTGTGTGAACACTCTAGGATGACCGGGACACTTTTTTCCCTCTTTAGGAGGTTTTGTTTCCCCCGGCTTGTATATACGCCTATTGCCCTAATGGGCTAATTATCTTTGTAAATTCTAGTGGTAATACATTCAATATTGTTTGTTGTGATCCAAGCTTCGTCTTCTTCCTTGTGTTGTTTGCGTGCTTCCGCAGACATCAAACTCCAACAATATGGAATTGGATCCCAAAGAAGTCAATGATGCCATGGAATATCACAATGAATATTAGGTGGTCCTTGAGGAGATGTTCCATTCCCTTTCTAGAGTCCTAAGTCAACCCTTCAATGGTAGCATAGCCTTCGAGCCCACCAAACCACTATCCTCTTTTAGCTTAGTGCCATCCCTTCCTAAGCTCAATCCTATTGAGCGTTTGGGGTCTATAATATTGGCTATGGTGAGAATTTTACTCTTGCTTTGTGGAATAGTGAGGGTTCCCATCGCTTCTAGTTCCTTGAGTTTATAGTTTGAAATTAATTCAAGCTAATCTAGATAGATTAGGCCTCATGCCAAACTGCCGTTATTGAAAAAAAATGCTAAGGAACTTCATCAAGAGAAGAGAGGTGGATAACGAAACAATTTTGGCATTCCTATAATCTTGACACCATGTAATCTCAAGTCTTGTAGGGCTACTATGAATGATGCTCAAGTGGATTCCACTTCTCCCCATGATATCTTTAGGAATTTTTGTTACAAAAAAATGGAAAGCCAAAATGTTATCTTTGTATTCTGATAAGAGACTAAGTCTAGTGCTTTTCTTAGGCTCCATCTTGTAATTTATCTCCTTTGGGAACTCCCCTCTCGGTGTACTTTCCTTTTTTTTATTTTAAAACTCAGTTCACATAGAGTGGCGGCACATTTTGTGCTAGCACTTGGATAAATACCATTGGTTTTTGCAAAAGAGTGATTGTTTCGGGTGCACTGTGCTTTGGGACGACATACCCCCTCAGAACAAAGATGTACCACCTTAACACTTTACTTTGATTGGTTATAAGAAAATGAAGTGAAGAGAATTTCGGTGAGTTAACAAAAGCGTACCACCTTATCTAAACTCACCCTAATTTATCTTTCCTATTTTGTGAAAAAAAAAAGAAATGGATGAAAACTTGATGCCAATGTGCCACTGCACACTGTCAAGCCATTGTGAGTGAAGTGAAATCATGGTCACAGACAGACACTGCTCAACTCGACGGTCTCTAGCTCTCTGTGTCATCGGCTCGCTCTCTGTGTAATCAACCTTATTTTGTTATCTCATCTACGGTAAGAGATCATTCCGCTGGGTCCGCCTTTTAACTGGATCGTAGAGCTATGGTGCTTGTCTTCTTTTGAACCGGATGCGGAAATCTCGCCATTCTACTCCAAATTCCAATGCAATTTCCACCCTTCGCTCTTCCTTGTTGAGTTCGCAAATGACAAGTTCAATATTGTTGAGACGTGGGGAGTCGGGAGACACACGGCGGTCAATCATGCACATATTTTCTGACGGTGCAGTCAGAACCTGACATCCGTACCATATACGAGGCTTCGAAGTTCGCAATTTCGCACGCGAGTCGCATGCGCAGCGATAAAACTATATTTGATTTAATAGGAATTCAGTCACGTTTCGATTGGCAAGAAATGAAATCGACATACGGATATCGACTGCAGCGACGAGTGCCCACCTGTTAGATCAAACGCCCTTATCATCATCATGCGGCAGCCTTCTCCTCGCGACTCTCATGCAAGGTCGAGCGACGAGCAGACGACGATCTCAAGTTGATGGGTTACGTAAACTTACATCTCTAGCAACGTCAGTGTTGCATCGCATGTGATATGGCCTCGCATGGCCCCATTGAGGCCTACCTACATACAATCAGAGTACGTCAAGTGAGCAATAGGGTTATCACCTCTCTGCTGATCATCAAGATCGAGATGGATGCTCATTATCTGATGACCAGCCAGCTAGTGATCATTATTGCTCATTGATCGTCAATGGCTTGTAACCATCTAAAGGCAATTGTCCTTTGGACAGCTTGGACAGTTCTCCTTTTCAAGACAGTAAAATGCTGTTAATCTGTTTTTTTTCTTGGAAGGCAACAGAAAAGAAATTTAATATTCAGAGAAAAAGTAGATCAGTGTAGGGGGCAGGATCCCTAGTCAAAAGAGAAGTCTGAAGTGACAGCCAAAGATGAAGGCTATGGTAGCTCCCATGCTGTTGATCTTTTTGATGCTGTTGGTCTTTTTGATGAAAAGGTTAAGTATCTGAAGTGACAGCCAAAGATGAAGGCTATGGTAGCTCCTCAGAAAGTAACAGTGTTTCCATATCGAACTATAATTAGCGCTTGTCGACCCTCATTCTCTTGCATGCGCGTACATAACTACAAAGTTCATTAACCCTCTTTCTCTTGCACCTGCTTTGCGAAGTTCATACTTTTTGCTAACTCCTATCAAATACAGATAAAGTATATTTGTCTTTGTAAGGGACTATATAAGGGTAAGGCAAGTAAAGAGCATCAAACGATTCCTCTCCTTTATATTGAAAGTGGAAGATAAATTTAGTTTTCGGGGCTTTCAAGATAGGTAGGACCTCTATTGCATACTCTTAAAATTTTACATTTCCAAGAAGGTACAAAGAGTAAAAAAGTAAGATTTTATGGAGATCAAAGCGCCAAAGGAAAAAATTAAGCTAAGACCACCAAAGAAATCCACCCATTTCACTAGTCCATAGGTAGAAGGCATGTATGTACATATAGTTGGGCTAAGCGAAGGTGATTTGGACAAGGATTATCATTCCCTTCCTTTCAAATAGAGGAAAGTAGTATTTTATCTGATTATGGGAGATGGATCTAAAGAGAGAGATTAATATTATCGATCATGGTGCATGGGGGAATACTCCACATATGGTACGTTAACTCATCTTTGAGGATGAAAATGGCTTTAATGGGGGAAGAATGTTGTATAATTCATAGATTCAGAAGGCTAAATAGATGGATTCTAAAGGTTAGAAGATGATGTATATTTGCCTTGATTTAGCCCTTGATTTACCCTTGGAAAATGCTTGAACCTTTGGGTTGAATCCTTAGGTTTCAACCCCTAGGGTATCTACTCATATGAGGTCCCAATTGAATGTTGTGAACCTTGGGTTTGGTGTATCCTAAGGTCTAAAAACCTTAGTCTTGGGAGAAGCTTCTGTAGGTGTCACCTTCAAGTGTATGTGAGAGAAAGATCTTCATTTGATTTAAAAACCATGTGATAGAACTTGGGAAATTAGAAGGCATGCATGACCCTTCGGATGGTGTCCATATGAAGTTCACTTGGCTGGACATTTGGCCAAACCCAAGGATATGTACCCCTTGGCATACATGTATAAATATGGGTGGAGTTGGATGGGTGGAAACATGATCACTCTTGTCATGGTGGACTTGCTAGTTAATTCAATTCTTTAGATAGTTTTATTGATAGGATTTTGTAGCTATAGAACAGTTTCCTTAATTCTACATCCACCAATCTAAAAATAAGTGTAGCACTATTCTCCACATCATATGGAGCATGAATAGTACGAATGAGTTGATATTTTTCTTGTATTTTCTCTATGAATGCAATAAGATCATCAAGTGCAGGCTACTATGCTAATTTACTGCTAAAGGGGTATATACAATATTACTTTACGCATTCACAAACCATCTCATCACTACGAGAATTAGGTGTTTGTTTCATTATTAGCATTTGCTTAAGAATGCTTTGAAACATCATGGCATATTGTTGTACAGAGTAAGTAGATTTTTGCTTCTCATGTTGCAAAGCACTAAACAATGGCAAGATATCCTTATCCCTTAATAAAGAATACAAAAATGCATATTTTATTTTGTCAATTGTGGTGAAGGCATTGTCATCATATTCCAAACTCTACTCCGACCAATGTAGCTACTCCGACCAATGTAGCTTGGAACATGTAGATTTTTTAGGTTTCATCTATAGTTCCATCGAGTAAAACATAAATTTTAGAAATGTTCATACGTGCACATCAAGGTCTTCAAAGGGGTCCCCATTGAACTTTCTATACACTATGTTCGATGCTCAAGGATTTCTATACACTATATATGGATGTGTGTGACACATATTAGTTGGAATGGGATTGTGGAATATTGTATATGGTGTTAAAAGAATGCCACATTACACACACACACATATATACACCGATAGTTATACTGACGCATATACTGGTGCTTATACTGACGTTTATATTTGCGGTTATACCGACGCATATACCGACACTTATAACGATGCTTACACCCACAGTCGCGAGACATTCTGACGATCCGTTTTAAATGGTCATACCGATGATCACTTGACCATCGATATCTTTAAATAGACTTTTTCAACGTTTATACTGACATTCAGAGTGACCGTCGGTATAGGCAGCGTTGATATCCCCATCATATGTTGTAGTGGATATATATATATATATATATATATATATATATATATATTTGTCTATACACATATATATATATATATATATATATATATATATATATATATATATATATATATATATATATGAGTGAATATGTTACACATATTAATTGGAAAGGGATTGTGGAATATTGTGTAAGGTGTTAAAAGAATGCCATGTCACACACACACATAAATATGTATGTATGCGCACGCACACATACACACACACACACACACATATATATATATATATATATATATATATATATATATATATATATATATATATATATATATATATATATATATATATATATATATATATATATATATATATATGTATGTATATATATATATATATATATATATATATATATATATATATATATATATATATATATATATGACACATATTAGTTGGAAAGGGATTCTGGAATATTGTTTAGGGTGTTAAAAGAATTCCATTTCATAATTACAAAATGTTAAAAATGTAGCAAATGTAGGCCATATTGAGGATGCATGCAAAACAACAAAGTATGCTTTGGATACTCTTACCATAGTATACTAAGTAAGAAATGACCTACTTTTTCTTACATCTAAAAACAAGTGGAGAGTTAACATATTAAAGAAGGTGATTCTATGGACCGTTTCTTAATAAAGATAAAACAATTGAAGGATCAATTGCTACTTTAGAGGAAATTTTATGATATAGAGGAAATTTAGAGTTTTCGTTCTTGTCTTTGATTGATGATGAAAGAAAATCCAAATGCCTTGAATTTGAAAATTCATTATCTAATGTGCTACAACAAGACCAGTACAAGGAACATGTGCATTATGCATGTTGGAGATCCAATTTTTTTGCTAGTCAAAAGGGCAAGGATAGAGGTGGATCTTTCTCTAATACGCACAAATTTGTAAGCGCTATACAATCAAAGAAGGAATGAAAAGATGAGATGAAAAGAGATAACTATATATACTTGCACGCGTTTACACAGCTTCTGAGTATATATCTACTACACGAATAAGCTGTTGCGAAAAGTAGCCACAATACAACAGTAAACATTTCAAAGAATAACATCGAAACATACAACACTAATATTATTACAGCAAAATAGCATAACGTCCACGAATACACCTAACACTAAATGATGTAAGGAAATAGCACCTTTTTCAAAGAAACTCCAACCCATAGAGTGCAGTTAAGCCAACCGATCATCATCTTAATTCTAATAATGAAAATGGTTTTAATCGCTCTCGGTGGTGACTAAAACTATAACCTTTCTCAGAAACTCTATATCTACTTGCTGGAACAGTCGATCTACATAGCAAAATTTTGTTATAAGATCATAATAGTTACGTCAACTACCAAAATATCACCATAAATCTCACAGCCACTATGAATGTAGTGATTTTGCAGTTTCCTCATATTTCTGATATATATATATATATATATATATATATATATATATATATATATATATATATATATATATATATATATATATATATATATATATATATATATGCATGTGTGTGACACATATTAGTTGGAACGCCATGTCACAATCATAAAATGTTAAAAATGTAGCAAATGCAAGCCACATTGAGGATGCATGCAAAACAACAAAGTATGCTTGGGATACTCTTACCATACTTTACTACCGAAGAAATGAGGCTATTTTTTCTTACATCTAGAAACAAGTGGAGAGTTAACATATTAACGAAGGTGATTCTATGGACATTTTCTTGATAAAGATAAATAAATTGAAGGACCAATAGCTTACTTTAAAGGAAATTTTATGAGATAGCTCAATGATGCGAATTCTTCTTAATGGTTATCCTAATTCTTTTTAGAGTTTTCCTTCTTGTCTTTGATTGATGATGAAAGAAAATCCAATTAATGCCTTGAATTTGAAAATTCAATATCTATTTTTCTCCAATAAGACCACTACAAGGAACATGTCCATTATGCATGTTAGAGATCCAAATTTTTTTTCCATTCAAAAGGGCAAGGATAAAGGTGGATCTTTCTCTAAAAGGCACTAATTCGTAAGCGCTATACAATCAAAGAAGGAATGAAAAGATGAGATGAAAAGAGACAACTATATATAGGTTGCAAATACTCTAAGGAGAATGATCATATCATCAAAAGCATTTCTAAGATTGTTTCTCAAGAGACAAAGAAGAAAGAGGTAAAAAGGATTGCTGCAAACCTTTTTGCTTCTAAGGTTGAGTCTATAAACTAAGTACAAAATGAAGAACGTGCATTTACTACATAATGTAGTTATTGCCCATCAATAGGTGATAATTGTATGTTAGCTATGTGATTAGATGTTTGATTCTTTAATAGTGGTGCAATCAAACATACTACCTCCCAAAGTAATTTCTTCACCCCATATGAGCCTAACCCCGATGAAATTTGTGTCACAGGTGTAGACAATTCCTCATATCTGGTAGTTGGAAGTCTCATCTATATTCCTTCTAATGGTATTACATTCACATGGTGAGATGGCTTATATGTGTGAGTGACCAGCAAGCATAAAAAGTCACGTAGTTTTTGCATTAGTCTTCTAACATGTGTCATCAACATGGGCATGAGAAAACCCATTGATGGGCAATTAGTCAATATATGCATTGATAGCCCCATTGGTAACATAATCCACATATATCTATTTAGTAGCTCAATCAAGAAAGTATTTAATACACATGTTAGGTGCCAAATGAATGATAGAATGGGTAAAAGCATCAATAGCTCTATCAAGAGCACATGGGTGAATGGATCAATAAAATAGTTGGTAAAGGTGTAATAAAGTAAGTCTATGATCTAGGGATCCGATGGCTTCAGACAGATCTGTAATCGGATACCGTTTGGTCACTCATCTGTAGGACCAAAGATTTCAAGAGTAGACTCAAGCATAAGTCATGTGCTCTCATCTTCAAGTAATCCACTTAGCCTAGTGGTTAAGTCTCATGGTTGTGAAGGAGGAGGTCTTGGGTTCAACTCCCATGGGGAGCATGGGGAGAGAGTTTTGCCCAAAGAGCTCTAGAGCCTTCTAACTCAAGTTAACGTGAGTTAACTTGAGTCCAGTGGACTTAACTCAAGAGGTCAGTACAACAACCACTAGTGGACTCTAGTGGAAGGTACTAAAGTAGTGGTCGAGATCACTCCAGCCACTAATAGACTCTAGTGGTGGATATGAAAGGAGTGGAGGAGATTGCACATGCACTTGTGGACTCTAGTTACATTTGTGGTCCTCATTAGTTCAAGCAGCTATATATACAGGCATAAGGTTGGGAGGAGAGTCATCTCTCTAGTATGTGGTGGTCGTAATCCTTGTTCTCTTGCATTGGTATCAGAGCCTAGGAAGTAGGCTTGGGCAAGGTGGAATGATCCAATGGCCTCTAAAAAAGGCGCTTGGGCATCCTCTATGTGAAAGGGTCGGAATTGTGGAAGGTGCGCGCGTCGGTTTCAAGGATGGACCTTACAATGATTGGGGTGTATCTCTCAATCCGTAGGTCGGATTGAGGCGTGTAATATACCGTTGGAAAGCTCTCGGAACGAACTTTCCAATGAGCTAGCTTGCAAGTGTGAATTCCTTGGAGATCCTTGGGTGGAACTTGATTGAGTGTTCAAGATACCAAGCATGGGTGAGAACAAGGTTCAAGACTGAGGTTGAGAACAAGGGCTCGAGACACCGAGGTTGCGAACAAGAAGGTTCAAGACACCGAGGTTGAGAGCAAGGGTTCAAGAGACCAAGGTTGCGAACAAGGTTCAAGAAACTATGCGAGGTTGAGGGACATCAATTCAAGGGCACCTAGGGGTTCAGGGGACTGATCACCGAGGCTAGAGGGATACAAGAGTAGATCATTGCGGACAATGATCGACCAAGGGGGGAAGAATGTAACATAATCCTGGTAGGAGATGGTTGAACCACACCCTAAGAGAGAGGATTAGGAAGTAATCCTCAACCATGGCTTTTGGGGCAAGTGGTTAGCCCATCACATTCCTAATCAAGAGGTTGTGAGTTCAATCCCTAGAGTCCAGTATACTCTAGAATAAAGAAGTTAGGAATTGCTCATTAGATTGACAATTCCCAAGAACTTTCAGTTAAAAGTCTTTGAGAAAAGTGTCCTAAGTTGGACAATTTTCATTTTGAATTTGAATTGGTGAAGTTAGTATGGTTGATTCCACCGAAATGGTAAACTTTCTCCTACAGTTTACATAGGATTTTTTCAAACTCATTGGGACAAAGTAGTCCTCTAGTCGAGTGAAAAAATCAAGTAACTGTTAGATCAAAGTAAACCATTGTATAAACATCTATAGTTAGATGTATGGGACAATCAAACTTCAAGTTCTCCAAAACAAATTCAAGTGAATCAAGAGTTCTCAAAGTCTTGCGAGGGATAAGAATCCCACCTTCATTACTAAGCCCATGCACCAGTTATGCCTAGAAATGGACTAGTAATTTGAATCCACCTAGTTCACATGTTTGTGCCTAGATCGCACATCCAGAAACTGTGAATTAGCCAGGGATGTCATTAGATCCACCCTTATTATTCTTCACTAGTTTGTACTTTGTCCCGTTCACCAAAGTGCAAACCCAGATAGTGTTTTGAATCATTTGGGCAGGGATGCCACCACAGAGATGAGACATGTTCTTCCCGTTCTAGAACATGACCATGTTCTTCCAGTTTTAGAACATGAGGCTCGGGGGTTGCCTACAGTTATATATATAGCTTTATTTTCGAGGACGAAAATCTTTCCCAAGGGGGGAAGAATGTAATAAAGTAAGTCTATGATCTAGGGATCCGATGGCTTCAGACAGATCTGTAATCGGATACCGTTTGGTCACTCGTCTGTAGGACCAAAGATCTCAAGAGTAGACTCAAGCATAAGTCATGTGCTCTCATCTTCAAGTAATCCACTTAGCCTAGTGGTTAAGTCTCATGGTTGTGAAGGAGGAGGTCTTGGGTTCAACTCCCATGGGGAGCATGGGGAGAGAGTTTTGCCCAAAGAGCTCTAGAGCCTTCTAACTCAAGTTAACGTGAGTTAACTTGAGTCCAGTGGACTTAACTCAAGAGGTCAGTACAACAACCACTAGTGGACTCTAGTGGAAGGTACTAAAGTAGTGGTCGAGATCACTCCAGCCACTAATAGACTCTAGTGGTGGATATGAAAGGAGTGGAGGAGATTGCACATGCACTTGTGGACTCTAGTTACATTTGTGGTCCTCATTAGTTCAAGCAGCTATATATACAGGCATAAGGTTGGGAGGAGAGTCATCTCTCTAGTATGTGGTGGTCGTAATCCTTGTTCTCTTGCAAAAGGCATCTATAGCATATTTTTGGTTTTATGCCTTACTCTAAGTAGACTCATTGATAACCCCATTGATAAACCCATTCATAGATACCTCTATAAAATGAAAAGAAAGAAAATAATGGTTCCTTTTTAATACCACATCAAGCTCAAATTTTATAAATGGTAGGAACCATCACATAAACCATTTAGATGTAAATTATTATCTCTTTATAATAGAATATAGGACACTTACATAGATTTGTAGTATTTTTTTCAAAACATCTCTAAAGACATGATGCATTGGTCTTTGTAATGTTGTTGGGCCATTGGTTAATCCAAAGGTCTTTACACGAAAAGTGAATAATTTCCATTTCCAAAAAAATGGTATCTTATTCTAAACTTCTCGATGTATTTACAATTGATTATATCTTGAAAAGGATCAAGGAATCTATAAAAATCCTTGCTTGCACTCCCCATTAGATGTCTAGTAATTGGAAATGGAAACCTATCTCATTGTTTTTGCATTAACGTTCTTTAAGTTTATGCCCATTGTTAGCTTTCTTTCTTTAGGAGACGCTAATTTTATAAATAATATTTCCCAAGTATATCTTAGTACTACTAATTTTTCTATCTCCTCTTTAATCTTGGTCCAATATGTCTCATTTGTTTGTAGGGCCTTCGTTTACTCAGCTTAGAATTATGTGTCATAGTAATCCTATGGAAAAACTTTCTAGAATTCACTCCCTTGAATTTACAATATCCATTTATTGGGAAGCAACAACGTAGGCCATCGAGTGGTACAAGCAGAGCCCATAGAAATAGTAGATATTGAAGACATGGAATCATGTAAAAAGATTTTGACTAGTTCAAAACAAACAAAACATATTCAACCATTGATTTTCAAGTCAAAGTGATTTTCATCACTCCATCACATTGTACATCGCATTTTTTAATTCCAACTCCATTGTTTTCAAGTAAAAGATTCCTTTAGCTTGAGGAAAGCTAGTTCTATGTTCATACCAATTTTCATAATTTTTAGAGCTCTTTGAGCCACCATAGGAGCTAGAAGCCTAATTTTTGAGGAGGATTTGTAGGAATTGAAGCTACTTGAGCACATTGTAAACTTGTTTTTAGGTAATCAAAGATTCCATTGCTCCATCTCTTTATCTTATCGTGTGTATGTTTGTGCATGTTGGTGTGATTCTCACTCACGGACTTGTACTCTACTTGCTCATGCTCTTCATACCATCCTCATGTCTCCTCCGATTGACAATGATGAGGTGGAAAACCTCACATTGATACTTATCGTTGTGCTAGAGTGACACCAAATTCGGCACCATTGCCAAGGATTGAGCTTTGGTGACAAGCATGTGATGATAAGATATAGAGGTTTGACATTGGAGTGCTAATTAATTAGTCAATTTCTTTGCTTTTCTTACTTTCTACATCATCATCACCTTCATCACCATCTCCTACCTCCATCTCCTTCTTTAGTGAATGTTTAATTTTGGACCATATTCCCATCTCTACCTCAATTCCACTCATTGTGTTTTTGAGAGTGAGAGAGAGAAAGAGGGATTTTTTGTACTATTTTTTCATGTGTCTTGTGAGCTTTCTAGTAGGTACCAGCATCCACAATAATAGCAATAGGTCAAGCATGTATGGAAGTTTTGTGCACACACCTTGGGATGAAGGTTTTTGTAAATCATGATAGATAGTAAAACTCATCATTCGGTTAAACAAAGCACATCACACTAGTGTAGACCTTGTGCATATCATAAAGACCTCGAATTTGCAAAAAAATTGACATATTTTGTCCATCACGATAGATAGAGGTATCAATTACAATTGACAATAGAAAGATGACGATGTAGATGTGTCCATTGTGACGGGTATGTTGTGCATCATGACGGATTGACCTCATGCAATAGACACATTGTTTCATAGAAATTCGTCAATCATGATAGACATCCAATCAATCGTGCTAGAAAGCTCTCCATCACACAATAGACAACTTGCCATCACACAACAAAAAGGTGTCCATTATGATGGACCAGTCCATCACGATGACAGCCCCAAATGGACAACCTATCCATCATGATAGAGAGCGCCATCAATCATAATAGAAAACCATTTTTAGGAAAAATAAATTAATGTTTTAAAATTTTTGAAAATTGAGATAAAATATTAAATTGTTTGTACACACTTGGAGCTCTTGAGCAAGCAAAGGGCTAGCTAGCATAAATAAATTGCTCTTGGGGAGCACATTTCTTGAGCATTGGAGCACTTTTTGGAGCACTAGAATCAAGGTTAGAAAAACTCTTAACCCCCTCAATCAATTTCTAGCCTAGGCTAAGTGCGACTAGAGGTATGGATGGACTAGGATAACGCCAAGCATGACTCAAGTACAAGAAAACCTAATCACTCAAGTTCAAGTATATTTAGAATCTTAATCTAGAAAAATTTAAGTGGAAAAGAACATAAATTCATCAATCACACTCAAGTTACGATATATTTCAAGTATTTCTAATGATGCAAATCATTGAACAAGATTTTACACCCAAAAAGCAAACCTAAAATGAATAAGTGATTGTGACAAAAGAACATTGCAACTTGGTTGTATTTGGGAATCATTCGATTAATAGATAAGGCCTATGAACCTTAGATCAAGAAGACATCTAGGTTGGGATAGACAAAGCATTAGATCCTCTAAAGCTAGTGTCAGTCACATAGCTATGTCATGGGCTCATCAGCTTAATGAGTATCCATACATGCTAAGTTATGAAAGTAGTGATTCAAAAATGTGATTTAACATGGACCGAGCTACAAGTAGTTCGGGCACTACTTATCTGCAAACATCAGAAGCTCCATATAAGACTCAGTTGGAGTATATTAGAACCAACTAATTAGGTGCTTGCATCTATGAGGATGGTTTGAGAAGGTCCATTGTCCAATTCAAAAATCGTGATTAACCCTTTGGACTTGAATGCCCACTTAAATTCAAAGAGGGCTCATACATTGATAAGAAAGGAACCATGCATGTGGTTACGAACTTACCAGACATGATAGATGAGTTCAAAAATGTCCTTCCAAAGAATGAGATAGGACACCTAGAATAAGGAAACATAGATCGAGAACCTAGAACACCTTGTGGCAAATCCATATTGCCTAGAATGATCAGCCCATAGTGGAACCCTCACGATAAAAAAAGCATTGAACTATTCTTGAACAGGGATACACATGAAGCCTTTTGGAGACTCAAACCAGATAAACTGAACAAATTAGACAAAGTCACAATATATGAGTCTAAAGATCTTGAGACTCGAAGCAAGGCTATCTATCTAGATAACACCTCAAAGAAAATGTTCATAGTAACAGGGCATGGTAGGCATGCATACACCTAGAATGGATAATTGATTTTCCCTACACCAAGATCTAATGTATCCTATGACCAACAAGGGGAAAGATCATCTTAGATTCATGGTACCCACAAGAAGAGAACTAGAAAGACCTAAAGTGAGTTTTGCAAACCCCTTAAGAAGAGATCAATTAGGAATGGAGACAGAAAGAACAAATGAAGAGAGGCATATAAATCCAAGACATCAAAGAGGCATGGATGAGTTTCCCTGGCCAAGACCTAGAGAACACCTTAGTTGTTCACTTAGTATAATGCCTTTGAACTCTCTCACAAACATAGCTTTAACGTGGTTTCAATTGCTATATCAAGGTCAATTCAAGAATATAGACTAGTTGCTAGAAGCATTCATCACCAAACTTATCAAGAGTGTATTAGGCACAATACCTCATCCCTAATACATAGCTTCAAGCAAACACTCCAAGAAGCAATCCAACTAGGAAAGAGAAGATTTAGACAATATTACTTGGAAAGGTGCCATATCCCAGAACTACCCACACCAACCAAACAAGTGGCATTATTTTTTGAATGTCTTGGTAAGTGCTGTTGGTGTAAATCACAAGCCTACACATTTGGCTTGAAAGATATCTTGAATACCCTACATATGTGAAGAAGCATAGGAACTAGTGTTAGTGGTTAATTACCACTTTATCTCCTTGTAAAAGTCAAATTGACTTGGAATCTTTTGTAATCACCTACCAAAAGAATTCGTGGAAAAAGTTAGCTATTTGATTGAAGGAATATCTCCTATGATATAGGAGCTTGATCATAGGGAGCCAAAAAGTTTGAATTTGAATTCAAATTTTTACTCATTCTCTATAAAAATGGTCATGGAAAAGTCGCGGGTAGAACTCATCACTCTTGAGCTTCTCATTACTGATTTTGAGTGTGTGTGAGGCCTACACTCTAACCCACACCTATCTACACCATTAGGCAATGAGTTTCATGCCAATGGATTTGTATACAAGTGTTCATTAATACATACATTCACATTGTTCATTTCTGAGTTCTCTGTCATACTACTCAAACGTTGATCAACTTGTGGAGTGCATAACTTAGTCGTTTCTCCATCAAATTCAGTGATTCAAAGCTTGTTGGATCTAACTTGAAGTTATCCGCATGTTGTCAAAGTTTGAAGAGATTGTACTCAGCCATTTTAGAGAAATACGCGTCGAGGTGATCACTAGTCAAAGTTTGCTACAGTCCTAAAAAATCGGGGGTATAGCTTTACTTGCTAAATTGATTTCTCTTAGCATAGTTTATCTTTTTACATAGTTTCACTTGGAATAGTTAGCTTGCTAAGCTAGTTTGATATCCCTAAAAGGAATTTTTCCAATTCCTATTGTGCTGGTCATACTAAGCAAAATACCCAGCAGGTATCAAGACATAAATAGAAGGTTTTCTTGAAATTGTGAGTTTCAAAGTTATCTGTTTTGATTCAATCATTGCACACATCACTTCCAAAGTACATAGGCCATTTTATGGTGTCATTGGAAAGCTAAGGAGGTCCACTTATCAAGTCTGAAGCAAAAGAGGGCTGGTACAAAGCAGGTTTTGGCAGTACCTACTCAATCTCTTGGAGCATCCATCCATCTTTCCCAACAGTGGTATCAGAGCAAACTAAGGTAAAATGGGAGATGGTTTTCCTTCATTTATTGATAAATTGGACAGGAACAAATATCAAGCATGGTCTCTAAGGATGAAGACCTACTTACAAGGAGGGAGTCTCTATGGATACATCTCAGCAGATGAGGAATTGCCCTCATTCAAAACAAGAGGATTGCCAACAAAGGAATAACATGAAAAGCTCAACACATGGTGTGCTAAGGATGCATTGGCAAGGTCTTATTTACTCAACTCCATCTCTGATTTTCTTTTGCCACATATTAGAAATTTTAAGACATCCCAAGAGACTTGGGAAACCTTGTCATCTTATTTTTCCTCCAACACAAGGGCTAGGAAAAATCAGTTATGGATTGAATTCACAACTTGAGGAAGCAACCTAAGCAAGCTGTTTCAGAATTTGTGACCAAGATTAAAGATGTAGCAGATCAGTTAGAAAGCATAGGAGAAGAGATTGAAGAAGATCAGATTGTAAGACAAGTGATCAATGGGATCAAGGCTGATGACAAATGGGAAAGCTTCACCACTGCCATGGATCTTTACATGGACATGCGAATTCCAGATCTTACAACTCTCATGGGACAATTGTTTACTCATGAAGCAAAGCTGAACAAGAATGGAGATACATCCAAAGGTTATAACTCTTCTGCCCTATACACTGATAAGAAGTCTAAAGATGAAGGCAAAAGCAAGAAGATGGAAGATGAAGGCTCTACCTCCCAAGCCAACTATGCAGAGAGAGGTAGATCATCAGGAGGAAGGGGCAGAGGAGGTAAGCAAGGTAGGGGGAGATCTTATAACTCCTCACCATGCAACATTTGTGGTTTATCAAATCATACTACAGATGAGAGTTTCAGGAATTACAAGAATCAGAGAGGAAGAGGATACCAAAGGGGTGGATACTCACAGTCAAGAGGTAGATTCAACCATCACCAAGGCTGCAACAACAACTACAACAACAATTACAACAATAATTACAATGGCAACTACCAAGGAGGATTCAAATCTAGAAAGGGCTACAACAACTACACAGAGGAGCAGGATGACTCTCTTCTGATCATGAACATGACTTCAAAATCAAGTACAAATGATGACCACTTATTCTACATTGACTCGGGATGCTGAAATCATGTGGTTGGCAATGTAGCACTACTCTCTGATCTTGAGGAACCAAAATGTAAGCATCAAGTCCAAACAGGTGATGACACCAAGCACTCAGTAGTTAAAGTTGGAAATGTTAAGACTTGTGATGGAAATCAGAATTTGTTGAGCAGGGTACTCTATGTACCAACCATTACCAAAAATCTGATGAGTGTTGGATAGATTGTGGAGAAAGGTTTGGAGGTTAGATTCAACCAATATGGAGCATTTGTGGAGAATCCAAGGCATGGGTTCAAGAGGATTGCTAAAGGAGAAAAATCAGGTAGACTTTTCACTTTTGAGTTAGAAGACACAAAGAATATTGCATTATACAGTTATAAGGATCAAACACTTTCAGAGCTTGAGATTTGGCACAAAAGATTAGGGCATATAGGAGGAAGAAATTTGAAGCAAATATGCAGGGACCAATGTATGCTTGGAATACCAAATGTATCCAAGCAACATATGATTTATAAGTGTGGTGCTTGTCAATTTGGGAAGTCTCACATGTTACCCTACTCAAGGAAAGGTTACATGCATGAAGACTACCTAGAGCTTGTCCATACAGATGTATGGGGACCAAGCAAAGACCCCTCAGTCTCAGGATCAAGGTACTATGCATCTTTTATTGATGATTATAGCAGATGGATTGTATTGTACTTCATGAAGCACAAAGATGAGGTGTTTAATTGCTCTAAAAGATATCTTGCACTTTTTAAAAATTAGACAAGAAAAAATTTAAAGAGGCTAAGGTCAAATGGAGGATGTGAGTACTTCTCCAATGAGTTTGAAAACTTTTTTGGACAGAGGCATGAAAAGAGAAATCACCACAAGGTATTCTCCTGAACAGAATGGGGTAGCTGAGAGAACAAATAGGTTGATTGTTGAAACAGCTAGGTCTATGTTGAATGAAAAAAAGTTACCTAACTATCTATGGGCAGAGAGTGTTTCTATTGCCACTTACCTCATAAATAGGTTACCATCTAAGTCCCTTGATGGGATGACACCCTATGAAGCCAAGCATGGTAAGAGACCCTCACTAGAACATTGCAGGATATTTGGATGTGTAGCATATGTACACATTCCTTCTCAGATAAGAGGAAAGCTAGACCCAAAAGCTGAAAAGTGCATCTTTATTGGATATGATCTAAATAAAAAAGGATACACGTTTTATAACCCTTCCAATAAGGGATTCATGGTGAGTAGAGATGTTGTCTTTGATGAAAATGATTCTTGGTATGAGAATGAATGCAGGAAGGTTAAACTACCCTATGATTTGGAAGAAGAGTTTCCAAGACTTGCAAAGGAGGAACCTACTCAGAGTGAAGACTCAAGTTCAGATGATGAAGATACTATCAACCTTGAAGAGTTCAAGGCATGGAAGTCCAAGGGCAAAATGAAGATGAAGAATCTTGAAGACATACCTGAATCTTCAACTCAATCAATCAAGAGATCACAAAGAGAAAGCAAAAACCCTATCAGATATGGGTATGATACATCTCTTGTTACTAAACATTCTGTTTATCTTGCCAAAGATTTGTCAATTGAAGAACCAGGATCATATGAAGAAGCCATAACAAAGATAGAATGGAAAGAAGCTATGGATGAGGAGATTGAAGCACTCAAGGAGAGTGATACATGGGAGTTAGTACCAAAGAAGGACTCCATGAAGGTAATAGGATCCAGATGGATCTATAAGCTTAAAAGAAATTCTGATGGCACAATTAATAGGTACAAAGCCAGACTGGTAGCCAAGGGTTTTGCACAAACCCAAGGCATTGACTATGAAGAGACATTCTCTCATGTGGCCAAGATGCCAACTATGAGAGTGTTGGTAAGTGTGACTGCATCAAAAAATTGGAACATGTACCAATTGGATGTCAAGAATGGTTTCTTGAATGGATGGATTTCAGAGGAGGTATATATGTCACAACCTCCTGGCTATGAGGACCCTAAGAAGGTAACATATGTTTGCAAATTAAAAAAGGCTTTATATGGATTGAAGCAGGCACCTAGGGCATGGAATTGCAGGTTAACTACATACCTCCAAGACCAAGGTTTTGTTATGAGCAAGGCAGATACTTCTCTAGTCATTAAGAGAAGTAATTCAGAGGTAATATACCTTTGTGTTTATGTTGATGACATCATAATTACAGGTAATGATGTCAATGGAATCAGAAAAATCAGGAGCCAGATGATGAAGGAGTTCAAGATCAATGATCTTGGTCTATTGAAGTATTTTCTTGGGCTTGAGTTAGTTTATACTAACTCAGGAATATACAATACTCAGAAAAAATACATATAGGATATGTTGAAGAAGTTTCACTTGCAGGATGCCAAAGTAGCAAGCACTCCAATGGAGGTAAACCTAAAACTAAGTGCCCATGAAGGTGATGAAGTCAAAGACATTACAGGTTATCAAAGTATGGTGGGTAGCTTGAACTATGCTACCTTTACAAGGATAGATATTGCACATGGAGTTAGTGTGCTAAGTTAGTTTATGCACAAGCCAAGGACACCTCACTTAGAGGCTGCCAAGAGAACCTTGAAGTATCTCAAGGGTACACAAAACCATGGTTTGTATTTTCCTTACACTTCAGATATTGATATCAAAATTTATTCAGATGCAGATTGGGCAGGATGCAAGGATGATAGGAGGAGCACTTCTGGATATATTTCTTTTGTAGGTGATAAGCCAATATCTTGGTCTGCAAAGAAGCAACCAACTGTTGCATTGTCTTCTACAGAAGCATAGTATAGAGGACTGGCTAATGACACACAAGAAGCCATATGGATTAAGCTTTTGTATACAAAATTGGGTTTATATACTAGGTCTCCAATAATCTTTGGAGATAATACAAGTTCTCTTCACCTTGCAGCTAATCCTATCTATCATGCTAGGACAAAACATATAGATGCCCATTACCATTATGTGCGAGAGAAGTTGATAAGCAAAGACATTCAACTAACCTATGTGTCAACCAACATGCAATGTGCAGATTTGTTGACTAAAGCTCTGGATGGAACCAAACTTTGTAGATTCAAAGTAATGATTGGATTGCAGGATATACATGAAGATTGAAGATGAAGACCAAGCCAAAATGTTTGGCTTGAGGGGGAGCTGTTGGTGTAAATCACAAGCCTACACATTTGGCTTGAAAGATATCTTGAAGACCCTACATATGTGAAGAAGCATAGGAACTAGTGTTAGTGGTTAATTACCACTTTATCTCCTTGTAAAAGTCAAATTGACTTGGAATCTTTTGTGATCACCTACCAAAAGAATTCGTGGAAAACGTTAGCTATTTGATTGAAGGAATATCTCCTAGGATATAGGATCTTGATTATAGGGAGCCAAAAAGTTTGAATTTGAATTCAAGTTTTACTCATTCTCTATAAAAATGGTCATGGAAAAGTCACGGGTAGAACTCATCACTCCCGAGCTTCTCATTACTGATTTTGAGTGTGTGTGTGAGGCCTACACTCTAGCCCACACCTATCTACACCATTAGGCAATGATTTTCATGCCAATGGATTTGTATACAAGTGTTCATTAATACATACATTCACATTGTTCATTTCTGAGTTCTCTGTCATACTACTCAAAAGTCTGTCCACTTGTGGAGTGCATATCTCAGTCACATCTCCATCACATTTGATGGACTAAATTTTTGGTTTTTTGCATTTATTGGTATCTATGGTGGCCTATGCATCATGATGGATACAATTTTCACCGAATTTAAGTGTCAATCATGATATTTTTGTCTGTCGTGATGGACAATGGTGTATGTCATGATGGACTTGTGTGTCATGATGGACAAGCGGTCCATTGTGGTCAGTCTAACATGATGGAAGGTTGTCTACCGTGATGGATAGTGTCAATCACAATGGATGCTATGTAGTGTGACGGTCAGAAAAAATGCGAAGAGTTTTGAATTTTTTTCGGATTTGTGATATGCAAGGCCTCTACTCTATGATGTTGCACTCAGTTTTACCAAAAAAGACCACTTTTTTCTATCTGTTGCCATGGACGAAGATCAATGCCTCGAGACCTATGCAGAGGTTTTCTATACCTATTGGAGTTATTGAACCTGTTGTGTTAAAAAATAGGTTGATAGGCTAATTTGGAGGATCAAACAAGCTCTAAAAAATATGAAAATTGATATGTACTTAGATCTAATACCCCTCAAGCTTAAGGACTCCTCGACTTGCACATAATGGAGTAGAAATGAACGAAAATGGTACTAAAGTTGGTGTGTAGTTATTAAAATCAACATTGTAAAAAGGTTATCATTTGAAAAAATTATATCAGCCTAGTTGTCGAATCTTCCTTGAATCCTCTACTTGCTTGGTCCTACTTGAATCTCCCTCTACTTTGATTCTCTCCAACGGCTTCCAGGTCTTGTAACGCCACCTTGATTGCCCTAGCAGCTACCAACAATGGAACTATGGATTTATAAATTCCAACAAAGGAGAATGGAGTAGATAGTTTCACCATATTTTTGTGAATATCAAGCTGAAGCACACCTTTGAAGATTCGACATTATGCCAAGGAGATAGTTCACCTATAAGTGGAAATTGAGAGGGGATGTTAGATATGCTCATTTTTCCACCCTCATAAGTGCCCACTAGTGATTTATGATGCTCTAGTTACAAGGTGAATCCATGATCTAAGATTGAAAACTTTTTTTTTTAATATAAAGGAAGTTCGGCGTTAGCCTACTCTCCCGGACTTGAATTAAATAAAGAAAGAAAAGTACAAGAGAAGGGGACTAGTGCCCACGGGACCCCCAAAATCCCACAAAGCAGGGGAAGCTTTAACAAAGCTTAGATGGCGTTACAAAGAAGGTTAATCACCCTCTCGTCACCCTCATGTGGGGCCCACTTGGGTTTAAGCTTGTTATTGATCAAAAGGAGAACTTGATGATGCCTGAAGGGGGGGGGGATTTCTTGCAGTTGACAATCCTTTTGCCAAGGAGGAAAAATGATTTCTCAATTGACCACTCCTTGGGGGAGTCACCGAAGTTGAGAGCACATCTTTCCCGCCAGATTTTCCATAGGACCTCCCCTCTGATGGCGTTCCAGAGGGTCGCGGAGCAGCCGATCGCTTCTCCCAGCAGGGCTTGCTGCCAACTGAGATGTTTCTGAAGTCTAATTTTCATTCCAACTGTCTGCCAGAGTCTGTTAGAGTTGGGGCAGGTATAGAAGATGTGTGGGACATCTTCGATAGACCGGTAGCAGCATTTGCACCAAGGAGAAATCCCACAAAGTTTGCTAGCCTTAAGGTTGGTCCAGATTCCATGATGAAGAATTTGCCATAAGAGGACAGACTTTTTGATTTCTATGAGGGGGTTCCAGATAGCCATGAACTTCATGTCCCACCGAAGCCGCGTCCAAGACAGGCACCACTTCTTGTTGAGGTTAATCTGATAGTCAATTGTTTCTTTGATGTTCGGGATTTTTGATAGGCTATTCCTGTTGTGCCATTTGAGACCAAGCGAGCTTGATGTGTCGTGTCCCATGAGAAGGCGAGTTTTGTGTCGATCCCAGGCGAGACATTTGCTTTGCAAAGTGTTCCATTCTTCGTATGAAATGTTGACACGAGGGTCAATATCCTCGAAGTTGATCCAGCGGTTGGTGTCATGTTTCCAGAGATGTTTCCATTTTTTAAAGCCTTTGTTCCATAATTTCTTGGCATTTTGAATGTTCCAAGGTTCCACGCTCCGGATGCCATGGATCGGAAACCAGAAAGAGTCGTTTTGTCTGATACAGGCTGCCCACTTCCAGTCTTCACTAATTCTTGTGTAGCTTTTGACTTTATTCCAACTCTTCCATAGGGAGCATATGAGATTAGAGCCTTTCGGGAAGACGGGGACTGGGGAAAACAGCAGGGTCAAGATGTCGAGATTCTTCCAGTTTGGGAAACCCATGAGAGCCAACTCATTCTTGTTTCTGAAGATCAACTTGGCCCACGAGGCCTCCCCATTGCTCCAAGCCTTAATCATCCATTTGGCTGCCAATTTGTTAGCCATGCACTCAATGTCCAGGATACTTTAATTGGGTCTTGATTAGAAAATTCAATGGAAAAAATAACCATTTGTGTGTCTAATGTATGAAATAGGTAGAGTACCATTGTTTGTAGATGAATGAGATATATTTCATGGAAAGAGAGTCACCAAGGTTCCCTATTTTGAGATACAAGGGGATAGTGGGAAAAATGAGAATTTCCCTCCCTTCCCTTTGGAGTTGAACACATATGAGCATTGGAGCTCATCTTATATCCCTTGTTTCTCCTATTTTCCACCATATGTGATAATATTAGAAATTAGATGCATAGAGATGAGAGAATGATATGTCACTCTCCACCCAACCGACTATTATATAAATCTCTAGATACCAACTGACCTCAAGAGTGCGTGGATTCCATAAAGATATTTCAAGGAGCACCATTGCTTTAAAAACCACCATTCGCTCTAGATTCTACTCTTGTTATGTGTGCTAACCCCTTAAGTTAAGCCTCAATGCACTTGTGTAAACTCACATAATGATCTTGGAGAAAAATTCTCTCCCCATGATCTCCATTACTATTAAACCCATGACCTCTTCCTTCCCATCCAAGAGACTTAACCCCTAGGCTAAGCTTCTCAGTTTTCTAATACTCCAATAGATCCTCATGTTATCTTAACTTGTCGAAGTTACTTTATAGCATCCTCCCTTTGAATAACAAATTGATCCTCAACAAAATTATTCAAGTTATAATTAGATGAGGTTGTTCCCCTAAGCCCATGGTCCAAACTGAGGAGCATCTTTATCATCTCTCTGACTGCAAATTTTATTACAAAAGAGGGAAACTGATGTGTGTTTTGATCCTTAGCCAAACCATACAAAGCACCATCAAGAATTTCACTTGATAGAATGAATCTATTGAAAAGTATGGGCCATGATGATAAGAATGGATAGGAAAGCATCCGTGACCAATTCATTATTTTTTCTATGTGTTGTATAGATATCCATATGCATAGCACAAACATGTGAAATCAATGGATTCTAAATATCCTCTCCAAATGTTCTCTTGGTCCATTTATGTTCACAATTTGTACATGGAGATAAAAAAATGAGTGGTTTTTCTAACTATTTTAGGGCTTTTAGAAATTACTTCAAACTTACTTGAATATTGTTTGAAGGAATGATTTTTTTTTTTATGGTGATAAAAACATGTAACTTAGATGTTTATCGTATGGTCTACTTCTAACCAACATCCACTAACCTTTTTCTCAACTATAGAACTATTGTAAAGAATGTGAGGTTTAGGGATATTAGTATGCAAAAGATGTGGATTCCAAAAGCCCTCTAGATATTAATTTCTTAAAATATTTTGGGGAAAAACAACCGTTATCCCATCTAACTTTGTAATTTTTATTGTTTACCTGATGTAGGAACCTAAGAAATTATATATGTTACTTCTTCTTGTAACATTGGCATGGAATCCATTCAATTCTATTAGATTGTCTATTTTCATGTTCACATATGCTTCCTTTCTCTATATACTATAGTGAGATTTATTGCTAGCATGCAATAAGGTTATCATTTTTGGTAAGGGAATAAAAACCATTAAAGTATCATCACTAATCCCAATTCCCAAAACCTAGTTTGCTTTTAAAACTTCTCCAAAGGTGTACCTACAAATTTAGTGTTCTCCATTTTGAACATAAGAAGTAGATTGTGAATGTATCTCCTTTGTGTCAAATACATTCCTTCATCTATGTATATGATGTGCATACATAGGAAGAATGTGAGCTCACCTAAATCACTGATTCTGAAATCCTTGCATGTGTCTCTTGATCCTTTGAATGCCATTCAAATAATCACCTATTAGAATTATTTCATCTATGTTGGTGCACAAGAATCCAAGCCTACATACTTTGATAATTAGCATGTATTCCATATGGTCACATATGATCATTCCTTTGTACTTGATGAGAGAATAAATCCTATAATTTAGGACTTACTTTTGGGTGAGCATTTGAATTTGAATTCAAAGATTGGCTTCAACCTCCACTATAAAAGTAGATAAAAAAAGACTCGCATGGTATGCCCTAAATAGGAGATTAGTTGAGAGGGATACATTGTGATAAATGAGCTTCTCCCATAGCTGCTACACTATCCTCACATTGTCAAATTGATCATTGCCAATCACATTGTATTTTTATGTGATTCAATACATGTATGTTGATTATAACTTTACTTCACTTCTCTCCTATGACTACCTCAATGCATGGTTTATCATTTGATTGGATTTAAAGTGCTATAGAACCATCATACCATCTGATTTGTAGTTACAAAATTTTGTGGTTATTGCTTTTCTGAATCATGACATATCTTCACTTCATTACTCTTTGGTCTATAGTCTAAAGCACCCCAAAAATATCGGGCAAGTGCTATAACTTGCTAAGCATCATTCTTAGTGTCTATTCTATCTTTTTTATTGAAACAACTCATGATTGGTAGCTATCTTCATTCTACTAAACATGTGCAGGACCAAACATCAACCCACAAGGGAACAAGAAAGGCTGACTACAGGGTGTGCAAAGGATGCTCTTACCAGGTCTTATCTACTTAACTCGATATCTGATTTCTTATTACCTCACATTAGATTTGAATCTTCTTCCTTGGAGTACTTCCACTTGTTTTTTCCTCCTTTCCCCTTCTTAACACTCTTGCCTTTGCCTTTACTAGCATATAGGACCTGTGAGTGACCATCCTTCTTGGATGTGTCTCCTATGGCAACCTCTTCTACCACTAGATGTAGGATCAACTCCTCAAGAGTTGGTAGAGGATCTCTATACAAGATGGTAGTAATAAGGGGTTTCCACTTGTCTTCCCCTCTGAGCCCATTGAGAGTAATCTACACAAGGTCTTTCTCATCTACTTTGTAGCAGGTGGATGTGGATTTCTCCCTCATTTGCTTCACCCTCAAGGTGTAGTCAACAATAGATTGACCACTACCATTCTTCAAGGAGTGGAGTTCATTCTTAAGCTACATCTTTCTGCTTCTTATGGAAGTGGCATATATATTCTCTAAGGCCTCCAGAACATCTCTAGCATGATCAAATTCTGATATATCACCAATCATAGTGTTAGAAATCACGTGTGATATGTAGAAGATAGATCTCATGGTCATTTCCTCCGAATCCTTCAACATCTTGAGTTTTTGATTGGCGATATTTGGATCTTTGGGATCCTCATTGGGCTTATCTTCATCTCCACACACACAATAGGCCATAAAGATTTTCTCATGAGGTATTTCATGACTCTAAACCTCCATGGCTGATAGTTTTCTTTGTCAAACAACTCCACTTTTTGACCTAGATCTTCCATAATGAATGGGAAATTGGGATTACACTAAAATGTACCTCTTAGCCTTGATGTCCAAGATTTTGTGTACTTCTCCTAAAGTCTTCAAAGGATTCTTCCTTCTCTGATACCAAATGATAGAATTTAATATCTTAGATTTTCATAGTAGAAGTGAAATGAACCCAAAACCTAGAGCCCTTCATACACCTTTTTTGCTACCTTACAACAAAACTATGAGTCTCTATGCAAAGATGTACAATATACAAAAATTAGGGTTATAGAGATACACCAATTTCTCGGCGCACAAAACTAATTTAAAGAAGCCCTCTTAGGGAAATTAAGAGACATAGATAAGCTACAGAATGAACCTTAAATCATTTGAATTGGATATGTACACCAAGATTTATAACTATTATAAGTAGACTATGTCTATACCTACAAGAGACTAGAGGGGATGTAGGCTTGATAGCTCCTCCTTACTCCTCCGTTATGCATGTAATGTCCTCCTCTACACTTTTCCTAGCTTACACTACTGCATTTCAGCTTCTTAAGACTTTCATGACTCTCTACTTGATCCTCCATGATTATATATCCCCTACTCTTCGATGACCTACAAGACTTCCATGCATTTTATGACTCTTCACCTTCTTTTATAGCTTTGCATGCCTCTTGTGACTTTTCCACTACCTTACGACTGCCATGACTGACCTTGCCCGACCTTGAGATTGCCTAAATGATTTGACTCATGACTTTTGTCCCCATTAAGGTCTTTTGACCCCTTTGTCCACCTAAAGCTTTCATAGTTCACACTTTCAACACACTCTCTCTCTATCTCTCAAATGCAAACCAAAGTTTCATTAAGTGTCAATTTGTATTTCCCTCTCTCTCTCTCTCCTTCTCTCTCCTTCTCTCTCCTTCACTCTCTCTCCTTCTCTCTCTCTCTCTCTCCAAATGTTAACCAACATTTCATTTTATTTCACTCTCTTTATCTATGTATATTCAATTACGCTTTCTGTATCTTTTTGTTTTCTTTTTTGCATGAATGCTATGTTTTTAATATATATATATATATATATATATATATATATATATATATATATATATATATATATCTTTCAATATCTCTCTCATGTTAACCAACATTTCATTTGATTTATCTCTTAGTATTGATCAATTAAGGTTTTCTGTATGATTTTTTATTTTTGTTTTTGCATCAATGTTGTGTTATATATATATATATATATATATATATATATATATATATATATATATATATATATATATATATATATATATATATATATATATATATGCTCTCTAATAATGAAAAAAAACATGACATGCATGGATATAGATCACTCACATCAATGTAACTCTGGAACACTTATCTCACACACACACACACACACACACACACACACTGAAGGTTGCCTCCCATGAAAAAAAAAACAACCACCAAAAAGCTCCTACAAAAGAAAACAAAAATTGAAATTAGGAAACCCTAAAAACAATAAGGAATAGAGAGAAAGAGAGAGGGTGAGGGAGTGCATCACTTACCAAGATGCAAGAGAGAGAGAGAGAGAGAGAGTGAGAGAGACATGTGTGTGTGTGTGGAGAGAGAGGGATAGATGTGTGTGTGTGTGGAGAGAGAGAGAGAGAGTATATGTGTGTGTGGAGAGAGACAAGGGTGGATGTGTGTGAGGCAAGAGGCAAGAAGCAAAGGGGGGGGGGGGGGGGGGCAAAGAGTGCATGTGAGATGGAGGGGAGGTATGTGTGCATAGTCAAGTGAAGAAAGAGGGAATTCTGCTTTTGGCTTAATAAATGTGACATTGGAATAGGTGCTCATATAACCATCACTATAGTAATCGGAATAAGCATTGGTATTTGCATGTGCAATACTCACACCTATATCGACAATTATACTCGTGCCTATTGTGACAATTATTCGGAAGGCTATTCTAACATCAGGGTTTTAACATTTTTCTAATTATCTTCCAATGGTCATATTGGTATCGTAGATGACCGTCAATATGGCTAGCATCAGTATGACCCTAATTTGGAGTTGTGAAAAAATCATTAGAAAAAACAATTCATATTGGTACATGTATGTACAACAAATACATAGTCATATGTTTCTTTTTTTATGATTTTACATTTCTTTTCATTTTCATCTATATATTTACGTAATGTTTGTTGATTTTAATTTAATAATCTTTTACTGATAAAAAAAAAATACAATTCTAACTTTTCAAAAAGTAATAAATTGGAGACCAGTTACTATATGATAATGATAATAGGAGTCTCCTTACTGAAAATTAATAACTAATAGCGGTTATTTCGTAGGAATTATGCAAACTTTTATTTTCTTTGATAAATAATGTTCTTTCTTTTCATTTAATTAATAAAATAATTTCTTTATATCTATACATATTTTTCATTTATATTTATTTTATTTTATTCTTTTATTATTTTCTTTTTCTATTAATTTTTATCAAATTCTTATTATCTTATTTATTATTTTTATTTAATTGACATTTAATCCTTATAAGAAACACAGTTTCTTATTTAGTGTATCTAAACTCAATTCAATTTCAATTCTTATACAAAAAAATAAAATAAAATTCACAAAATAAAAAGAAAAACATTCGATGAGACAAAAAAGAAATCAATTCAAATGAAAAAATGAAAATATAAAAGAAATAAACTACCACTCTTTTTGTCTCTCCTCTCTCTCAATCAACTTCTCCCCCCCTCGCATGCTCTTCCTTCTCTCTCTATGTCTCTATCTCTCTCTCTCTCATGCTCTCTCCCTTTCTTGCTAGGGTATCTGCCTCTATCTTTAGCTACACTTGCACATCCTCCCCCCCTCTCTCTCTCTCTCCCCCTCTCTTCATCTCTCTCTTTCTTTCACTCTCTCCCCCCTCTCTCTCTTTCTCTTTGTGCAAATGTCGACTCCTACACTGCATCTCAAATCATGTGGCCCTACCTATCCATAGTTCTTTGCTTTGGCTTCTTCTTCTTCTTCTTCTTCTTCTTCTCTCTCTCTCTCTCTCTCTCTCTCTCTCTCTCTTTACATCCTGCTCATCTACTATCTCGTCTATCTCTCTCTCTCTCTTTACATCTTTCACATCTACTATCTCTTCCATCTCTCTCTCTCTCTACGTCTTGCACATTTGTTATCTCCATCTCTCTCTGTCTCTCTCTCTCCTTTCCACTCTCTCTTCTCTCTCTCTCTCTCTCCCCTCTCTCCTCTCTCTCTCTCTCTCTCTACTACAAAATTCATTATCTCACACACATATAAATACACACAATACTGATGCACACGGATACATTCAAATTCACTGTCAATCCCACAAACATGAACATGCTCATGCACACTTCACCTCAGAATCACACAACAAATCATACAATCACACACAACTCACATAGCACCCAGGGAGAAACACAATTAGACACACACACGCACACATGTGTGTAAATAATTACACTTATCAAAGTTTTTGTTTTATTTTATTTCATTTTGTTCTTTTTATTTTTATGTTCATAATTTAAAGTAATTTTTAATTAAAATAAATATCACTGTGACTATTGAGTGTGTGTGGCTCAGATGCCTTTTGGATGATTTGGGTATTGTTCAATCTTCTACCACCATGATGTTCACTAAAAATCAAAGCACATTTGTAGTTGTGAAGAATGCTATGTTCCATGCTCGCACAAAGCACCTTGAGGTGCACTACCATCACTTGAAGGAGAACTTCTCTATTGTAGAGATCAATTAGGTTTATGTAATCCTTTGTGCAAAGGCTTTCCTAGGGAGAAGTTTGAAGCTTTTCACAAAGCTTTGGGCTTACTTCTTTCCATGGATTGATCTCTTTCCACATATCTTGCAACTTCCTTATACATGAGTGCCAACTCCTTATTCACTGCATCACTCCCAACGGGGTTTTGTTAATATAGTTTGATAGTCATGTGTGTGAACATGTTTAGGACTGTTGGGGAACTTTTTTTTCCTCTATAGGATGTTTTTTCCCTAGCTTGTATATATTCCTATAAAGCTAATGGGGGACTTATCTTTCTAATTGACTTTGTAATACGTTCATTATTGTGTTGTGCTCTAAGCTTCTTCTTCTTGCTTGTGTTGTTTGTGTGTTTCCAGAGATCCGAACTCTAACAACTAGAAATCCCACTACTTGACTTCCATTGTGGAATAAGACCCTTTCTTTTTTATTTCACCAATAATTCTCCACTTAGTTGTCTCTTTGTGTATTATATTTGATGCCATTATTTAGAAAGTAACTAGTAGTAGATGTTTGAAGAGGTATTTCACATTCTATTTAAACATATATCTTCAATAATATCTAGATGTTTTGTTGCATGGTTCAGAAACATGTCACTAGAAACAAAATGGTTAGAAATGATTGACTACTCTAGGAGCTAAAGCTGTGCAACAGAATGAAATGATAATGTTTTTGGCAAGAAGACATCACCAAAAAGACCAAGCGACACAAAAAAAAAGTGATGTTGAGCTTCCACGGTGTTGTTGGACTATTTCGATCCCCTCTCTACCTATGGTAATTTTTTTCATGCTTGAATCACCTATATCTTTGTATTTGCTTGTGTGTTTATGTTGCTCTTGATCGAAGTGCTATTTTTTGAGGTTTCATAGCTTCGAAGAGGCATACATCCATAGAAGTTGACATTAAAGTTGATCTTCACCGTTGGACTCTAGTTGTGCTTTGTGTTAGTAGGTCTTTAACAAGTACTTATTAAGTTGTTTTCCAATTTAGTCTTGCATCCCCTTACCAAGGACTTTGCTTTTGACCAAAAGCTTCCATGGTGGAGGGTTCTTGAGGATGAAAACTACTTACTTTGAGAGAGAATGTATAGGAGCAATTCACTTAGTATCACAAACGAGAATCGAATGCGGGACTTTTCACCCAAGGCCTCGGAAGCCAAAGCATTCTTCCTTGAATTGGGACTTCAACATATAATTTAAAGTCTCAAAATCTAAAGCTCCTAACCTAAACGTTAGGATCCCAAAAATCTAAAATGACACATGATCCCTTATAACTTTCATGTTGGATATCTCCAAGGGAAAAAAAAATCCCCCAAGGCGCTGGGTCCTAAAGCACATGCCCCAAGGCCCAAAGGTTCGTAAGATAGCTTGATCAAAGGTCTTTCCAAACACCACAAGGTCCCAAACAAGATTCAACTCCTTCAATCTAGATTTTACACCTTTCAAGGTCCTAGAAGCAATTCTATGAAGGATGCCTCCACTTTTTGTTTTTTCACAAACTTTAAAAATACTTTGTACTTAACATCTTTACATAAATTTCACCTCTTTTGGCAATCACTCAATACATTTTGAGGAGATTTCTTTGTGTAATCATTAGACAAAACTATTTTTCAACTTGATTGATTTCCCAACCTAGGAATCGTGGCTAAATTCTCTCCCTATTTTTTTTGCATGCAAAATAAATATGTTGTTACTTTTCATGCAACTTCGAGTCTCGGTAAATGTTTCATGCACTACATTGTGATTTGGTGCTTAATTTTATTGTCTTTGGTTATTGCGTTTATTTCCACTTTCTATCAAAATTAAGAGTCCCATTATGAATCTATTAATGCATTGCCACTTCTTTCGATGTTTTGTTTTGCACATGATATGTTGTGGTGAAATCATGATTATTTTAACATGCCTTGAACTTACCAATTCGCCCTCCCCATGACGTATTTATAAATTCACAAAACAATTGTATACTCATGTGATTTCTCAATGAATTGAAAGTCATCAACCTATAGTGCTAGAATGCTTAACTTTCACATATTATGCCATTCCAAAAACTAAACAATGTGTGGACGAAATTCATTCAACCAAAGTTAGTGACGCATACACACAAAATCTTACTTTTCTTTTCTTTTGGAGCCTTTGTGAACTTCTCTATGCAAGTAATGCAATGTGATGCGTTGATCATGCATCTCTGCAAGTATACGGTTTAATCCTGCTTTACACTCAAAAGCATTCCAAATCCTATTCCAAACTCAGGTTTGTAGAGAATTAAGGACACTAACTTCAAAAAGAGTAAGGTCTTCACAAGACTTTGATGAGTCCTCATGGAGCCTTGAACCCTTATCAAAATTTTAATCAAAACATGCCACATGTAAGTTCTCATGTGGGCTCTTCCTCACCAATTTGAGTAATATAGTGCTACCTAATTGTGGGAAATCTATTGAATCTCCTAATACAAGCATTATGAAAAAAAACGGCAAAAAAGAGTCATGTAAGGATTTCAACTAATTGTGCTGAATCTAGATTATTGTTGTCAAATAATTTCTAAAAATTCCATGTAGGTTCATTTAAAATGTATCTTATGCAAATATATTAGTTTTGGAAGAGAGAGAAATTCCGTGTCATAATCATGAAAAGTGATATGCCTCAAAGTTTGTGCTCGTTAGGCATTCACTGAATCTCAATTTTTCCTCTTGTTCTTCGACCTATATAATGTGTCTTTAGGATGTTCTGCGCTTTTCACTCGACTCTCCATAGAAGACCTACTTCTCTCTTTCTCATAATTCTGAAAAATTTTGCCATGGAGAACCTCAATCCAGACACTCTCACTAAACTTTTATCCAGTGGAACTTTGTGTGATAAGTTCCATATCAACATTGCAATGAGTCATGATTATGCAACAACAAGAAAAGTATTCTGAAGAGCTCTTCGATCTTCTAAAGTCTATGGATTGCACAAAGAAGGCAAAAAACATATCAACATATGGGGAGATGGATTTGTTTATCCGATTGATCCACAAAATGGAATCTATCCACCTTTTCATAATCTTCATGATCTCATTACATTTGTAGGAGATGGTGATGATGGTTTACATTTTTTTCAAAGCTCTATGAGTTTCCAAAGAACTACATGCACTACATAAACTATCTGCAAAATGTACTACATTAGAGAGACTTACATAAGAGGGATCTAGAACAAAAATTGTCACATTTGTCTTCTCAGTTAGAAGCTTTCAAATAAATGTAATAAACTCCTATAGGATTGAGAATGTGGTCAAAAGGAGTAAAACCGTTTTTAGATTTGATTGAAAAATCTAGCTCAAAGAAAAAGAGAATGAAATTTGAAAGAGATCATGTAACAAATGTGGTAGGTTTAAACATGTTGAGCAGTTTTGAGTGCATTCATTTTTGTAATGAAATTATGATTCAAAATGATGTTTTGAAACTATTGAAACTGAATCAAAGTGTATGCTTGAAAAGGTTTAGTTTTCAAAAACTCATCAAAGAAATGAATTTGTTCGTAGAACCATCTCCAAAAGGTTTTTGATGGAGTTGGATTGAGTAAAACGTGTCAGGAGGAAGGAGATAAGAAAGAGAGCTCACACACAAAATCTCACTCTCAAGGAGGAGCACACACACAGATTGAGGCAAGGAAGAATGATCTTCTTCTTCTTCTTCTATTACATAAAAAAGAATGTACAAGAATGACTTAAAAAACAAGAATACAACAAGTGCAATGTATAAAGATCAGTACATACGAAAAAATCTAATGTCCACGAATGAGTGACCTGGCAAGTAACAAATTTGCCATCACTATCACTAGATAAATCTAATAAAGCTCAATGAAATATGCCTAATATATATCTGCGTGACCACTGTATATGTTAGAGAACAAAAAACTGATACGTGTCATCCTCGATCATCACATGTTCAGCTTGATATCTCAACATGCCCCCTCAAGCTTAACGCCATGTCCTCTAATCCAAGCATCTTTTGAAACATTTTCATCTTCTCTGCTCCAAGTGCTTTAGTGAAAATATCAGAAACCTGCTCATCTGTTCTCACTTAAACAAGATCAATATCACCTGCTAATACCTTCTCTCTGATGAAGTGATAATGTTCCTCAATATGCTTTGTTCTAGCATGGAAAACAAGATTCCATGCTAATTGTATGTTGCTAAGATTATCATAATAAATAGTGATAGGCTTTCGCACTTCCACACCTAAATTTGCAAGTAGCATTTCTAGCCATGATGCCTCACATGCTTCTATTGCAACACCTCTATACTCAGCCTCTGTACTCGACAAAGCAACAGTGGGTTGCTTCTTCCTGCTCCATGTAATAGCTGCACTCCCAAGTGAGAATAGAAAACCACTAGTAGATCTTCTATCTGGAATGCTACTAGCCCAATCTGCATTGGTGTATCCATAAACCTCCAAATCTATGCCAACCTCATAAAACAATGCATAATCCAAAGTAGCATTCACATAACGTAGAGTGTGCCTCAAAGCATCCAAATATGGCTTCCTAGGAACCTGCATAAATTGACTTTCAAGTCCAATAGTGTAGCTAAGATCAGGCCTCATAATTATGAGATATATCAAGCTTCCCACAATTTTCTTGTACATAGTAGCATTTTCCAATGCTTCACCTGACGTAGTATCTAATTCAAAATTTTGATTTAATGGCATAGAAATTGTCTTACAATCATCTATACCATACTTTTGCAACATATTCAAGGCATATTGCCTTTGTGACATCCATATGAAAGAAACTTGGAGAAGCTTGTAGAAGGTAGAAAAGTGCATTTCGAAGCGACGAAGTTTGGTCAAGCCAACCGGCACAAGACCAGCCCTTGAGCTTATGGAGACTCAAATAGATCTTATAGGCTTGCCATAAGCGCAAGGAAATGAATTATGTACTTTGGAGCATCAAGGAGAATGAGTCGATACAGAACAGATAGGTTCGCGGGTCGACTAGCTCAAAAAACTTACTATCTATGGAAGAGACAATGAACTTCAAATGCCCATAGCGACCAGCGTGATTACAATTAGAAAAAATCCTTTAATGGGAGTGATACACATAGGGTTGAGTGTATGGAATGCACAAAAGTATAAGGAATAAGAAAAATATGCTATAGGAATGAATGCGACATTCACCAGTGGTACTTCCTATTTTTCAAGAATACGCAGAGATTGACCTCGAGACAGAAAAACTCATATTTCTCCCAATCTAATGAACCAAATGCTTTGAAAATTAGGAATAAAATAGACACTTAAACCTTTCTAATGAGCCATCTTGCACTCAATTTGAAGCTCTGGAGAGATAGCCACAACCTCTGCAATATTATTGTTGGCGAAGAAGATGATGCAGAGAATTGAAGGCGCAAGACAATGATGGTCACAAGTGTATGTATATTGCTTCCATGTAATGTACAAGTGATTCAAGTCTTTATATAGACTCTAGGAGTGTTCCAAGACTTCTACAAGTGGAATTTGAATTCAAATGAAGGTGGGAATGGTTGTTGGAGGGAATCAATTCACTTTCCTACAATCTAGGAAAAGTAAGGATCTAGTTTGATCTACTTTTAGGTGATTTGATTGCTTGATTGAATGCAACTTCAACCACCACAAATTCGTGGGATTTGGGCTCTATCTTTCTACCTTTACATGTGTAAAGCTCAAGGCTTTTACAATGGTATATGAACCATCAAAAATCTCTCAAAAAAACCTAGGTATGACTCCTTATGAAGCATGGCATGGAAGAAAACCAAGTCTTCGACATTGCAAGGTTTTTGGTTGTTTAGCTTATGTTCATGTACCATCACAAATAAGAGGTAAGCTAGATGAAAGGGCAACAAAGGCAATGTTTATTGGATATGATTCAACTCATATGGGTTACAGGTTCTTCAATCCTTCAACCAAGCAATTCACTACAAGTAGAGATGTTGTGTTTGAAGAACATAGGTCTTGGTATGATGAAGACAAACAAAAGGTAACACTACCATATGATCTTGATTCTGACTCTCACCAATTAGGACGCAAGCATGATACATAGGTCTAGGATCCAAGAAGTGATACAGACGATGACCAAGATGAAAGAGAAAAGGATTACAAGCTATGGAAGTCAAGAGGCAAATCAAAAATGCAAGAGGTTGGAGAATGCTCCAAACAAGCACCTAGAAGATCAGCAAGAGAGAAGAAACAACCAGAAAGGTATGGATATGATTCCACATTTGTTACGAAGCATTCAATATACTTGGCAAAAGACTCTATTTCAGAGGAACCCTCAACCTATGAAGAGGCAAAGGAAAACCCTAATTGGGAAAAGGCCATGAACAAAGAGATAGATGCATTGAAGGAAATGGACACTTGGGATTTGGTTCCAATGTCACCGAATCAAAAGGTAATTGGTTGCAGATGGGTATATAAGAATATCCTTTGGAGAGTTCTTTTTCATATGCTCATTTATTGTATTTTTTTGAGAGATTTTTTATGGTTCATTTACCGTTGTAAAAGCCTTGGGCTTTACACATGTAAAGGTAGAAAGATAGAGCTCAAATCCCATGAATTTGTGGTGGTTCAAGTTGCATTCAATCAAGCAATCAAATCACCTAAAAGTAGATCAAACTAGATCTTCACTTTTCCTAGATTGTAGGAAAGTGAATTGATTCCCTCCAACAACCATTCCCACCTTCATTTGAATTCAAATTTCACTTGTAGAAGTCGTGGAACACTCCTAAAGTCTATATAAAGACTTGAAATCACTTGTACATTACATGGAAGCAATATACATACACTTGTGACCATCATTGTCTTGCTCCTTCAATTCTCTGCATCATCTTCTTTGCCAACAGTAATCTTGTAGAGGCTGCTCCTCTCTCACCAGAGCTCTAAATTGAGTGGAAGATAGCTCATTGGAAAGGCATAAGTGTCTAGTTTATGCCTATAATTTTTCAAAGCATTTATTTCAGTAGATTGGGAGAAATCTGAGTTTTTCTGTCTCCGGGTCAATCTCTGCATATTCCTAAAAAATAGGAAATACCACCGGTGAATGTCGCATTCATTCCTATAGCATATTTTGCTTATTCCTTATACTTTTGTGCATTCCATACACTCAACCCTATGTGTATCACTCCCATTAAAGGATTTTTTCGAATTGTAATCATGCTGGTCACTATGGGCATTTGAAGTTCATTGTCTCTTCCATAGATAGTAAGTTTTTTGAGCTAGTCGACCCGCGAACCTATCTATTTTGTATTGACTCATTCTCCTTAATGCTCCAAAGTACATAGTTCATTTCTTTGCACTTATCGCAAGCCTATAAGATCTATTTGAGTCTCCATAAGCTCAAGGGCTGGTCTTGTGCCGGTTGGCTTGACCAAACTTCGTCGCTTTGAAACGCACTTTTCTACCTTCTACAAGCTCCTCCAAGGTTCTTTCAGTGGTATCAGAGCTAGATCAAGATGGGTGACGGCTTTCCCTCAATGATTGAGAAGCTTGATCGACACAACTATGGGGCTTGGCAAATCAGAATGGAGGCCTATTTGCAAGGTAGAAATCTTTATGGAATTGTAGCAGGTGATGAAGCTATGCCTATTCCAAGATCCAAAGGAGGACCTACACAAGAGGAGACAAATAAGCTCACATTTTGGTGCGCAAGGGATGCTCAAGCAAGGTCGTACATACTAAACTCTATCTTTGACTTTCTATTACCACATATTAGAGGATGAAAGACATCTCAAGAGACTTGGGATGCCCTCGAGACTTTCTTTTCTGCTAGTACCAAAGCAAGAAAGAATCATCTTTGGAACGAGTTCAACCAAATAAAGAAGACACCTAAACAAAACATCACAGAGTTTGTTACCAAGGTCAAGGAGGTTGCGGATCAGTTAGCATCCATTGGAGAGCTGATTGAAGAAGAGGCTATCATGAGGAAAATTATCAACGGCATTCGAAGTGATAAGCAATGGCAATCCTTCACGATGGCTTATGATCTCATCATGGATGTGCAAACTCCAGACTTCAACATCTTTCTTGGACAACTCTTCAATCAAGAAGCCAAAAATAGCATAAAGGAAGGTAACTCTTATCATGGTAATTCAACTAGTGCTCTATATGCAGATAAGAAGGATAAGAAGCAGAAAGGCAAGAAGAAGGAAGAAGATAAAGAAGAGACTTCCCAGGCCAACTTTGCAAGCAAGAGCAAGTGGAAAGGGAAGAAGAAAGGACCAAAGCAAGACAAAGCCAAAGGTCAGAATGTTCAACCTTGTGCCATATGGGATAAGACCAACCACACCACTCAGAATTGCTGGTTCAATGGGAAGACCCAGAAAGGAAGTGGAAGAGGTGGATATGGCAGCAATAGAGGCAGAGGTGGACACAACTTCAACAATAACAATAGAAGATATAATAGAAGGGACTACAACAATTATTCAGAAGATCAACCACATGAAGACTCATTGCTTCTTATGAATCTAAGCCACAAAGAAGGTAAAGAAGATGATCATTTGTTCTACATAGATTCAGGATGTTCGAATCATGTTGCAGGCAACATTGCTCTTCTATCTGATTTGGAAAGTCCAAAGCATAGACATGAAGTGCAAATAGGGGATGACACGAAGCACAATGTGGAGAAGATTGGTAATGTCAAAGCTTCCAATGGCAGGACAAACATTCTAAGTAAGGTTCTCTATGTACCCACTATCACTAAAAACCTAATAAGTGTAGGCCAAATAGTTGAAAAAGGCTTGCAAGTTAGGTTCACCCAACATGGAGCTTTTGTGGAAGATCCATGTCAAGACTTCAAGAAGATGGCCCGAGGTGAGAAGCATGGTAGGCTCTTTACTTTTGAAGTAGGAGAAACTAGGAACATAGCTCTATTCAACTTTGGGTCTCAAACCCTAGATGAGCTTGAAGTGTGGCATAGGAGACTTGCTCATGTGAATGAAAGAACCTTGAAGGATATATGCAGGGATCAAAGTGTTCTAGGACTGCCGAACATATTAAAGCAACACATGATCAAGAGGTGTGATGCATGTCATATTGGGAAGGCACAAAGACAACCATTCAACCACAAAGGCTACATCCACAACAACTTATTGGACTTAGTACATACAAATGTATGGGGACCAAGTCAAGAACCTTCATTGGCAGGATCAAGGTATAATGTCTCATTTATTGATGACCATAGTAGATGGACTGTTCTATACTTTATCAAGAGTAAGAATGAAGTGTTTGATTGCTTCAAGACGTACCTTGCACATGTGGAGAATCATACAAGTAGATCACTAAAGAAGCTCAGATCAGATGGAGGGGGAGAATACTTCTCCAAAGAGTTTGATGAGTTCTTGCAAGAAAAAGGTATCAAAAAGGGAAATGACTACTAGGTACTCTCCTCAACTAAATGGAATTGCAGAGAGGAGACACAAGACATTGGTTGGCGATGCAATAGCCTTTGATGTAGATCAAATCCACCTCAAGCATAGTGTAAGCTTGATGTTCCAACACTATATACCTGCTTCTATATGAATAAACTCAATGCCCAAGAAATAGTGCAACACACCAAGATCTTTCATGTCAAATTCCAGCATAAGAAGTTGCTTTACCTCTTCGATGCCTTCTTCATTATCACCACCTACAATCAAGTCATCAACATAGATAGCCACAATTGTGATGCCATCATCACCCTTCTTTTCATATAGTGAATGATTTGCATCAACCATAAAAAACCCAATGGTGGTTAAGTAATCAGCAATCCTTACATGCCATGCATGAGGAGCTTGCTTCAGTCCATACAAAGCCTTTTGCAACCTAAAAACATATTCTGGATGCTGTGAATCTTCATATCCTTGTCGCTAGTCCATATATACTTCTTCCTTTAACTCACCATGTAGGAAAGCATTCTTCACATCCATCTGATGCAAAGTCCATCCTCTTGTTGTAGCTAATGCAACAAGTGTCTTGACAATAGACATTTTAGCTACAAGGCTGAATGTTTCCTCATAATCAATGCCATATGTCTATGCATATCCTTTAGCTACCAATCATGCTTTATACCTACTTATGCTACCATCAGCATTATGCTTTACCTTTTAAACCCATTTGCATCCTTTGGGTTTCTTTCCTTGCGAAAATGGAACCAGCTTCAATGTATCATTCCCATAAAGTGCAGCCATCTCCTCATCCATAGCTTTTTCCCAATCTGCATTTCCAATTGTGTCTTCAAAACAAGAAGGTTCAACATCTTGTATTATGTTGGTCATGTAGGCACAATGATGAGCCATATAACTGTCATACGTCAATCGTTGCACTGGATTTTGCATATGCCCAGATCTTCTTGGTCATGGATCACTTCTCCTTGTATCATCTGCATGTGCCCTTCTTACTCCTAGAGTCTTCACATAGGGCAATCCAAGTTCCTCATCAAGACTGTTTTCTGAACTGTTTGAATCTCCATCAACATCTTCAAAACCTCCACATGTTTTACTACTAGTAGAAAGCTTTCCTTTACCTTTCTTGGATGTATTTGATGAATTTGTTGGATTGAAATTTCCACGCAATCTTCCACTCCATGGATTTGAGTTGGAACTATTGCTTGATGATGCATCCGGTCCACTCAAAACTTGAGATTCTGCACTTGATTTTTCAATATTTTCTTTGTCATTTGGTTCAAGATTCAGTCCTTCTTTGGCATCTGCATAGAAGCTTGACATTTCATCAAATACCACATCTATGCTCACCTTCACCTTCCGTTTGAGAGGGTTATAACATTTGTACCCCTTTTTCTCAAGGGAGTATCCAATGAAGACACATTTTTCTGCTTTTAGATCAAGCTTCATCCTCAACTCATCTGGAACATGTACATATGCAATACAACCAAAAAATTTCAGATGTGATAAGTTTGGCTTTTTACCTGTAAACTTCTCTTCAAGTGTAACTTGATGTATTGCAGTAGTCAGAGTTCTGTTCATGATGCATACAGTAGTATGAGCAGCTTCTGCCCAATAACAATGAGGCATATTCTTCTCAGCCATCAAGGCTCTTGCTATTTCTGCAAATATGTCTATTTTTGTATTCAACAACACCGTTCTCTTGTGGTGTGTACCTCCATGAAAACTAACGTCATTCCATGACTTTTAAGAAAATTGCTGAACTCATTTGACATGTATTCGCCTCCTCCATCAGATCTTAATGTCTAAATATACTTCTGTGATTGCTTTTCCACCATAGCTTTAAAATTCTGGAAGTGAGTGAATACCTCAATCTTCTCTTTCATAAAATATACCCACACTTTTTGTGTATGGTCATCAATGAAAGTAACATAAACCTGCAACCGCCCATAGATGTGGTCTTTGCAAGATCCCAATCATCTGTATGTACTATTTCTAGGACATTCTCACTAACATGCATGTCATGTGGAAACGATGATCTTGACTGTTTACCAAATTGACATGCTGCACATATCTTTTGCATCTCTGAAACCTTGAAATTTGGTATTCCATGAATGATGTCCTTTGACTGCATCAGTTTCAGCCTTTGTAGATTTGCATGTCCAATTTGTTTGTGCTAGACCTCTATATGACCAATAACTCCTGCACCTTTTGCAAACATGGCTACATTCATTTCAGGAATTTTCACATTTAACGTGAATATCCTACCCACTTTGTTTCCTTTGGTGATCAATTGTCCACCATGTTTGTATTCTTCTACATATAACCCATCAGCATTGAACCTGACTTGTAATCCTTGGTCAACCATTTGTCCAACAGAAACCGGATTCTTCATTATATTTGGAACATGCAGCACATCCGCAAGATGTTTTACCTTCCCATCCTCCATAGACAATGTTATGTTTCCTATATGCTTGATAGGGTGTGATATGTTATCACCTGTTTCAACATATCTAGGAACTGGCAATTTCTGCAAAGTACTAAACCATTCCGCATGACTGGTCATGTGATTTGAAGCACCTGAATCAACATACCAGACATTATCATTTGATTTTGAAACACCAACAGACATTGTATTCATCACGTGATGTTGAACCATGAACAGCCTCTCAGAATCATCTGCAATTGTGGATGCATAGTTGTTTTGTTGCCTTCTGTTATTTTGATTCTTCAACCTTCAATCATGTTCAAAGTGTCCAGGTTTACCACAATTCCAACATCCTTTATTGTCATTACTAGAATCATTTCTTTGGAAATTTATGTGACCTCTTTGGCTCCCCTGCCTCAAAACTGTCCTCTTCCTCCTATATGATTCTCTTGTTGACCTTGTTCTTGGTTACTATTTCCTCTTCCACTTCCAAAACCTTTACCTCTACCTCTTCCTCCTCTAGAGTAGAATACCTGCTTAGAGCTAGGTTTTCCTTGGGAGTTAGAATCTTCACCAAGATTCTTTTCTTCAATAATCAGCATAGATACCAGATTTTCGATTGCATGGAATGCCTAAAAGCATAATTTCTGATAGAGACTCTAGATTTTCGTCAAACTTCTGGAAAGTGACATTTGAATTGATTAGAACTCAACTTCATATGAGTACTACTTTCCATCCACAAACTGATGGGGAAACCGAGAGGGTTAACAGGGTAGTTGAACATATGTTGCATATGTATGTGAATGAAAAGAAAGATAATTGGAGTGAATATTTACCCTTGGTTGAGTTTGCATACAATAGTGCATGGCATGCATCTATAAAAATGACTCCGTTTGAAGCTATGTACGGTTATAAGTGTTTGACTCCACCTTCATTTTTGGGGTTTCAAAATAAATGAGAGGTATCCAAAGAAATACTTGATAAGATGGATGAAGAACTTGGAAAAATAAGAAACACATAAAAGAAGCTTAGAAAAGACAAAGGAAGTTCTATGATTTAAAGAGAAGACCACTTGAATTTGAAGTTGATGATATGGAATTTCTTAAAGTTAATCCTCACCGATCTAACTTGTTGCTAGGGAAGGATCACAGACTTTTTCCTCGATATGTAGGTCCTTTTAAAGTTTTGAAAAAGATTGGATCTCTTGCTTATTTGTTGGAATTACCTAAACATTTACATGTGCATCCTGTATTTCATGTTAGCTTACTTAAAAGATATGTATCTAATGTTGCTCATGTTTTGAAGGACAATAAGCTGAAAGATGATAGCTCTTTTGAGCTTCAACCGGAAATAATATTAGATAAGAAGGAAAGATTTCTTAGAGATAGATCTATAGTAGAAATTTTGGTGAAATGGCACTCATACCCAGTAGAAGATTCAATTTGGGTGAATTTAGATGATTTTCTAACACATTATCCTTCTTTCCAACTCTGAGGACAAAGTTCTTAAAGGGGGGAAGAATTGTAATAGGCCTCTTTTCTAGTGAAATAATTCATTTTGAACTTTTTGAATTTCATTGAAAGGTAGAGCAAGTTTAGGAGAATAGAAGTGCTTGAGTGAAATTTTTGTGAATCATGTTTTAAGTACCTCGTTCAGGGTCCTACATTTAGTTCATTGTAAGAAAATGCCTTGATTTTACTCTCTAGAATTTTGAAACTTGCAGGGCTCAAAAGTGGCATTTGGAGGTGGATTTGGACCTCGGACATCTCTAACACTATTGTGCAAATCACAAAATTGAATAAAAGTGTCTCTCAAAAGCATAAGCTAATTTCTCACCATTTTTGAGTTACAGGGCTTTGAAAAGTGCTCATGTGTCACCATGTCTAAATATGGATATTTTCGGATATGTCTTTTTGGTGTTTTTCTCCTATTTTTGAGAGGTACACTAAAGAAAGAAAGCACACTACAATCGCATGGCTTTTTCGGAAAGTTTTGGAGAAACTCGACTTTTTCTAAATTTGGTGGATCGCAAACTTCTTTGGGGAGGGCAGCGATCAAACTCTGATATAGGGAGACCTGCGCATCAAAACAACAGACACACAAAAATCTGAGAATTACTTTGTGATTGAGAGTGAGAGTGAGAGTGAGAGTGAGAGTGAGAGTGAGAGTGAGAATGTGATTGAGAGTGCGAGTGTGAATGAGATTGTGATAGCTCGGGGATAATGATTAGAATGAATAATTAGGTATGAATGTAGGAAAAATTCTAGGTTGACAAGTTTCATATTCTCTCTCTAGACCTTATTTACATCATGTTTTCTAGTCAAATTTTAAAGGTGAAGATGAAAGAATTAGGAAAAACTCTATATGAGAGAAAGGTAGAGCAAGTATAGGAGAATAAAAGTGCCTGAGTGAAATTTTTGTGAATCATGTTTTAAGTACCTCGGTTAGGGTCCTACATTTAGTTCATTGTAAGAAAATGCCTTGATTTTACTCTCTAGAATTTCGAAACTTGGAGGGCTCGAAAGTGGCATTTGGAGGTGGATTTGGACCTCGGAGGTCTCTTACACTATTGTGTAGATCACAAAATTGAATAAAAGTGTCTCTCACAAGCTTAAGCTAATTCCTCACTATTTTTGAGTTACAGGGCTTTGAAAAGTGCCGTTTTCCAACAGTTCAAAAAGAAACCGAGAGTTTATCTAATTTTATTCGAGCCCGTGATTCTGATGCTCACGTGTCACCATGTCTAAATATGGATATTTTTGGATATGTCGTTTTGGTGTTTTTCTCCTATCTTTGATCGGTACGCTAAAGAAAGAAAGCACACTCCTATCGCATGGCTTTTTGCAAAAGTTTTGGAGAAAGTCAACTTTTTCTAAATTTGGTGGATCGCACACTTCTTTGGGGAGGGCAACGATCAAACTCTGATATAGGGAGACCTACACGTCAAAATAGGGGACACACACAGAAATCTGAGAATTACTTTGTGATTGAGAGTAAGAGTGAGAGTGAGAGTGTGATTGAGAGTGCGAGTGTGAATGCGATTGTGGTAGCTCGGGGGTGGTTGCGAGGTAGAGGCTTCATAAAGAAGCTATTGTCCAAAGCTATTGTAACCATTGATTCACATCTATAATATCAAAATTCTTCCTTCTTTGCATCATATTTGTTTCTACTCTTCCGCATCAGATTTTCTCTTACCTTGTGCAATCTCTACGTTCTTCTCTCCACTGTTATTTGTAAGTGATCGAAAGATTGTGATTGGGGATAGATTATTATTGAGGAAACACTACAATTATGAGGAGACGTTTAGCCCTATGGCAAACAAGGCTACCATTACAACTCTCATAGCGCTCTATGTAGCAAGGAGGTTACCTATCTACCAGATGGACAAAAAGAATGCGTTCTTGAATGGTGAGTTACAAGAAGAGGTGTTCATGGAACAACCTCAAGGGTATGTAGATCCACAACATCTTACCTACATTTGTAGGTTGAAGATGAACCTGTATGGCATAAAGGAAGCCCTAAGGGTTGGAATTAGAGGCTAGTGGACTTCTTGAAGAGATGTGGTTTCTCTCCAAGTGATGCAAATCCATCCTTGTATATGAAGAAAATAAATGAAAAGATATGTTTGATATGCATATATGTAGATGATTCATTGTGAGAGGTGAAGCTGATGCACGGATAAGGAACATCAAAGAGGAGCTTGGAAGAGAGATCAAAATCTCAGATTTAGGGAAACTTTCTTGCCATCGAAAGGATCTATGGGAAACAAGCTATCTATCTATCTCAAAAGAACTATTTTCTAGATGTGTTGTTTAGGATTGGCATGACAGATTGCAAACCAACAGCTCAACCTATGGATTCAAATGTCAAGTTAAGTAAGGAAGATGGTAAGAAGCTAGAATACTTTACACTATACAAGAGCATTATGGGATCATTGATCTATGCTACACTCACAAGAATTGACTTGTGCTGCATAGTTGGAGTTCTATCTCAATTCATGCATGCAGCCACAGATAAACATTTCAATCATGAAAAAGAGTGCTAAGGTATGTGAAAAGTACAAATAATCATGGGTTGCTATATAGGTATGATGAAGAACTTCAAGTAAGAGCATGGAGTGATACAGATTGGGCAAGGAGTGTTGATGATAAAAGGTCAATTTCTGCCTATTTTTTCATGCTAGGTACAAAAGAACTTTCATGGATGAGAAAAATGCAGCCTAAAATTGCATTGAGGTCAATAGAGGCTGAATCTAGAGTTGTAGCCCTCACTACATGTGAAGCAATGTGGCTTAAGAACCTCTTCAAAGATTTTGGTATCCAAGATGGACCAATTCGAGTTTATGGAGATATCATGTAAAGCCTATATCTTGCGACCACAATCTAGTCACAAACTTTAAGAGTACCTTACAAAACAACAAGAAGAAAAGTCATTTGTAGGTCAGCCAACCCTCTTTCAGCAACATCCTCAGTAAGAAACATGGTGGCTCAAGTAGACCTAGAAAATCTACTTTTAAGGTTAAATATCAAATTTCCCTCTTTTAGAGGATTAGTAGTCAAAGAACTTAACGAGCATGTTATAACAATTTTAGCCCTATGCAAAAAAGAGGGCTAATGGGAAGGGAAGATGCATTTTTATTTCTTTTCCTAGAACATTGGAGGGGTTAGCAGATAAAGGATTTAGTCCATTTTTCTACAACTACTTTACTACTTGGGTCTTAGTGAAGGATGCCTTGAAGATACAGTTCCAACAAAGGAATATAATAGAGACTTTCACTCAATAGTTAGAGAACTTAAGACTGTTGGAGTTTGAGGTCTCTAGAAGCATGCGAACAACACAAGGAAGAAGAAGAATCTTGGATCACAACACACAATATTGAATGGATTACCACTAGAATATACAAAGATAAGTATCCCGTTAGGGCAATAGGCATATATACAAGCCATGGGAAAAAACCTCCAAAAGAGGGAAAAATGTGCCCCGGTGGTCCTAGAGTGTTCACGCATACCACTACCTGAATATATCAACAAGTACCCCCTAGGACTGATGTAGTGAACAAGGAGTTGGCACTCATGTATAAGGAAGTGCCAAGTTATGTGGAATCAATCCACAAAAGGAAGTAAGCCCAAATCTTTGCAGAAAGCTTCAAACTTCTTCCTAAGCAGAGCCTTCTTGAAAAGGTATACAATTTTCTCTTGCATGGGCACATGTGCCAAGCTAATCTCCATAGAATAGAACCTCTCCCTAACATAATGATAATGCACCTCAATGTGCTTAGTGCAAGCATGGAATAGAGGGTGGTGTTTGTGGCAAAGGACTAACCAACACCCAAATCAGACATAAGGCATCTATGCCACACATGTTGGAGCAAGTCTATGACAAGCCTAAGTATTGGCTTGAGTCCCACAAAGTCATAGAAGAAGCCTTAAAATGAAGACTATGTAAAGTTCAGTTGTGAACTACCTCTTGTAACTTTTGAAGAGTTTACTTAATCTAAAAGTGAAAGAATTTTAAGTGGTTGAGTCCACTTGATCAAAAAGGGAAAGAGGAGCCACAAATTCGTGATTTGTGGTAGATAGAGAATCAAATCAATCACTGATTGATTGGAGAGTGATTGAGGGAAGTTAGCCTCCCAAAATAGATGGCAGTTTTAGTCGTGGTTAGAGAGACCTATGTGAAGACCTCCAAGAGCTGAGCTTTATGCCATATCAAGGTGTGATTCGAAGGCACACATATGTATCAGTAACTCCATTGTATTGTACAAGCAATATACTTTCATTTTCATGATCATTTGAGTTCATATTTCCATGTTCTTGTGAAGTGTACTACTCACTACCATATCTCTCAGTTTTCTCAGTCAGATTGCAAAGATGGTTTCTCTGAGCTTGGTGCATCATTTTCAGTGGTTTAACTTGGTAAAGTTAGCTCTATAAGTCTACTATATGCTCACCAATTTTTATTTCAGTTGGATGTTTCAATCTTTAGTTATGTTTAGTTGAAGTCAACACTGTCTGTTCATTTTCACTCCTCTGTTAGGTACCCGACTTTTTTACTCATCTTGTTAGAGCTGTTTCTCAGTATGTACTTACCCAAATTCAATGCTTCTAAGCTTGTTGGATTCCTCTCATTGTCTAGTATAACCGTAAAAATTTTCATAATCATTGGATTCCTAAATTTTGAGTTATGTTCATGTTTCTGTGCACTCGTCTCATTACTATAGCAGCCGGTGAAAATCGGGATGATGTCGTCACTTGTTAAACATCTTTCTTAGTGTGTGGTTCATTATTTTTGATGCGATTACTCTTGAAAGCTAGCTCTTTAAGTTGACTAAACTTTCCCAAGAGGAATTAAGCTAATTGCTACTGTGCTCAGAGAATTATGTAAAACACTGGACAGGGGTATGAACCAAATTAGCAAGTTTTTCACCTCTGAGCTAACTCCAACTTATCTATTTTGATCTATCTTTTTGAGAGTGATCTTCCAAGGTACATAGGGTGTTTAATACATCCATTTGCAAGATAAAAGGGCCCACCACATACTCCTAGAGTTCATTTGGCTGGTGTAGATCAAGGATTTTGCAGCACCTCTTCATCTTCAAGCACATACTTATCCATCTCTTCACAGTGGTATCAGAGCAAGGATGGTAGATGGATTTCCTTCATCAATTGACAAACTGGACAGAGGTAACTACTTAGCTTGGTCAATAAGAATGGAAGCTTATCTCCAAGATAGAAGTTTATATGGTTATGTGGCTGGAGATGAAGTTATGCTAAGTTTCAAGAACAAAAGTCAACCAACACAAGAAGAGCAAGAAAGATTGAGCACATGGTGCTCCAAGGATGCACTTGCAAGGTCTTATCTCCTCAACTCTATCTCAGATTTTTTGTTGCCTCACATTAGAAGTTATAAGACATCTCAGGAAGTGTGGGATGCACTTGAAGCTTTCTTTTCTTCAAGTACTAAAGCTAGGAAGCATCAACTATGGCTGGATTTCACAACTCTCAAGAAGGCTCCCAAACAAAATGCGACAAGGTAAATCTGATGAGCATGTTTTCTACATAGATTCAGGTTGTTCCAATCATGTGGCAGGAAATGTGGCACTCCTATCAGATTTAGAAGATCCAAGGAATAAGCATGAGGTACAAATAGGAGATGACACAAAACATCCTGTGGAGAAAATAGGCAATGTCAAAGCACCTGATGGAAACATCAACCTACTCAGTAAGGTACTCTATGTCCCTACCATTACAAAGAATTTGATAAGTGTTGGGCAGATAGTAGAGAAAGGGTTGCAAGTCAGGTTCACAAAAGCAAGAGCATTTGTTGAAGATCCAAGTCAAGGATTCAGAAGAATTGCAAAAGGTGAAAAGGTAGGTAGATTGTTCACATTTGAATTACAAGATACTAGAAACATTGCTCTCTTTAATTATGGTAGTCAGACACTCACAGAATTGGAAGCATGGCACAAAAGGTTAGCACATATTGGTGAAAGGTCATTAAAGCAAATTTGCAGGGACCAAAGTGTACTTGGACTCCCTAATTTGTCAAAACAACATATGATTTATAAGTGTATTGCATGTCAATTTGGAAAGTCTCACAGGTTACCATTCATGAAGAAAGGTTATATGCATGGAGAACTCTTGGAGTTGGTTCATACAGATGTATGGGGACCTAGCAAGGAAGCTTCAATATCTGGATCAAGGTATTATGTCTCCTTTATTGATGATTGCAACAGATGGACTATCCTATTCTTTATTAAACACAAAGATGAAGTTTTTTCATGTTTCAAAAGTTATTTGGCTCTTGTGGAGAATCAAACAGGTAAATCACTAAAAAGGTTAAGGTCAGATGGAGGGGGAGAATACTTCTCCCATGAATTCGATTCTTTTATTCAAGAAAGAGGAATCAAAAGAGAGGTAACTACAAGGTACACTCCTGAGCAAAATGGAGTGGCAGAAAGGAGGAATAGGACAATTGTTGAAGCTGCAAGGTCCATGTTAAATGAAAAGCATTTACCTAATTATCTATGGGCTGAGGCTGTATCTACAGCCACTTACTTGATTAACAGGTTGCTATCAAAATCCCTTGATGGCATGACTCCATATGAGGCTTGGAATGGAAGAAGACCAAGCTTAGATCATTCTAAAATTTTTGGATGTATTGCTTTTGCTCATGTTCCTTCACAGGTTAGAGGCAAGATGGATCCAAAGGCAGAAAGGTGTGTATTTATTGGATATGACAACAATCAAAAGGGCTACAGGTTATACAACCCTACCAAAAAAGGATTCTTGGTAAGCAGAGATGTAGTTTTTGATGAAAAAAATTCATGATATGAAGATTCATGCAGGAAGATCAATTTACCATATGATCTTGAAGAAGATTTTCCAAAGCTTGGTAGAGAACAACCAAAGATTGAAGAACAAGACACCTCAGAGGATGATGAAGAATCTCAGATGGAAAAGATCAAAGCATGGAAGTCTAAAGCTAAAGAAGAATTGCAAGAACTTGGACATGAGGCAGAATCATCACATCATGGCCTAAGAAGATCTATGAGGGAAAAGAAAAAACCAGAAAGGTATGGGTTTGACACCTCATTAGTAACTAAACATTCTATCTACATATATAACACAGGACATAAACCAAGAGTAGCCATCATCCTTTGAAGAGGCCAAAGCAAAATCAGAATGGAAGCATGCAATGAAGGAAGAGATTGAAGCACTTGAGGAAAACAACACTTGGGATTTGGTGCCCAAGACTTCATCCATGAAGGTAATAGGCTCAAGATGGGTCTATAAACTCAAGAGGAATTCTGATGGTTCCATTAACAGGTATAAGGCAAGGCTTGTAGCAAAAGGCTTTGCACAAACTCAGGGAATTGATTATGAGGAGACCTTCTCTCCTGTGGCAAAGATGCCTACTATTAGGGTTTTGCTTAGTATTGCCTCTTCCAAGAATTGGAAGATACTTCAACTAGATGTAAAGAATGCATTCTTGAATGGTTGGATAACAGAAGAGGTATATATGGCACAACCACTTGGTTTTGAGAATCAAGTTTATCCTGATTATGTGTGTAAACTTAAAAAAGCATTGTATGGTCTCAAGCAAGCTCCAAGAGCTTGGAATTTCAGACTTGTTTAATTCTTGCAGGACAAAGGCTTTCAACCAAGCAAGGCAGATCCATCACTCTTTATCAAAAAGAGTAGCTCTGAGGTCATCTACTTGTGTGTATATGTAGATGATATTATATTGACAGGAAATGATGCAGATGGTATGAAGAAGATCAAAGATCAGATGAGAGAAGAGTTCAAGATAAGTGATTTGGGTTCACTTACCTACTTCCTAGGTTTGGAAGTTGTCTACAAAGATCATGGTTTGTTTCTCACTCAAAGAAAGTACATTAAGGACATGTTGGCAAAATTCAAGATGCAAGATTGTAAGATTGCAGGTACTCCAATGGAGGTCAATCACAAATTAACCTCACATGAAGGTGAACTCATAGAGGACATCACATCATATCAAAGTCTAGTGGGTACTCTCAACTATGCCACATTGACAAGAGTAGATATATGTTACAGTGTGAGTGTGCTAAGTCAATTTATGCACACACCAAGGAAACCACATATGGATGCTGCCAAAAGGATTCTCAAGTATCTCAAAGGAACCATAAATGAAGGACTTTATTATCCTTATGTATCTGATTTAGGTTTGAAGCTATTTTCTGATGCAGATTGGGTTGGCTCCAAAGAAGATAGAAGGAGCACTTCAGGTTATCTTACCTTTGCAGGTTCAAAGCTTATTTCATGGTCATCCAAGAAGCAACCCACAATTGCTCTCTCTTCTACTGAAGCTCAATATAGAGGTCTTGCCATAGCTACACAAGAAGCTATGTGGATAAAGACATTATTCAAAGATCTTGGATTGGAGTTTGGAACTCCAACTATTTATGGTGACAATATGAGTTCTATTCATTTGGCTGTTAATCCTATTTTTCATGCAAGGACTAAACATGTTGAAGTTCATTATCACTATGTAAGAGAGAAGGTTCTAAGCAAAGAGGTTCAAATATCATATGTGTCCACTCATCAACAATTTGCAGATATTCTAACCAAATCATTGGATGGTACAAAGCTCTACAAGTTCAAATCCATGATTGGTTTGCAGGTAATCTTGGAAGATTGAAGACCTCAAGCATAGTTGGCTTGAGGAAGAGCTGTTGGAGCAAGTCTATGACAAGCCTAAGTATTGGATTGAGTCCCACAAAGTCATAGAAGAAGCCTTAAAATGAAGACTATGTAAAGTTCACTTGTGAACTACCTCTTGTAACTTTTGAAGAGTTTACTTAATGTAAAAGTGAAAGAATCTTAAGTGGTTGAGTCCACTTGATCAAAAAGGGAAAGACAAGCCACGAATTCGTGATTTGTGGTAGATAGAGATTCAAATCAATCACTGATTGATTGGAGAGTGATTGAGGGAAGTTAGCCTCCCAAACTCAACTATAAATAGATGGCAGTTTTAGTCGTGGTTAGAGAGACCTATGTGAAGACCTCCAAGAGTTGAGCTTTATGCCATATCAAGGTGTGATTCCAAGGCACACATATGTATCAATAAGTCCATTGTATTGTACAAGCAATATACTTTCATTTTCATGATCATTTGAGTTCATATTTCCATGTTCTTGTGAAGTGTACTACTCACTGCCATATCTCTCAGTTTTCTCAATCAGATTGCAGAGATGGTTTCTTTGAGCTTGGTGCATCATTTTCAGTGATTTGACTTGGTAAAGTTAGCTCTATAAGTCTACTATATGCTCACCATTTTCATTTCATTTGCATGCTTCAATCTTCAGTTATGTTCAGTTGACGTCACCACTATCTGTTCATTTTCACTTCTCTCTCAGGTACCCAACTTTTTTACTTCTCTTGTGAGAGCTGTTTCGCAGTGTGTACTTACCCAAATTCACTGATTAAAAGCTTGTTGGATTCAGCTTACTGTCTAGTATAACCCAACAAATTTTCATAATCATTGAATTCCTACATTTTGAGTTATGTTCATTTTTCTACTCACTGGTCTCATTACTGTAGTAGCCCGTGAAAATTGGGATGATGTCATCACTTGTTAAACATGTTTCTCAGTGTGTGGTTCATTATTTTTTATGATATTACTCTTGAAAGCTAGATTTTTAAGTTAAATAAATTTTTCCAAGAGGAATTAAGCTAATTTTTGCTGTGCTCAGAGAATTATGCAAAACACTGGATAGGTATGTGAACCAAATTAGCAAGTTTTTCACCTCTGAGCTAACTCCAACTTATCTATTTTGATGTATTTTTTTGAGAGTGATCTTCCAAGGTACATAGGGTGTCTACTACATCCATTTGAAAGCTAAAAGGGCCCACCACATACTCCTGGAGTTCATTTGGCTGGTGTAGATCAAGGATTTTGCAACACCTCTTCATCTTCAAGCACATACCTATCCATCTCTTCACAACACACACTCAACACTCATTGTGAAAATCACCCTATGCTTAGCCTCACAGTTGGAAGTGCCCCAGTAGACTGCTTATTGCTCAACCAAGATATACATGAGCTACCAAGCACGAAGCAAAAGCCACTAGTGGACACACGAGTGTCATAGAAACTAGCCTAGTTAGAGTGAGAAAAAGCATGTAAATCTAGCGATAGTGATCCCCCCTTAGGATAAAACAATCCAAGTAGTTGGGTACCACTCAACTAGAAAAGGATGCGCTTAACCACCTACCAATGCTTGACACTTTGGCAATGCCTAAACATGCTTATTTGTGAGACAAAAAACTGAATATTTGGTTGAGTAATGCATAAGTAAATCAAGCATCCACTACTGATAGAGAACAACAATGCATCTCCAGCATCATGATGACTCAATCATAAACCTATCTCTATAGGAGTGGCAATAGGTTTAGAGTCCTCAAGGCAAAAATGCTGCAATAATGTGTCAACATATTTCAGTTTACACACAGCCATTCAACCATCAACTTGCATAAATTAAATGTCCAAATAATGATGCAAATGACCCAAATCAAAGATCTCAAATGAGGCATGCAAATCAGCCTTAAAATTAGCAATATGCTTGTCATGAGGACCAGGGAACAACATGTCATCAACATACACAACAATGATCAGAAGTACATCATTCACACACTTAACTTATAAGGTGATTTCAATTGGACTATTCTCAAAACCATGTCCAATCAGATAGGCATGTATCTTTTCATACCAAGCATGAGGTGCTTGCTTTAAACCATATAATGACTTCCTCAGCATGCACACTTGGTTTTCGTGCCCTTTCTACACAAAGCCTTAGGGCTGAAAAACATACACTTCTTCATGCAAGACACCATTTAGAAATGCACTTTTAATGTCGAACTGATGTACATTCCAACCATGATGAGCTGCAAGTCCACAAATGCTACAAACAGTTGTCATTTGGCATGTAGGAGCAAAAGTTTCATCAAAATCAATGCCTCTTTGTTGTGCATAACCCTTTGGAACAAGCCTAACCTTATATCTGTCAACTGTTCCATTAGGTTTATGCTTTAGCTTGTATACCCACTTAGTTCCAATGGCCTTCTTGCAAGGTGGCAAGTCACATAAAGATCAAGTATCATTTTTCATGATAGCATCATATTCAGATTGCATTGCAGCCATCCAATGTTTAGAATTTTGTGCTTCATCAAACAAAGGAGGCTCATTCTCATCATAGAGACTAGAGGCAGCCATAGCATAGCAATCAGATGCAAAAGAGGCACTATGAGAGCATGAACAAGTATGGTATGACAGAGGTGCATCTAATTTTCTATCATGCAAATTCTGCACTAGCCATTTTGGCATAGTTTTTGCCTCCTCAATATTAGCTCTTTCATTAACAAGTTCATCATGTAAATCTTCATAAATGGAATGGTCTGCATCATCACATGAAACCTGTAAAGGCTGAGAAGTTTCCTTATTAGGACCAACACTAGACTATCCACATGTAAAAAGAGGTAGCAATGTATCATACATGTCTTTGGAGGTAACATATGTCTCTTTAGCACATCAAAGTAATGGTTAAATAGCATCTTCCACAAAAACAAAAACATCACTGTTCACCAAAATGCATTTAGTCTATGGATGATACAGACTAATAGCCTTTTTAGAAGTGTACCCAACAAAAATATATTTTACTACTTTATCATCCAATTTTTTGCATTGATGTCTAGGCACCAATGCATATGCCAAATAACCCAAAACATGAAGATGAGCAACATATGGATCACGACCATGCCAAGACACATATGGAGTGACAGACTAGAGTGCTTTAGTGGGACACATGTTTAAGTACATATACTGCACACATAATAGCATGAAGCTAGAAACTATGCGGTAAAGCGTGAGTCTTGACCATACACCTCACCATTACCATGAGTGACCTATTCTTCTGTTCAGCAGCTGCATTTTCTTGAGGTGTATACAACATTGTACATTGATGTTGTATCCCACATTCATCCAGAAATGCATTAAAGTCAGAAGACATATTTTTTCGTTCCCTCGATCAGAACGGAGGGTGCCCATTTTACACGATGAGAGACTTTTAGTTAAAACCAAAAAATGTTTGAAGCACACAAACACTTTGGACTTTGCTTTCAATGGATATACCAATGCATGCCTGGAAAAATCATCAATGAAGCTTAGGAAGTAAAGATACTTTCCAAAAGAGGGTATTTGCATAGGACCACAGACATCACTATGAACAAGCTGCAATTTCTTAGTAGCTTGAACTGATCCATCTTTTGGAAAGGAGGAATGCTACATTTTGCCTAAAATACAACCTTCGTAGACATGTTTACAAGGTGCCTCAAGTTTGGGTAAAGAGGACATCATTTCAGATTTCTATGCTAGCAAACTAAGAAAATTCAGATGACCAAAGCATGCATGCCAAAGCTTTGCATCTAACATAGCTTGAGAATCATGTATTGAACATGCTGAATCACTCATAGATTTTTCATAGTGTATGAGCTTATACAACCCACGACATTAAATTACAAAAGCAATAATCACGTCTCCATTTCAGAGATCATGAACTGTATATCTATCATCAACAAATTTCACAACCAGGCCAATCTTGGCTAATGCTGAAACTGATATTTTTCTTGATCCTTGGCACAAATAAGGCATCTAACAAAGTGAAAGAACTACCCTCAATAGTAGTTAGAATGATCTTACCAACTCCCATGACAAGATCAGAGGATTTTTTGGCACATGTGACAATATTCCCTATAGGAGTAGGCTCAAGTGAAGTGAAGAGAGTGCGTTGCAAGGTAATATGTTTGGTTGCCCCATAGTCAAAATACCAAACATCTGAGTCTACTGCAGACATACATTGCTCATGAGAAGATGGATCAAGAATACAAACAATAGTATGAAGTATTTCGATGGCAATACACCTGAGTGTGCTCTTCTTCTCAAGAGCTCCATGAGGATATCCTTCGAATAGAAAATCGAGCTCCTAGGGTGGCACATGATACTCCAAACATAGGTTATTAAATACACAGAAAAACATAGTACACAGGGAGAATGAACACAGACTTCTTAGGTGTTGCAATGCGATCGAACTTATAATCTTTGAGTGACCAGGCCACTATATGTTTTATTAAGGAACATATACAAAGAGTGTCTGGTAGCCATTTGGCCTTTCACATGGACACCAACAAAAACAATCTCCCACTAAAGGCCAATATGGCCAAAGTAACTATGGGAGAAAAATAAAGAATGATAAAGAATACTTGAGTGTAAGTATACAAACTATACCTCCCACCCGATGGGCATGATATACAGTATACAAGTGACTATGTAAGACCATGAATCAAGTAACCCCCATCAAGTTACGATAGTGTCAAAATCTATCCTATGGTAGAGCTTTAGTCAAAGCATCTACAACATTATCTTGAGTGTGAAACTTCTAATCAATCTCTAATGATGTGATACCGCACCTCAATGTGCTCAATCTTCTCATGATAGACCGGATTCTTAGCCAAAGCAATGGCACTGTGACTATCACTGAGAAAATGAGGTAATGCTAAGGTAAACCCATATCACAAGAAAGCCACAATGCTTCCTTGCATGGCTCACTTGCTGCAACATACTCTACTTCTATGGTGGAAATTGCTGTATATTCTTGAAGACAAGATCTCCAAGAGATAGCACCTCTAACAAAATGAAAAATTTACCCTAATATAGACTTACGATTGTCTACACAACTAGCATAGTCAGAATCTTTGTAACCAATAATAGATGCTTTCCCTCTACCTAAGCATAGACACTTGTCCTTAGTGCCACTCAGATATCTTTAAATCATCTTGACCACTTCCCAATATTTCTTGATAGGATTAGACATATATTTGCTCACAAATCCCATTGCAAATGCAATGTCTAGTCTCATAGCTACCATAGCATACATGAGACTACCGACAATAGACTGATAAGGAATTTTGGTCATGACTTCCCTTTCCTCATCTTATTTGGGGCAATCATCCTTGTTCAATTTCACATATGTGGGTAAAAGTGTATTCAATGCCTTTCCACCATGCATATTGAACCTGTGAAGTACTTTGGATATGTACTAACTTTGAGACAAGTATATGCATCTTTTACTACTATCACGAGTAATATTCATGCCAAGAATATGTGTGGCATCTCCCAAATCCTTCATATCAGATGTCTGACTCAACGTCTTTTTGAGAATTGACAAGTCATAAGAGGACTTCCCAGTAATCAAAATATCATCGACATAAAGTATCCAGCATATTAGGCTTCCATCTGAGCATCTCTTTGTGTATAGAAAATGATCCTCATTGCTTCGAAAATAGCCTTGCGACTTCATAAAAGCATCAAACTTTTGGTACCATTGTCTACGAGATTGTTTAAGTCCATACAAGCTCTTCTTAAGCTTACAAACTAGACTTCCTTGTTAGGAACTACATAATCCTTTGGTTGTTCCATATAGATCTCGTCTGTAAGATCTCCATGCAAGAAAGTAGTTTTCACATCCATTTGGACTAGCTCTAAGTGCTCTATTGCTATGAATCTAAGCAACATGTGTAGGGTAGTCATCTTGACCATTGGAGAGAAGATTTCCTCAAAATCAACACCATGTTCTTTCTTAAAACCCTTTGCAACAAGTCATGCTTTATACTTTGGAGAAGCACTATCTGATGTGAATTTCAGGTTATATAACCATTTACATGGTAAAGCTTTCCTACCCTTTGGCAAAGGTACTAAATACCAAGTACCATTTTTTTTAATAGAATCAACCTCACTCTTCGTAGCACGCTCCCACTTGATGTGATCCTCTGTCTGCATAGCCTCTTTGTAGTAATAAGGCTCACTGGCATCTATTAGCATAACAAAATCTAACTTGGAGCATATCTATCAAGTGGACGTGAGACACATGTAGAGTGTCTCAATGGTTTCTGAACAAGAACATGTGCAGACTATTTTGATTAGACATTCTCTTGAATGTCCGTATGTGCACCATTTTTATGCATGCTAACTAGAGGACTAGTATCCTCAAACACCACTCTTCTCACTTCAACCTTGTTAATGGGTTGTTTATGCATCTTAGACTCATTGAAAATGACATCACTACTTCTGATTAGTAACCATGTTTCAGGATCCCATAAGCGATATCCAAGTTGTCATTCTCGATCGTATCCAAGAAAAATGCATTTCTTTGACTTATCATCTAGCTTTTGTCTACGATTCTTGGGTATATGAACATATGCTTCATACCCAAAAACTCCAGATGATTGTAATATTGTGGCTTCCTTGTCCATAACTCTTATGCCAGAAACTACTCTATCTTGAATAGTTCTATTCATCCTTTTAGCTACACCATTTTGTACTAGGGTATAGGGAGCTATAAACTCTCTACAAATCCCTCTAGATAGACAGAAAAAGCTGAATTCATGTGAGGTATAGTCACTCCCATTATCTGAACGTAAATCCTTAAGCTTAGTTCCTTTCTCAGTCTCAATTGAAGCAAGCCATTTTCTAAAAGTAGGGAATACCTCATCCTTCAATGTGATAGGATATACCTAAACTTTTCTAGTAGCATCAGCTATGAAAGTGACAAAGTAAAGAGAACCACCTAAGGACCTAGTGGGCATAGGGCCACACACATCTATATGAACGAGATCTAAAGGTTGAATTGAAGAGTCAATGTGCATAATATGCACATTTCTAATTTGCATTCCACATTGACAATGCTCACAAAATGAAAAATCGGAGAAAGATGATACAGTTAAATAGCCAGAGTGAGAAAGATTTTCCATTCCACTATGAGATATATGGACCAAATGACCATGCCAAATACAAGCCATAGGCTGTTTAGTAATAGCTAACAAGTGTTCTTTCTGGGATACAAATAAAAGATAAAGTGAGCCAACTTTTCTTCTTTTTGCAATAACCATATTGCCCTTTGATTTACGAAAGGACTGAGCATACAGGACCACCTTCTAACTAAGGTCATTAAGTTGACCAACTAACATCAAACTGCATGATAACTAAGGTACATGACATATATTATGCATAGTAAATTTTGAGCCATCAATGAACTACACAACCACATCTCCAATCCCCACAACGTCACACTGGTAAGAGTCACCAAGTCTCATAGTACTAAGAGACTTTGTTGCATAATTAGAGAACCATTCTCTGTGTGGTGTCACATGGAAAGAACCACCAGAATCTAGCACCCATGTGTGGGAAAGAGAATCAACCATAAGAGCCTTACATGGCACAGTACTATCAAGTGTCAACACATCAACATCATCAAAAATAGCATTAATTTCTTCAATCTTCACAATCGAAGTAGATGGTGTAGCTAACTATTTAACATGCCCATCAACATTCTATCCTTTACCTTTAGCATTCTTTAATGCATAATAGTCTTTCTTCATGTGTCCTTTCTGATGACAATAATGGTATTTGATATCCCTCTTCCTTGATTTAGTTCTACTCTTATTCCGTTCACCATTCCTTTCCTTCTTCTTGCTCCTACCATGTTGCTAAATCCTTCCTTGGTAGGAATCATGAACATTATATGCATCTCCACTCTGAGTGCCAACCATAGATTTTCTACGAATCTCCTCACTCAAGAGTGCTCCACACGTTTACCACCACATTTACTATTGCTAATAGCTATGCAAAACGTATCGCATGATGATGGCAAGGTGCATAACTGCAATATTTCTAAACCTATAATTAAGAGAATATAGCATCAAACTCATTTAGATGAGCATCAACACTATCTCTATCCATATGAAGGTCATACAATTCTCTCATCAAATAAACTTTATTTGATGCCGTCTCTTTTTCATATGTATTGCATAACTTCTTCCAAAGCTCCTTTGCACTGTCACAATATAATAGTCTAAAGTAAACATTATCTGCCAGGTGCAAGTGAATGGTAGACATAGCCATTTCATCTATCTCATCCCAATCATCTTCATCCATGTCAGCAGGCTTCTTTGAAATTCCATGTAGTGGCTTCCATTGCCTCCTTTGAATCAGCACTTCTTTAATCTGATTCTTCCTTAGAACAAAGTTTGTGCTATCAAACTTTTGGATCTCAAAATGCTCTTTGCCTTGCAAGTTATAGCTCCTCCCAGAGCACTGGCTCTAGACCTTGATCCACTAGATGTGCTTGAGACCACTGATGCCATGATGGTAGAGAAATAAATAGAATGAAAATGGAGCTAGACGAGTCCAAACCCCAATGAATAAGTGTATCAAGGAGTAAATTGAACATTGTATAGTTCACAAAACCTAAACATTGGAAACATTTTGCAAGAGTATCCTCTGCAAAATGAGAATATGACGTGTCAAAATATCATAAAATTGCAAGTACGGATATGTTTACGTGCATAGTGAATCACTGACTCCACTACATATAATCAGTTGCCTAATTGAAGTCGGCTAGACTTATCGAGCACCTATGAACAACTATCATACATCTCCTATGGCGAGGTTGAGTAAGTCTTCCACGTGCATCACCAAAGATACCTGACATCTGGGTGTCTCCTAGTTAAGAAAACCTCACCAAGTTCCTCTTTATCAAACATAAAAGGGGTTATGCAAAAATGTAACCACTATATCAATGACCACATGGACGTACATAAGTGGTATCCACAAAAGCATACATGTTGTGTATGTGATTAATATATGCAGTAAAATGACACTAAAATGATGAATGAACAATCCAAACCTACAAGCGTCTATCAACTCTGATGTTTTAGGCTTAAAATCTTGCATAAATGTGGAGCAATTCCTCCCACCAAAACTAAAAACCTTTTGAGAAACCAATAGTTTTATGATTGTGGCAGAAAAGATAGCCCCAAAGGTTGATATTTATTGTCGGAGAAGAACAAAGAACACTCTTCTTGATGTTCTTGGACCTGTGTGAAGAGAAGTAGGTGTGAAAGTACTCCAAAAGTGCTCCAAAAGACACCCCAAAAGTGCTTCAAAAATAGCCTTTGAAAGCAAAGAATGAAGCTTTGAGGGACCAAAACATGTTCAAGGTAATGTTAACCTTAATCTTTCCCCTTCTTCAGACACCAAAAGAATAGAGCTTAGTGGCAAGAGATTGCCAAGATTAAGCGAGCTCTAGGGGGACAATGCTAGGATGGGTGACCTCCCAAGAAGCACGAGGAACCTCTATCTTGCTTGATTGTTGAGATCCTCCCTTGTGCACAGGCAAGGGTGCCAATGGTGACTTCGGTGACTCAAATAAGAAGGTATGCCAAGGTCTATGCCTTGGTCACTGCCTTAGTCATAAGCCTTGGAGAAAGCCTTAGGTGGGTGACCACAATATGCTCTCCTTCTCAAGAGCTCCACGATGATATCCTTGGAGTAGAAAACCAAGCTCCTAGGGCTACACAAGGTACTCCACATGGAGGCTGTGGAATACACAGAAAAACACAGTACATAGGGAGCACGAACACAGACTTCTGAGGTGTTACAAATGCGATCGAACTTATAGTCTGTGAATGACGAGGCCACTATATGTTTTATTAATGAACATATACAAAGAAGTGCCCGGTGGCCATCTAGCCTTTCACATGGACACTAGCGATAACATAGTAAACGCCCATTCTTCATTCTACACAAGATTAATAGACTCTGTTTTCGGTGTTGAGGCCTCTCCAATGACCATTCCAGCCTCTTTTTTCTTTGCCTATTTTGCAGCTAGTTTTGGATACTTCTTTATGGCATGATGAAATGAGAGCTTCCTTTATAATAATTACAAAAGAATTTATGCTTTTCTGATTTCTTCTCATCATTGTCTTCCTTTTTCAAATGTGTTGTATTTGTAGATTTCTGCTTACTAGTAGATGAGCTCCATTTACCTTTTCCCGTCTAACTAGCTAGGAAAGCTTGATTTGCAACATGCATAATGGACTGTTTCTTTCTAGACTGATATTCTTGCAACAAAACAGAGGCTAACTCTTCAAATGTCAAGGAATTTGGATTTCCTTCCATCATCAAATGAAGAGTAGATGCAAAACTCTGATATGAATCAGGAAGACCATTCAAAACGGTATGCTCAAGTGAGCTATCTGATATAAGTTCATCAGCAAAAAACAATTATTCCTTCAAATCTTTGATCTTTGTCAAAAAATTGTCCATAGAATCACCTTCAGTCATGTGCTCACTCTCTAGTCATTTTTGGAGGTAAGCAATGCAAGCCTCATTCCTAGCCTGATACAATGTGATAAGTGTATCCCAAGCATCCTTAGCTGTTCTGGAAGAGCGAATGTGAGGAATAATGGAACATGTGATAGATAAGGCTATCAATGCATGTGCCTGAGCATCTCTTCCATCTCAACAATTTTTCTCTATAGTAGGTGCAACAAGAATTGCAACACAAACATGAATCTGCAGAACATCATCATCTTCGAGGCCATCTACATCAGCTTCAGTACCTGTATTTGCAGGTGTAATAGGATGTTTTTCAACACCATGCATAATATTCCATATTCCTTTTGTGACCAATACATGATGCGTCATATAAGCCCACAATGGGTAATTCTTACCATCCAACTTATCCTCAACAACCAACATAAGAAATACATCACTACTTTCAGCTATGGCCATTGACTAAAGCACCGTGATATAGAAAAATGACTATATCTGAAAAAGTTCAACTACCATGATGCATTTTGCTAAACCGATATCAGAATTTGAGATGCTTATACCGACAAACCAAAACCTATATATATCTTTGGCACAAAAAGACAAAATAGCCTACACAAGCACTATGGTAATGTGTTCGGAAGCTGAAATGAGCTTAGATCCAGATGTCGGCAATTTTGAGACTGTGAATAGAGGGGTGTGGATAATGACCTAGATCTCGGCACACAAACAACACAATGAAGAAGAAGAAGCTTGGAGCACAACACACAATACTGAATGTATTAACACTTGAATGTAAAAAGATAAGTAGTCCGTTAGAGCAATAGGTGTATATACAAACCAGGGGAAAAGAACCTCTTAAAGAGGGAAAAAAAGTGCCACGGTGGTCCTAGAGTGTTCAGGCACATGACTATCTAAATATATCAACAAAGACTAGGTATCAGGTTCTAGAATATGTCACTAGAGCAAAGGCACTCGTCGCTATGATGTACTGCATGACACTATAAAGATTTGGAAGGAGTATCTACCAATTTTGGGGAACATAGAATTCCACTCATGGAAGGAGCTAACCATTAAGAGGTAAAAGTTATAGACTGAATCCAAAGTATGCTAAAGCAATCTACCTAGAGATATAGAAAATGGAGGATGCTCTTGTTGATACATTTGGAAAGGCTATATGCTTGATCAAATGGTTAGGCCTTCTCACATCTCCATTGGAATCACTAAAAACTAGCATGTGAACATCTCTTGTAAAAGTCATGGACTTTATCTCATTGGATAAATATAAATGGAAATGAGTTGAAGGAATCTCGTGATGTTAGGAGACAAAAACCATGACAAATTAGTGGTTGGAATCAAATCAATCAACACGTAAAGTGTAGGAACACTTTTAGGTAGGAGAAATTCAAAATTCAAATTCTCTTTATGAGTATAAATAGGAGTGAATTTTAGTCACGAGATATGACAAAGAAGAGAGAGCCATTGAGCCTCATGGTTGAGCATACTTTGTGCTCACATATGTATGAGTAAGTTCACTACCTCTCTTGTATATCATACATTCATTATCATATAGAATTTGAGTCATTAGTCTATGATAATCTCTATCTATTGTTATCTCCTAGTATCTCACCATTTCAGTGATTTTGTTTGCTCGATTTCTCTATGTATACTTAATCATTTGAATTGTTTTGACTTTGGATAGGTAGAGTGAGGTGTCTAATTGCTACCTATTAGTTTTCAGTAGATTTAGATCACTAGATCACAAGTTCTGATTCATAAAAGCTACCTATGTCTACATACTACCATCCTCCTAAAAATTCAAGATTACACCCCCTGAGTTCTTAAACTCATTCCTTAGCGTATACTCACTCTAAATTATTGAAATAACTTGGAATATTAGCTAAGCTTGTTAGTTAGATGTGTCTAAAAGTTCTTGGCTTATTTTGTATCAGATAGTGAGAACTAACCATTTTTCTAAGAGGTTCAAGTCCAAAAATAGCAAGTTTTTTGCATAGTTCATATATGTGTAGATTATCTGTTATAGCATAATTATTTTGCAATGATGCTCCAAATTACGTAGTGGGTCTAAATGCATATTTGGGTAGCTAAATGTGTCTAGTAAGGTCTCCGGAAGACACATTGGCAGGTGTACATCAAGAGTATTGCAACACCACCTCATCTTTGGAATCTATCCAACCATCTCCTCATAGTGGTATTAGAGCTACATCAACTCAACATGGGAGATGGATTTCCCTCATCCATTGACAAATCAGATCGAGGCAATTACTCATCTTGGTCACTTAGAACGGAAGCATATCTTCAAGGTAGAAATCTCTATGTTTACATCTCTAGAGATGAGATGAGGAAAATCCTCAAAAGCAAAGGACAACAACCTCAAGAAGAACAAGAGAGGTTAACTACATCGTGTTCAAAGGATGCACTAGCCAGGTCTTATATTCTTAAATCAATGTCTCATTTTTTACTTCGGCACATTAGGAGATGGAAGACCTCACAAGAGACATGGAATGCCCTTGAAGCATTCTTCTCATCAAGCACTAGAGCTAGGAAGAACCAACTCTAGATGGAATTTACCACACTCAAGAAGATGCCCAAGGAAATTGTGATTGATTCTACCACAAAAATGGACTTAGCAGATCAACTTGGAAGCATTGGAGAAGTCATTGAAGAGGAGTAGATAATGAGAATATTTATTAATGGAATCAAAGTAGATGATGAATGGGAAGCCTTCACCACAGTAATGGACCTATATGTGGACATGCAAGTACCTGACTTCAACACTCTCATGGGACAATTGCTCACTCATGAGGCAAAGCTCATGAAGAATGGAAACAACTCAAAAGTTAATCAATCCCTTCCCTATACATAGATAAGAATAAGAGTAAGGATAGCAAAGGAAAAGGTAAAAGATCTCATGATGAAGGTAGTATCTCCCAAGCAAATTTTCGAGGGGACTTGTTGGAGCTAGTCCAGACAAATGTTTGGGGACCTAGCAAGGAACCATCAATTTCAAGATCCAGGTACTATGTATCTTTCAACTTATATTTCACTTGTTGGCACTTGAAACATGTTGGTGCATTTTGCCCAAGCCTACATGCTTGATATATTTGATATCATCCTCATTTGTAAGTCACATGAGTAGTCATGTGAACACCTCTTGTAAAAGAGTACATTTTATCTCTTGTAAATGGAAAAAGAAAAAAGGAAAAGGATGGCTTACCTCATCCAGGATGTAAAAGCAAATTAGTGGCTCTAACTACCTAAAACCATGAAATTTAGAGCTGAGGGAATCTCTCCTAACTTTGGGGATCACTTTTAGGTGGAGCCATTCGAATTCGAATTCAAAACTCCCTCCAAGAATAGCTATAAAAGGAGCAAGAAGGAAGAGGCGATTAGCAAGCCTTGTACATGACCACTTGATGTCATTTTGTAGAGATTGAAGAGCTTACTCCATAGCTCTATCATTCTACTCCCATTGTGCAAAGATTCATTGCCAATGTGGTTGTAATCATATATGAATTTATACATTTATCATCATTCACTTCTCTGTTTTGTTCTTATGTTCCAAAAATTGATGAAACTTGTTCTCAGTGCTCAGTCCATCATTTGAAGTGTTTTAACTTGGATTGGGAAGCCTGCTAAGTCTATTTTCTATGCGCAAAAGGAATTTTTCTAATTCCTACCAGGTTGAGAGCACTGATCATTTTTTCCAGCAGGTGTATGTCCAAAAATAACAAGTTTTGGGAGCTAGTCATTTCGCAACTAGTCTGTCTTGACTTAAACTTTTGGGATACATGTTCCAAAGTACTTGGCTGATATTTTGGTGGATTTAGGAAGCTTAAAGGGTCTACTTATCAACTCTGAAGTCTCAGTTGGCTGGTGTGAAGCTGGTTGTAGCAGCACCTACTCATCTTTGGATTGCATCCACCATCTCTCTTCACAGTGGTATCAGAGCATAGTCAAGCAACATGGGAGATGGATTTCCATCAACAATTGACAAATTGGATCGAAACAACTACCCGGCATGGTCTCTAAGGATGGAGGATTACCTTCAAGGGAGGAATCTATATGGATTCATATCCGGAGATGAAGCAATGCCAACCATGAGGAACAAAGAGCAACCATCACATGAAGAAGTGGAAGGACTTTCGAATTGGTGTTCGAAGGATGCACTTGCAAGGTCCTATATTCTAAACTCAATCTCTGATTTTCTTTTACCTCATGTCAAGGGATGCAAGACATCAAGGGAGACCTGGAATGCACTTGCTTCTTTCTTCTCTTCCAACACTCGAGCAAGGAAGAACCAATTGTGGATGGAGTTCACAACAATGAAGAAAAGCCCGAAGCAAAATGTGACTGATTATGTCACAAAGATGAAGGAGATTTCCGACCAACTTGGAAGCATTGGAGAGGTAATTGAAGAGGAGCAAATCATAAGACAAATCATGAATGGAATCAAAGCAGACGACAAGTGGGAGTCATTCACAACAACCATGGATTTATACATGGATATGCATGTACCCGACCTCAACACACTCATGGGCCAACTCTTCACTCATGAAGCAAAGATTAGCAAAGGTGGTGAGTCCTCAAGAGGTAATCAAACTTCTGCCTTATATTCTGATAAAGCTAAGGTCAAGGACAAGTCAAAGAATAGGAAGAATGAAGATGAAGGAAGCTCTTTCCAAGCAAACTTTGTAGGTAGAGGAAGAGCTAGAGGAAGAGGCAAAGGTGGAAAGCAAGGTAGGGGGAGATTCCAATCATCTCAACCTTGCAACATATGTGGCTTATCTAACCATACTACTGAAGAATGTTTCAGGAACCCGAGGAACTCAAGAGGAAGAGGATTCAATAGAGGTGGCTATGGATCAAATAGAGGTAGATACAATGGAGGCTACAACAACAACAACTACTACAACAACAATTACAACAACAACAACTATCAAAGTGGCCATAGAGGAAGAAGAGATTACATTAACTATGCAGAGGACCAAAGTGAAGAAGATTCATTATTGATTATGAATCTATCAGCGAAGAAGGGTAAGGATGATGATCACATATTTTACATTGATTCGGGATGCTCGAATCATGTAGCAAGAAATGTGGCTTTACTTTCTGATTTGGAAGATGCTCATAACAAGCATGAACTGGAGACAGGAGATGACACAAAGCAGTCAGTGGAGAAGATAGGTAATGTGAAGACATCAGATGGGAATATGAAACTCTTAAGCAAAGTCTTGTATGTCCCTACAATTACCAAAAATTTAATAAGTGTTGGACAGATTGTTGAAAAAGGATTGCAGGCTAGATTCAATCGATTTGGAGCATATGTTGAAGACCCAAGGCAAGGCTTTCGAAGGATTGCCAAAGGAGAGAAGAAAGGAAGGCTTTTCACTTTTGAAGTGGAAGATACAAAGAACATAGCTTTGTTTAGCTATGGATCTCAAACTCTAACAGAGTTGGAGATATGGCACAAAAGGCTTGCTCACATTGGTGAGAGGACACTCAAACAGATTTGCAGGGACCAAAGTGTACTTGGTTTGCCTAATATCACAAGGCAACACATGATTTATAAGTGTGAAGCTTGTCAACTCGGCAAGGCTCATAGACAACCTTTCAATAAGAAAGGATATATGTATCAAAATCCTTTGGATCTAGTGCACACAGATGTGTGGGGTCCAAGTAAGGAGCCATCTATATCAGGCTCAAGATATTATGTGTCTTTCATAGATGATTGTAGCAGGTGGACCATTCTGTTTTTCATGAAGCACAAGGATGAAGTGTTTAATTGCTTTAAGAAGTATATTGCTCTTGTTGAAAACCAAACAGGTAGGACTTTGAAACGACTCAAATCAAATGGTGGAGGAGAATACTTCTCTTCTGAATTTGATGCCTTCTTGCATGAAAGAGGCATTAAAAGGGAAGTCACTACAAGGTATACACCCGAACTCAATGGTGTAGCAGAGAGGAGGAACAGAGCTATTGTCGAAGCTGCAAGGTCCATGCTCAACGAAAAGGGATTGCCGAACTACCTATGGGCAGAGGCTGTGTCAACAGCCACATATCTCATAAATAGACTTCCATCTAAGTCACTAGATGGAACCACTCCATATGAAGTGTGGAATGGAAGAAGACCTAGTCTAGAGCATTGCAAAATCTTTGGATGCTTAGCCTATGCTCACATTCCTTCTCAAGTAAGAGGGAAATTGGATCCCAAGGCAGAGAAGTGTGTATTTATTGGTTATGACCAAAACCACAAAGGATATAGATTGTACAATCCAATCAATAAAGGACTTTCTGTGAGTAGAGATGTAATTTTTGATGAAAAAAAATCATGGTTTGATGATGACAGGAAAGTGAAGCTGCCATATGACTTGGATGAAGATTTTCCATCACTTCAACCAAAGGAGCCAAAGCAGATTGAAGAAAGTGATTCGGAGATTGACCTAGAAGACTTGGAAAGACTAAAGCTATGGAAGAACAAAGGTAAAGCAAAGATGCAGGATGCTACATATGGACCCGAGACCTCACATCAACCACTTAGAAGGTCTTCAAGGGAGAAGAAGAAACCAGAGAGGTTTGGTTATGATACTTCTTTGGTCACCAAGCACTCAATCTACATTGCAAAGGATTCAACCAATGAAGAACCTACCTTATTTGAAGAAACACAAAGCAAGAAAGCTTGGAGAGATGCAATGGATGAAGAAATGGAAGCCTTGAAGGAGAATGACACTTGGGAGCTTGTACCTAACAAGCCATCTATGAAGGTAATTGGATCTCGATGGATATACAAAATCAAGAGGAATCCAGATGGAAGTATAAATAGACACAAAGCAAGGTTAGTTGCTAAAGGGTTTGCTCAAACCCATGGTATTGATTATGAGGAGACTTTCTCTCTTGTTGCAAAAATGCCTACAATTAGGGTTCTCATTAGTCTTGCTGCATCTAGAAATTACAATATTTATCAACTTGATGTAAAGAATGCTTTCTTGAATGGATGGGTTTCTGAGGAAGTGTATATGGCACAACCTCCTAGATATGAGGATGCACATCATCCTAAGTATGTATGCAAACTAAAGAAAACTTTGTATGGATTGAAGCAAGCTCCAAGAGCTTGGAATTTGAGATTGGTGACTTATTTGCAGGACCAAGGATTCAAAGCTAGCAAGGCGGATACCTCTTTGTTCATAAAGAGGAATGGATCTGAAGTGATCTATTTATGTGTGTATGTTGATGATATTATTATCACATGCAATGATCTTGAAGGAATCAAACAGGTAAAGAGTCAAATGAAGGAGGAGTTCAAAATAAGTGACCTCGGACCACTCACTTATTTTCTTGGATTGGAGTTGATCTACACAGATTTAGGTATATACATCACACAAAGGAAGTATGTCCATGACATGCTCGTCAAGTTCAAGATGGAAAATACCAAGTGTGCAGGTACACCTATGGAGCAAAATCATAAGCTTAGTGCTTATGAAGGAGAGCCAATTGAAGACATCACAAGCTACCAAAGCTTGGTTGGAAGTTTGAACTATGCAACACTCACAAGGGTGGATATATGCTATAGTGTTAGCATATTGAGTCAATTTATGCATAAGCCAAGAACACCACATATGGAAGCGGCCAAGAGAGTCCTCAAGTACCTAAAGGGGACCATGAATGAAGGTTTGTTTCATTCATATACTTCAGATATTGAGCTAAAGATCTACTCAGATGCAGATTGGGCCGGATCTAAAGATGATAGAAGAAGCACATCCGGGTATATATCATTTGTAGGTTCAAAAATGATTTCTTGGTCATCGAAGAAGCAACCAACCGTGGCATTATCTTCTACTGAAGCAGAATATAGAGATTTGGCTAATGCAACTCAAGAAATCATGTGGTTAAAGTCTTTGTACACAGATCTTGGACTTCATTCTTCAACACCTCATATTTTTGGTGACAACACAAGCTCACTACATCTAGCAGCTAATCCGGTATACCATGCTAGAACCAAGCATATTGAAGTCCACTACCATTACGTAAGGGAGAAGCTAATGATCAAGGATATTCAACTATCCTATGTCTCTACAGATATGCAATGTGCCGACATATTGACTAAAGCTCTTGATGGTACAAAATTAAGTAGATTCAAGTTGATGATTGGCTTGTAGGAAATCAAGGACAATTGAAGACTTATTTGGAGGCCAAGCATGTTAGGCTTGAGGGGGAGCTGTTGGTGCATTTTGCCCAAGTCTACATGCTTGATATATTTGATATCATCCTCATTTGTAAGTCACATGAGTAGTCATGTGAACACCTCTTGTAAAAGAGTACATTTTATCTCTTGTAAATGGAAAAAGAAAAAAGAAAAAGAATGGCTTACCTCATCCATGATGTAAAAGCAAACTAGTGGCTCTAACTACCTAAAACCACAAAATTTAGAGCTGAGGGAATCTCTCATAACTTTGGGGATCACTTTTAGGTGGAGCCATTCGAATTCGAATTCAAAACTCCCTCCAAGAATAGCTATAAAAGGAGCAAGAAGGAAGAGGCGATTAGCAAGCCTTGTACGTGACCACTTGATGTCATTTTGTAGAGATTGAAGAGCTTACTCCATAGCTCTATCATTCTACTCCCATTGTGCAAAGATTCATTGCCAATGTGGTTGTAATCATATGTGAATCTATACATTTATTATCATCTACTTCTCTATTTTGTTCTCTGCTATACTCACTGAGAGCAGTACCTTCAGAAGCTCATATCTCGAGTTCTACTGAACCTTTGTCAGTGATTTAACGTGCGTTGGATAGCTCTTACCGTCTAGTTTCTGCATATCAATTTTCAAGGTCATTGCATTTATAGGTTTGGATATATCTGCATTTTACTACTCACTGGTCTATCTCTACAGAGCACCGAGAATGGTGGGCATGTTCCAGAAATTGATGAAACTTGTTCTCAGTGCTCAGTCCATCATTTGAAGTGTTTTAACTTGGATTAGGAAGCTTGCTAAGTTTATTTTCTATGCCCAAAAGGAATTTTTCTAATTCCTACCAGGTTGAGAGCACTGTTCATTTTTTCCAACAGGTGTATGTCCAAAAATAGCAAGTTTTGGGAGCTAGTCATTTCGCAACTAGTCTGTCTTGACTTAAACTTTTGGGATACATGTTCCAAAGTACTTGGCTGATATTTTGGTGGATTTAGGAAGCTTAAAGGGTCTACTTATCAACTCTGAAGTCTCAGTTGGCTGGTGTGAAGCTGGTTGTAGCAGCACCTACTCATCTTTGGATTGCATCCACCATCTCTCTTCACAAAACATACTAACATATTTTCTAATATCCTGCTTCATATGTGGCCAAAAGTAAGAATACTTTGTTTTAATATAGGTCCTTGAATCTGGATGTGCAAAAAAAGGTGCATCATGAAAATCATGCAATATTTTAACTTTTAATGGAGACTCAAATGATATGCATAATCAATTATTATAATACAAACATCCATTTTGCAAATGAATTTTTTCATGGTACATTGATCTCCTGTTTGCATTCAAAGAACTCAAAATAGGTGCATAAAAAGATTCCTATTTAATTTCTCCTTGAAATTGATTGAGAAGATCAAAATTTATTATAGAAAGGAGATTACATAAAGCTCTCCAACACAATGCATCAATGACCTTATTTTCATTACTAGCAATCACAATCTTTCGATCACTCAAGAATAAGAGAGGACAGAAAAATGCAGAGATTCCACAAGATAAAAGAAAATATGATGTGAAAGAGTAGAAAAGATATGACTCAGAGAAAGAGGAATTTTAAAATTATGTGAATCGATGGTTATAACAGCTTTGGAAAATAGCTTCTTGATGAAGCCTCTACCTTCTTATCACCCCGGAGCTATCACAATCTCATTCACACTCAAACTCTCATTCACACTCTTACTCTCAATCTCACTCTCAATCACAAGGTAATTCTCTATTTCTTGGTGTCCTCCGTGTTGATGCATAGGTCTTCATATAGCAGAGTTGATCTCTCCGCAAAAAAAAGTGTGATCCACCAATATCTATCAAATTTAGACATGTATGCATCAAAATCATGGATTTGAATACAAATAAAGAAGCTGTCTTTTTTTTTTGAAGTGCTGGAAAATGACACTTTTTGAAGCCCTATAACTCAAAAATGGTGAGGAATTAGCTTAAGCTTGTGGAAGATTACATGTGTACTCCTAATTATGATTCTCAGTCACTCACACACCCAACAAACATTAAAAAGAAGAAAGAATAAGGTTGATTGATAGAGAAGCAAGAATGGAATACATTAGGGACATCCATAATCAATATGAACATACAATAGTGCAAATTGCACTAGAAAATGGAGTGAATCATGTCCATCATCAATGGGCAACATATGGATTGCAAATTCCTACATGGCTATGGAGAGCCTAAAGAACTATCAAACTTCAAGGTTACGAATACTTCCAAATGATTCTTAAGAGTATGATTGTTAGTATATGATCAATGTCTACCCCTCATGATTGTATGCACATTTTGTAAGGCCCCCATTATGAGGAGAAGCCAAGCGTGCATTACCCTATTGATGGGAATCTCGACTTGCAACTTGGACGAAGGTCATATATGGACCATGTAAGGTATTGTAAGGAAAGGGAGTTACCAGGGTCCCCAATTGTGGGGTCCAGGGTAGTAGTGAGCAGCCGCGACTGGGAGGTCCATGGAATATTCCCTTTTAGAGTCAGAAATCATTTATATTTGTTAGGTCCGTTCAACAGGCCTAAGTCGTGTATGCCAATTACATGGGCGGTGGCCACCCATGCTCCACCACCCATGTATAGCCATCCACGGAAGGCCACTCATGATCCTATATATACATGATTTCTGCACTACTTGAGACATCGAATTGAGCCAGCATACCTCTACCTTGTATCTCCCTATCTAGAGTTGTCTAGATCACCATTTAAGCTCTACCTTGAGAGCGCATGGGTGGACAATGCCATCATCTTTGTATGTTGTTGTTAGTAGAAAACTGTTGAGATTCTCCTATATCTGTTATCTTCCCTGCTACTGCTCCTGTGTTATATTGCATAACTATTGTCTTACAATGATGAGACACTCGAAATAACCAAATAACTCTTCAAAAAATGTGCAATCCCACTTGGAGGAGCAAGTGGTTGGATAGAAACAAAGAATGTAGAAAGATATGGTTAAAGTTACCAAATCATGTTAAAATCAGCATAGTTTATTCTCCCCATGCAAGAAGTAGGGATTGTCAAACATTTTGTGAGATGACGAAGGAGGGCCATATTCCTTCAAAATGGAGAAATTCTCTAAAGATTGTAGGGCCAAAGAAAGGCTCGTGGACAATCAATAAATTTATGATCACAAGTCGCATAGTTGTAATATAAAGTCTATCTAAAGTCAATAATAGTACATGTATATTATCCATTAGAATTTTGAAAAATACCATAGTCTCTATAGAGACCAATAGAGGCTTTAATTTTTATTTATGTGAAACCCCTAATCATTTATGTATCATGCTTACTATATTAGAGCTTTATTCATGGGGGACACTATGTACAAACATTCAAAAATGCTTCTAATAATGGATTTTTTGAAAGATATTTGGAAATTATTCAAACAATATCCTGGTTCATGAACTCAAGGCTAATTGCATATGAAGAGACTTATACTAAATACTTAAAGAAAGATATGATTGAAAAATAGAATCTATAATTCAATGAAGGAAAGATTTATTTACGATGGTCTAAGATTTTAACATCATTAAAAGTAAAATTCATAGAACTCAATTGTTTTAAAGTTCCCTAGTTTAACATGGGTGCAAAGTGAACTAGCAATGTAAATAGTTAACACGAGGCACACACACTTTGCTTGATGAGCAATGACCACTATTTAAAAATAAAGTTCAAAATTTCATAATTGAGATCATAAATCAATCTAGAGCTTAGTTACAAAGGAAGATTAATTAGCTTTTCAAGAATATCATAATAGAGAAACATGGGGGCATGGGTAGTATAGGCCATAGTAAGAGAGAAGGGTAGGCGTACGGGCTAAAATATGATTGAATATCTAGATGTCTTTAAGCATCAAGCTGAGATTCATGGTCTTCTTGAGGACATGTTGATCTTATACTTTTACAAAGTTGTGACACAGCTGATATTAGATAAGATTTAAGATCATGGAATCTTAGACTAGGATGTTTTTAGGAAGGAGATCCACAAAGAGGTTTCTACCCTCATTGTGGGAAGGGTGGGTATGTACCGTTAGGTGGATCAATTCCAACCATCATCCTAGCCACGATTTTTCACATTGGGTCCTCTAAGCATAGTTGGGTGACGTCCCATTCGTGTTTTAGTAGAAGTAATAATGGTTGTGGAAGAAGAAACTCAAAAATAAAGGTTGTATGTGCATTTGCATTTCTATCGATTTGATGCATCGTGACATGAGTTGGCATGGATATTATTGAAATCTGTCGAGAAGACCCATTACTATCTATACTCTCATTCATCTCCATCAAATCATTTAAATACATTGCTTGGAGTGAATAAAAACTATTAAATATCTAGCTAATGACTAATATAATGTAGCTAATAATGGTATAGTGAATGATATAAGGTAAATGGTACGTGAATCACTCTGTCAAAGTGACACTTGGTATCAAAATAATAGCACAAAAGAAAGATCCTCCCAAACAAAGCGCACAGATATAGCTCAAAAGACATAATCTGTCCTCTTGATGCAATTCTAAAGTTGAGCTTTGATAATTTGATAACTCTCTTCCACTCTTCAAGTTGCTTTTATCGAATCCAATTAACATCTCCACAGCTACTGTCTTCTCATAAAATTAGCAAAAACTACAACATATGAACCCCCAATGAGCTCTCATACTGGTGAAAATTGTTACATAAACGCAAGCTCTAAAGTAGTTTTTTTCGGCTTGTGGATCTTATTATTAAAAATAGTATATGGAAGCTTGCAGATCTTATTAGTTATGAAAAATAACATGTTGAGCTGCTGAAACCTTAAAACTTAGAGTAAAAGTGGATAAAAGGAGAGGTATCTATTTTTAGACAAGGAGGTACTTTTGTTGATAACCTCTTCATGAAAAGAGTGCTTCTCTTAGTGTAGGTGGCCAAATTGAGTGATCCTTGTTGCATTGAAAAGCTTACAACTTTATCTATATATATATATATATATATATATATATATATATATATATATATATATATATATATATATATATATATATATATATATATATATATATATATATATATATATATATATATATATATATATATATATATATATATATATATATATATATATATTGTTGCTCTAGCACAATGGTGAGAACCACGTTAAGAAGCTTCACCTCCTTAATGTCAATCCGAGGGAGAGGTAGGAGTGATATGAAGATCGTGAACGTGAGATGATGTGAGAGTGAAGGTGAGAAGCACCAAAGATGCACACACACATACACACACACAATGAAGAGACAAGCAAGACACAATGGAAGGTGGGAAATTAACTCTATTACTCAAGAAGGCTCTTACAAGCTCAAACTAGCTCTATGCTCACACTAACCAAAATGAACCAACCTCAAAAATGAGCTCTCACTGTTGAATGTTTGGAGAATTAATAAGAAATATATTTGTTTAAAAAATTGATCCGCCTGGCTCCCTGCTTCGTCTTCACATGCTTCCGTGGCGTCTGTGCCTCTGACTGCTTCCAACACCCCCCTCCCTCTCGCTTCTGTCGTCCCTGACAGAACCTTGTTGTGAGGTCTGCCGGATGTAATTCTGTAGGAGGTCTTGAGCGAGGGTGTGCTCTGATACACGAATACCTCGGGCTAGATCAGCCTCGAGTTTCTCCCAGTCGATAGGTTGCGGCTCGTCTGGTGGTGGGAGCTGATAATGTGTGGAGTACACCATTCGTTCACAGGCGAATAATTGCAATAAGTGTGTGGGCCTGCTTATGAATACTTCGGAATGGTACTCCCAAAAACCGGTGGTGAACATTTCTTCGAATGTTTGCTTGTAACATGCCGGTAGATATTTGATCCTGCAGTGCCAGGCGTAACACACCCGTAGCGATGGCGTTGTGCTCATATCATAGACTAAATCAAAGTTGCCATGCTCAAAGCCCGGGGTGTTTACATGGGGAGCCTTGATGCGTCGGAAGACTTTAAAGACCATCTGCATCATGTCAAAGATTTTGACAGTCATGTGCGCGGCAATATCATCCATATGCTTTAACCTAGGGAGCCAGTGGCGGATCGTCGCCATCATGTAGCCTACTGTGGGTAACTCGATTGGTGGCTTGAGGTAGGGATAGTTCAACCAGTCTTGGCACTGCTTATTGTTCTGTAGCTTTATAGCGAAGGCAGTCCAAGAGCGGCGTCGTGGTACTGGTCCCCAGCACGGATTAAATTTTAAGTGAAGCGGCGCTTTTACCCACGTGCTCATCATCTCTGGATAATTTTGCAGTAAATCTTTGCGCCAGTCTGGTTGAAGGATTTCACCTCTCTGCGCCCTTGGTGGCAAGTCCTCTGGCTCGAATTGAGTGGCATGCGTTGGTTTCATGCCGGTTTCTTTCTCTATGGTTAACTGATATTCTGCCATTAACATGAAGTATGGTTTATACTGAAGCTCATGCCCAGATATGTATCGTCGCGGGGCCATTTGAGCAAAGAATGGTGATTGTAAAATTTTCTCTTCAATTATGGCCATGGCATGTAGCTGTGCCTCTACTCTGGCCGAGTGTGTCGTTCCGAGTTCTTCTACTGTCTTCATCCACGCGGGGGTAGGTAATTCGTAGGTCATCTGGCCTTCGGCCGTGACACGTCCGCCTGGGATGGGTATCGGTTCATATGCCTCTTCGAATGTCTCCTCCACCGGGATAATGACGGTTTCTTCCTCAGTTGGTAGCTCAGGTGGGGAGTCTGGCCTTGGTGGTGCTTCATAGATGGCAATCCTAGATTCAAGATTTGTTACCTGGGCCCGGAGTGCGTTGAGTTCCTCTAAAACTTCAGGGGCAGGGTCCACAGGCGCTGGTAATTCCGCTGCTACTGGTACCTGTTGTGTTGCTGGTTCTCTGAGTTGTAGCAGTTTGTGGTCTTCCTTTAACTTTTGATGTTCTTCGTTCATACGATCATAGTCCTCGAGCAATCTGACATGGTCGTCTAGCAGCATCCGCATCGACTCAGATGGGATTGCCTTGAATCTGCTCGGACTTAGTGGCTGTTCTGGATGATCTAAAGCCGCTTCCAAGTTCTCTCTGTTCTGCTCTTGGAGTCTCTGGTTCTCCTCTTTTGCTGCGGCTAAGTGTCTTCTTAGTAAGCCCATATTTCTAGTGAGCGTTGCATTGCGGACAGTCTGGGCTCTAAGTAGGTTATCTAAATCCGCGGTGGCCTCTTTGCTTTTTTCCTCACTTTCTATTTCTAACTTGTGATAAGCCTCTCGTAACTCTTGGTATCGGCTGTTCAGTGAGGCGTTCTCAATTGATAACAAATTAAGCTGCGTTTGTAAGTCGTTCGTCGTTTTCTGCAGCTGTTGATAGTTGGTGCCGAGTGATGCAAACTCATCGCGGACTTGCGTTATGCATGCGAACATGTGTTGAAATGCGGTGTCTATGGTGGGCGATAGTAGTAGTGAAGTGCTAAATGAGGATGCAGTGGTAGTAGATGCAGTGGGAATGGGGAGCGGGGTTGGGACTGTGGATGCAGTGGTGATTGTGGAAAATTGTGAAGTGCCTAAATATGAGGGTGCTGTGAGTGGAGTGGGTGGCGGTGAGGTGGGTGGTGATATGTCCATGCCATTGGACGTGTTTAATGTTGTGACTGTGAAAAGTGGTGTGATTGTGGGTGGTTGCGTAGGTGTGAATACGGGATTTACAAACGTAGAGTAGTTTACAGGGGGGATGGTGGGAATAGTTTGGTGAAACGGGGAAATAGGGGTTATGGTAGGTTGGGGAGGTGAGACTGGTGAGAAGGTTAGTGGGGTTAGGAAGGGGAATGGGGGTCTTAGAGGTGGGGGAAACGCTGGGAAGGATGAAGGGGTGAAGGGGTTAACATAGGGATGCAGAGGGTTGGGTGTGGGCCTGGTGGTATGAATGGGTAAGGAAGAGGTTGGGGCTATATTGCTTTGTACAGGTGTGGATGTGGGGAAAGCAGGTGGGTGTGCGGATGATACAGGATGGGTTGGTGAAAGATGAGGTGAAAGAGGAGTCGAAGGGGTGGAGGTTATTTCGAGGATTGTAGTGGTATGTACAATGGTGGTACGGGGTGGCGAATCTACAAGAATGGTTTCTGCGGTTACTGAACGTTCGGGGGCAAGGCGTGCCTCCCTGGCTTGTGCTGAAGATTGGGCTCCTGTTGGTACACGAATATACTCCCCAGGTTTTGAGAGTAGTCGCACTCGGCGGGGATCAAACTGTGGTAGTTGCTTTCTTTGTAAAAACCTGAGTGCTTCATGGGAGCCTACTGATTTGACTAACTCTCTGAACCCTCTGATATAGGCGTCTTCGAATCCTCCGGAGATGAGTTCCTGTTCAATTAATGCCTGGCTCTCCTCTTCAGTTAACCTCTTTCGTGCCCAGACTTTCTCCATGGTACGATATAATTTCTTTATGGCCAATGTGTACGCTGCGGCTTCGAATGTCTCATCTTCATATGTGCTGGTGTCGCCGTGCGTGTCGGTTTGTTGGCCTTGCCCCTCTGTCTGGTCGTCATGTGAGCCCTGGCTGGCTTCATCGTCGCCTTGATCGTCGTCTGTTTCGGTTCTTTCTTCTTCAGAGCCCGACACAGCTGGTCCCTATGGCAAGTCTCGCGGCGTAGTAGGGTAGCTGGGACGTTCATATTCTTGGGAGAACAGTTGTGCTTCTGAATACTGGAATTCGTTTGAGAATGCATCAGGCATCTCAAAATCAAATGTCGTGTTTATGGGGTCGGCCTCCATATGTGGTATCGGGAAAGAAAACGCTTCCGCACCAATAGTGGTGGGAGCTTCTGCAGTTGTGGTGGGGGGTTCTGTGATGGTAGCTGCCTGAGGTGCAGCGGTACTAGTGGTGGTCTCTGTAATCACTGGTCTGGACAACCGTATGCGAATAGGTTGTACAGTGGGCGCAGCTTCTGTCTGTGGTCGCTCGGGAGAGGGTTGTGGTGACGGCGACTCTGGCACTTGGAGGCAAGGGATGGTGCCTCGCATGCGCTTACCTGCCCGTGTCCTACTGGGCTTCCTGGCTTTCTTCGTTGTGCTCTTGAATGCCTTCAATTCCTCTCCTGTTAATGCACGCTCGATGGGCAAGTCATAAGCCAAGCACATATACACAATTCTTGTGAGTGCACAACATCCGTTAAGCACTTTTTTACGCTCCCATCTGTGCTGTGCCAAGTACATTTGGTCTATGATCCAGCTTGCCAGATCAACTGTTTGAGGTCCCGTACATGCCAAATATAATCCGAACCATATTCTTTTGTGTGGCATGGTAAATCTGTCCTGAGCTGGAAATGCAAAATGTTGCATGCATATTCTTAGTGGCTTTGACAACTCAGGTGTGATGGCCGAAATCTCTTCCCACTTCGTGACATCCCCACGTTTCATCGGTTCTGGAATTAATCTCTCTCGGTCTGTGGGAGTGTGGGTTCCATGAATCTTGATGGCTGCTCTGATTAGGTCCTTAGAGAGATAAAATCTCTTGTAAGGTGGATCATCCACTAGAGTAGGCAATATAAAGGTTCCTGGGATGTCCTTATTTTCTGATGCCAGCAATGTAGTGATTAAATAATAGCACCTATAAAAATCCGGTTTGGGTAGAGGATCACTGAAATATTCTGTGAAGCCGGCTCTGGCCCAAACATGAGTTAAATCCTGGGTGCTTTGTAGGGCTTCGAATTCTCTGGAGAAAAACTGGTACTTTCCCCACGTGCGGTCATCAAAAGTCAGAGAGGATTCAAATATAAAGTCCGCGTCCGCAAGGGGTCCTGCAAGGCCCTGAAACCAATGAGAGTTTCTGTGTATCTTTTCGGTGTAGCCCATAGGGGGGTTATCGATAGGCATGGGCCCTGGAAATCCCTGAAATTCCGGCGGTGGAGCAGTAGGGTGGGACTCTGCTCGTAGCACGTTGAGTGGTACTGCTGCTACACTGGGGCCTGCTCCTGATGTTCCTTCGTCAGTTTGCATGGTGGCTGGTGCGCTAGTGAGAAAGATCTGCTACAAAAGATTAACACATTAGCATGGAAATTAATCATGATCCCATTAAAGTGAGACCGCAATCCCTTTCCATAACTGATGCGTAACCCGTGTAGCCAAGTGCTGTGACGTGATGGATGCAATGTTTCTTGCAGCACTAGTGCAGGTCTCTAGACACCTATACGTTTCAGATCATGCATACATTTCTTGATGAGATGAGATTACGAGTGGTGTGTGATGATGGTGTGTGAATTTATACAAGGTTTAAAGGTTAGTGATTTAGTACAAGGTTGTATGTTAGTCGGGGGGTATTTAGACAATGGGTTAGGGGAAGACGGTTGGACACGTTTCGGTATCCATTTCCTAAGGATCTTGGAGTGGTGAGGGGTAAAGGGTGGTATCGGGTGTGGTGGTGTCGAGGGATGAAAAGGTTTGTAAGGATTATATATTACATGGCATATGGGTTGAGCTATGATATATGGTTTGGGTACCCAAATCTGCGTGGGTGTGGGTCTATGGGTAAGGTACTTCTTGGCGATCCACATTTGTCGGATGTTTGGACCTCGAGGGGATGGTGGAGATCGATTCTGTTTCTGTTCGGCCTTTTGCTTGTTGATCTCGGCTTGGTTGGAGTCCTTCGGTGCTTTTTGTCCTTTAGGCACCCATATTTGTCTGGTGCCGCGTCCTTTGGGAGGCCTAAACTGCCTTCCTGGTCGTGTCTTCTGATACTGTCGTCGATCTGGGTTCCTTTGTCGTGGTTGACTCTGTTGTGGCGGGGGTTGAGAGGTCGGATTGACACTCTGCTTTGGAAAAGAAGGGAGTTCCAACACTTGCGTGACCTGCCCATTAGGAAGTGATGCCTTTTGTAACTTTAATCTAGGCCAGTCCGCAACAAGCTTGGAAGGATGAGCACCGTAGGGTGTCGTGCTCATTTGGCCGCTGATGCAACCCACCTGACCTCTGATTGTGCCCTTCTGCCCTTGCTGTTGGGTAACTGTCTCTTCTAGTTTGCAGGAAGTCCCAGGGAAGATCTCCTGTCGTCCTTCTGACTGACAACTGTCTATCGCCAAGCCCGAGTGGGTTGGTGTAGACGTAACGTGACTGGTCTGCCCAAAAATCTTCCTGCCTTCCGTCGCATGCGTGTCATAGGGTCTAGGGTCACAACCGTCAAGCGGAATGCCGTTAGGGAAGTCAAGCGGTATCACTCGCTTCTGCTCTAAGGTTCCAATCTGTAAGGAGCCTTGTCTAAGATTTAGGTCCACTGAGTGATCGTATAGCCAATCTTGGCCAAGGATTAGGGGTTCTATCAGGTCGTCATCATGGCACACTAGTAGCTTTGCCGTCATGGTCACATCCTTTATGAGGATAGGAAGGTCCACCTCACCCATGCAAGGGGTTTCCATGCCTCCTAGGCCTATGAGGTATGCCTCAATTGGCCGCATTTTTATTCCGGAATCCTTATAGTGGGACCATCTAATCGCACTAGTCGCAGCACCTGAGTCAATTAAAGCCCTGAGTTCTTGGCTATGGTTACCGTGCGCTAGCCTTACTGTAATGAATGGTCTCCTGTCCACTATGCTAGGATGAGTGGTTGACTTTACTTGACACATGGCCATGGGATATCTGGGTGATGTTTCCAGATGGTTATAATGTTCTCTCCCTAGTCCTTGTCTTCTTAGCTTCATGCGCTTAATGCGTTCTATGGCTTCTGCCTGAGCTTCGGCTCGTATTCGGTTTTCTTCCTCCTTACGCTTCTTTGCCAACGTGAGTCGTCTAAGCATATCCTCAGTAAGAGGCTCTTGATATAACCTGACTCTACAGCCACTAATGTAATTAGGCATTATATCTCCTTCTAAGGTGGCTAACTGCACTGCTCCGCTCGTCGAGAGTCTGTTAATGATCATAGGTCCATAACCTCGCTTTTCTAACTTCCGTGCGTGCTGTTTCAGCGTATATACTAGAACTAAATCTCCTTCTTTTAGGCCTTTATCTTTCACATGTGCATCAAAATATGCTTTCTGTCGCTTCTTCGCTGCGTATATTCCTGCTGCTGCCTTTAGCCTGGTTTCTCCTAATCGTTCCAAGTCCATTATTCTTGCTGATAATTCATGGCCGGTCCACTGATGTTCTTGTGCAACCTTAAGGGTCGGTATCAAGAAGTCCAAAGGAAGCACTGCATTCTGACCAAAAACCATCTGAAAGGGAGTTGCATTGAGTACGGTCTTGTAGGCCACTCGATATGCCCAAACAGCGTGATGTAGCTGTTTGTCCCAATCTGAACGTTTATTGTTCACGAGTTTCGTCAGTACGGTACAAAGTATCTTGTTAGTGCTTTCAGCCTGACCATTGGCCTGAGGATGATATGGTGCAGATTTCTTGTGAATCACCATAAAATCCTGTAACAAATATTCAATGACTTGGTTTAGAAAGTGAGTGCCTCGATCGCTCACTAACTCTATAGGCAGTCCATATCTTGTAAAGACATTTTCAAATAAGAATTTTGCAGTCGTGTGAGCATCATTCTTTTTTGTGGCTTTTGCCTCTACCCATTTCGTAAGATAATCTGTGGCAACAATAATATATTCCGCATGTGTACCTTTTGCAGGGGGGTTAATGGGTCTTATAAAATCTATACCCCACTTAGAAAATGCACGTCCGCCCATCATGGGTTTCAATGGCATTTCATCTCTGCGAGTAGGAAACTGAGTTCTTTGGCACACGTCACATCTCTTTACATAGGTATGTGCATCCATGTGAAGAGTGGGCCACCATAATCCTGCAAAGAGAATGGCTTTGATTATCCTATCTGGTCCAAAATGACCTCCTGCAACACCTTGGTGTGCAGTCTCTAGTATGCTCAGATAATCGCTCTCATGAACACACTGTCTCAAATATCCATCTCGTCCTCTTTTGTATAGATTATCGCCAATAAGGGAGTAGTCTTGAGCTTCCTGCTCTAGACTGCGTTGTCGAGCTAAGGTCATTCCTTGAGGGAATGTGTTCGTCCTCAAGTATGTCACTAATGGTTCACTCCAATCTGGTGTGAGAGACACGTGATACAAAGTAGCATGCTCCACTGGTGGTCTTTCACAACAAACATGGCATTCCTTACACAACTTGTAGACATCTGCTTCCATCGTAGGCCAAAATACTCCTAGTCTTTGCAGAGTTTGTAGTGTTCTATGTTTTGAATGATGTTGCCTTAGTGCACCTACGTGTGCTAATTGCAACCAATTCGCATGTTCTGATTCATCTACACAACAAGCAAGAATCTTTTGATTATCCTGTTTGTATATGCTTCCTGCCATTATTTGGTATCTCTGAGACTTGGTAATCTCTCCCTCTTTGATCTTTATTCTAGGATTCTTGGGTCCGTATGTCAGAATAGGGACTAAAGGCTTAGCCCATTCTGGTGCTATCTCAAGGTTAAACAAGTATGCATCTGGTAGATCATCCGCTACTCCTTGAGGAGCTTCTCCTGAGGTTAATCTTGAGAGGTGGTCAGCTCTAAGATGTGTCTTTCCTTTCCTGACTACCACTTCAAAATCATACTCCATGAGTAATAGAAACCAACGTATCAATCGTCCTGTGTTACATGGTTTGTTGACTAAATATAATAGGGCTTGATGATCTGTAAAGAACTTGAATTTGTTGGCCAACAAGTAGTGCCTAAACTTCTTTACAGCATAGATCATCCCTAGTCCTTCTCGTTCCGTCGTGGTGTAATTTCTTTCTGCTGCGTTCAGTTGTCTGCTAGCGTAGGCTATGGGGAGATCTATGTTACCTTCATTCGTGGGTTGTGCTAACACACATCCTATGGCGTAATTGGATGCATCCACATGTACATGGAATGGCTTACTCCAATCTGGGGTTGTCAATATAGGTGCTGAGCACAGGCGTCGTTTGAGTTCATTGAATGAATTTTCACATTCATCTGTCCACTCAAAATTGGTCAAAAGAGAGTACAGAGGCTTGGCTATGATTGCATACATGTGTATGAATCTCCTATAATAACCGCAATGGCCCATAAATGCCTGTACCTCTTTCACATTAGTTGGTCTAGGTAATTCTGCAATTACCTTCACCTTTTCCTCGTCCGTAGAGATTCCATTTTTTGACACAATGTGTCCTAGAATTTTGCCTTGTCTGACCATGAAAACGCATTTTTCTGGGTTCAAACAAACCTGATATTCTCGACATTTATCAAATATTTGTCTTAACTCTGGGATATGTGTCTGCCTTACATTTGAATGAGCACATAAGTCATCGACATAAACTTCCAAGCTCTTGCGTAAGAATTCCTTGAAAACATGACACATGAGTCGCTGGAAAGTAGCGGGTGCATTTGTCAAGCCAAATGGCATTACACGAAATGCAAATATGCCCCATTCTGTGGCAAAAGCCGTCTTGTGTTGGTCTTCTGGAGCAATGGCTACTTGATTATAGCCTGAGAATCCATCAAGAAAGCTGTAAACTTCCTTGCCCGCAACTCTTTCCAATAAGTGTTCTGTGATAGGAAGAGGATAACTATCTCTAATCGTGGCGGCATTAACTTTTTTAAGGTTAATACACACACGCAATTTTCCATTCTTCTTGGGCACAACCACAATGGGGGATACCCATTCGGTATGCTCAATTTCGTAAATGAATCCTGCTTCTATCAATCGATCTATCTCCTCTTTAATCTTCGCAGCGTAATTATCATTGTACGTGTAAGGTTTCTGTTTTGTCGGTTTCGCATCTGGAGTCATAGGGATTCTATGAGAACATATATCTGGGTCTACTCCTTTCAAATCTTTGTAACTCCAAGCAAAAACATCTCTATATTCGCGCAATAGGGCAACTAGCTCTTCTTCTTCTTCAGTCGTCAGATCATGCCCTATGTATGTACATTTTTCTTCTTCTCCTTCGATAGCAACTATTATTTTCTTGGTTTTCTCTCGGTTATCATATGCTTGTCCATCATTCGCTTTTCTATTGGGCATTCGTACCATGATTCTTCTATCTTCAATTTCATATTTCTTGAAATTCTCGGGTACTTCAAACAAAGATTCTTCTTTTTCTGACATTGTTTCTTTCTTCTTTCTCTTCTTGCCTTCACTCTTATCAGTCACTTGAGTGGCTAACCTTACCTCGTTCGTATTTTCCTCGTGACTCTGAGTGTGAGTCTCTACTTCGTAGAAATATTCTTCCTCTGATGCAAAGGGTGGGTCCATGATAATTGATTCTAAATCAAAATCGCTTGCGTCCTCAAATGCATCAGTGTTTGGTTCGCACTCTTCTAAAATTGCATCGCCCATGATTGGCTCTATCGTGAAAACTGAAATGTCATAGCCATCCTCGTCACAGTGGGGTGTCCATTGTTCTTCATTGATGGCTACATCCATGGTTGCTAGGATTTCCGCCCAACCATGGGGTTCAAATTCCTCGTCTGGGAATACTACAGGTGCATAGGCCGGATCTTGAAGGGTTCGTGGATGTTGTTCCGCACCTAAGGTCCTGGCTTCTAACCGCTCTTCCTCTTGTTTAGCTACTTTACACATCCATAAATGGGTATCCTCATGCAACCAAGAAGGATCTGATTCTAATGAGTGTACGGATTCCGTCTCTACTGGTGTCTTATGGATGGTATTCCATTGTATTGGGGGTACATCTCTATGTGAATAGTCTTTAAGATTGACTTTGGTAGTCACTCCTAAATGTTGCAAGTACAAAGAATTAGTTCCCCAATCTTGTACAATTTGCAACTGACGCATGAATGGTCGTCCCAATATCATCTCATACGCATGATTTTTAGCAAAGTCACAAATGGCGAAAGTATGCTCAAATTCTACACCACAAGTGGTGAGGGATATGCCTTCTAGTAAGCCTAATGGTTTTTCTATGTGTCCATCAGCCATTTGCAGCTTCATCCTGGTGGGTCTGAGTGCTGGCTTACCCCAACGTTTCCATAAAGCGGTGGTAGCGATGGCTACTCCAGCTCCTGAATCTAAGATGGCTTTCGTGGTGTAGCCTTGATGGGTTATTGGAAGATATGTGTTACCTTCCTCTCCTTCGCTTACGTCTCCAATCTTTTCCACGGGTATCTCTGGTACCTTCTTATGTGATCCTATCTGAGAGGGTGTGGTAGCTAGCTCAGGGAATTGATTTGCTACATGCTTCCACAATTCTGGTTTTACCTTTAACAATTCCTCCAGGGTGAGATTACACTGTACTTTCGTATTCTTGATCACTTCCGTATTTCTAGGGATCACTGATTCTTCATTCCTCACTATTATTGTGGGTGCTCTCATACTAATAGACTTTGCTTCCCAAGGTCCTGTGAACTGAGGTAATTCTTGTAAAGAATTAGATTCAAATCCTGTGGGTTCACTCAGTCGTTCCACCTCTACATCACCATATATAGAGGGGATGTCTTGGGGAAATTGTTCTTGCAAGTCGTCTATTTCTTGAATAGGAGGATGAGTTCCTTGTTCTTTTCTCCATTTCTCTTCTTGGATTTCTCTTAAAAATTCATGTGAGTACTTATGTATGGAAGATAGGTTATCTTGACTCTCTGTATTGGGTACTTGAGACAGGGATGGTGGATTCCTTTCCTGTGTCTCTAGGACACTAGGGTTCCTATGCTGATCCTTTTTCTCTTTGCTTTCTATTAAGTGTTCTAGCCTCTCCATTAGTCCTTGAAAGTGTAATTCTGGTTTTGCCATGTTATTCCAATTAAGATATCTAGAGGCTTCGAACAATGCTTGTGCTAACTCTACCATCTTCATGCAAAGTTTAGTTCTCTCAATTTCTAGATCAGCTCGAGGGTAGTTTTTACTCATTTCCGTGACTTGAGGTCCCTCTGTTATTCTAGCCTGATATGCACGAAACATCATATCTAGATCTTCCGGTATGGGTTCCGCTAAAACCGATCCTGATTTCTGAGCTGGGTTTTCTTGATTTAATTCTTGTGAAGCCAATTCTTGTATTTTGGCTCTAGATTCTCTTAGACTTCCTTCCAACTCACTTATCTTTTTACTCCACTTTCTCTTTAACCTTTCTCTAGAATCTTTCCAAGATTTTGTCTTTTTACTACTCGATTCTGCAACTTCACTAGTTCCGGCTACTTTCTCTTGACTATGCTGTTGGTTTTGTAAGAGCGCCTGGGCTCTGGTTATAGCTTGGATAGGCACGTACGTAGTATTGGATCCATCTGCATTGTTTACAATACCTATCACGTTGATCGGTGTCACATTCGAAGTGTTAACTGGGTTCTTAGGACAATCTTTGATTACGTGCTCTTTGCCACAATCGGCACAAAAGCCTTGGATGCTATAGTACTGTGATTGCCTTACTATTGGGGGGTGTGGACAATCCTTAATGAAGTGATCTCCTTGGCACCTAAAGCATGGTCCTCTAGGGCCCTGTGGTCTCTGTTGTCTCAATTGGGGCCGTGGGTTTGGGTTTGCGTACATCACATTAGTATAATCTGGCTCCCAACTAGGTTCCATTGGTGGACTATCATAATGATATGTCTCCACATGTTCTGGTGACTCCGTGTAATAAGCGGGTGGACTAGTTACATGAGTAGAGTCAAAACTGTTTGAGTTCGGGTCACTTTCGGTGATCAAAGGTGAAGAAGGCACTAAGGCCCTACTTAGGTTCTCTTCTGCAGCAGCGTATTTGACTGAGATGACATTCGCTGGTGGGGGTGGCTGCTGAGCTAAGACGGGTTGAGGTCTCTGTTGAGCCTGGTATGGGTAGTTCTGGGGAGGCCTATAGTAATAAGGCTGAGCATTGTATTGGCCTTGATACCTACCGGGCTGCTGGTATGTTTGTGGGTAGTTCTGTCTCACGGTTTGTTTGTTGTACGGGCAGTCCTGAGCCGTATGATTTGTGTATCTTCTCTCAATTGTACAATATTGGCCACTAGGGTTGGCTTGAGGTTGAGGTGCATTGGGACACACGTTTGCCAAATGATTTCCACCACAAGTGTAACAACGTACGTTCATTGGTAGCTTGGGCACCTGTTTACTAGAAACTCCTAGTTTTTGGGCCACTTTTTCTGCTAGGTCCTCCATCGAATTAGACAATTTTGTGGATGCTAGAGAAGAACAATCTGAGTCCTTATAGACCTTTGAGAGTTGTAATTCATCTCCTAGGTTGTCCTCAATGTCTATACATATTCTTACACACTCCTCTAGTGTTCTGGGTTCTTTTAGGTACACATAAGAGCGTAGTTTAGCGCTCAACAAGCCATCTAGGAACAGTGATACTTGTTTAGCTTGTGAGGGTAGCTCTTGCATCGGACATCGTTCAACATATTGTCTGAACCTACGTCCTGCCAGTCTAACTGTTTCCTGAGGGGTCTGTTTAAAACTATGAATCAACGAAGAAGTGTCATGTCTAACCCCACTTTTAGAGAATTCAGTGATGAATGACTCTAAAAAGTGATGGATGTCTCTAAATTGCCTTTGTTGCAAAGGTTGGAACCAAGTTAAAGCGGTATTCTTTAACGTTAGTCCAAATGCGTTGTACTGCGTGAACATGTCCTCGACTTGTTCTGCTCTCAGTACTTGCTTGAATTCTGCGACATGGTCATAGGGATCTCCTGTCCCATCAAAATAATTTTTCATTGATTTCACTACTTGCGTGGGCCTCAATACTCTTGCGTGTTCACGTGGTCTGGGTAGAGGAAAATCATCTCTACCACCTGGTATTCCATGTTCTCTTTGTCTATCCGTCCTATTAGTGTTTGTGGTTGTTCTATCTCTCCCTATGGGGTGATTGAAGCTTACTTCCGGTCTCTCGTGATTTCCTTCTCTTTGATTTCCATGGGCTGAGGATGTTCCTGCCCCTTGTTGATTTGTATTCATGTTCGTTCTAGATGGAGGGAATATCAATTCACCTCTCCATGTGTATGTGTTTTTAGCGCGCTCAGGCACCACAAAGACTCTTTCTGAAGTCTCATCTAGGTATACAACCTTTCCAGGTGTATCTGGGTCCTTGAATTCATAAATTGTAATGATGCCTACCTCACCAGGGTGTTCCTTTCTGTACCTCCAAAAGGCTTCGTCTGTTTCTTTATTTACGAACAACTCGGTGCTCCTGTTGTCTTGAGGGATCCCCTCTGGGATGAGTACTCTTGTTAATACGGATTTCCCTCTCGGTGTTCTAGGTTCTTCTAACGGTTCTTTTCCTGGAAACTTCGTTTCCGTCTCTAATTGAATTGTGCCAAACTCGTTAGTATCGTTTGGCTGCGTACTTAGAACGTACATGGTTCCTTCCTTGTCTATGTAAGCGTCTCTCTCAAATTTCACCACTGGTCTTTCCAATCCAATGGGTTGATCAGGGTTGTGCAGCTGCACCACTTGCCTTTGCAAACCATCCTCATAGATGCGAGCACCTAATCGGTTGGTTCGGAGAAACTCTAATTGCGTTCTATAGGGTCCTTCAGGTTTTTCTAAGTATGCTACATTAGACCCTCCTGCTGGTCTGTCTGTGCTAAATGCCATTTCTGATTCACTTGATTCTGAGCTCAACTCGTAGGGATAACTACTGTTCAATTGCTGAGCCCAAGATCGTGCGGTGGTTCTTACACTAGCCTCCGATGATCTAAGGCTTCTTCTGTCCGACTTACCTATATGTTTGCCTGATCTAAGGTTCATTAATTTCCTTCCTTGCACGCTCAATTACACACTTAGATCGTCAATGGTTCTTTGTGATTAATTCTTGGTTCTTTTTAATTTTTCTTTGGATTCTTGTCTTAATATATGCGTCAGGAATTCGACTTTCGTGATGATTTTAAGTTTTTCGTTCCGTCAGACTTAGGTTCTTTTCTTTAGGTTTTCGTCACACACACCTTTACTTTGAGTCTTAAACTTGATAGAATTAGGTATCTTGAACTTGAGGCGTTCCTATCGACTTAAATCCACAATGCTAACGTTTTAGCCTAAGCTAAGAATTGACTGAGGGGGTTGAGTAATCTTCCAACCTCGAGTCGGCTTTTCTGGTTGCTCTGATGCCCTGTTGCCCAAGAAGCCGTGCTTCCCAAGCTCTGCTGTCTTCACTGCCTTGCTTACTTGCCTTTGATTGCCCTTGCTAGACCTGGAAAATTCCAATATTAGACCAATTCACAAGATGATCAAACACTTGAGCATATACACCTTTTAAGCTCAAATTTTCAATGTGTGCCCCCTGACTTCCTAGTCCCAGACTAGGTGAACCTCCAAATAGCTTATCCAAAAATAGACGTATCCTTTATGAAAAAAACAGTTGAGGTCACGTAGTACTCGTCACGAGCTTTCTAACGAGCTATTAAGCTCAAAAAACGGACTTCGGATGAAAAAGTTATGAGCGTTCAGGTCCTGGGGGGTAAAAACTGACAATCCAATTTTCCCTCAAATATGAGCTAAGGGGTCTCCTATGAGTCTAATGGTCCAAAAATTTTCCAAAAATACCCTCAAAATTGGTCAAAAATTGAAGTCCAAAATTTGCGATGGGGGTGGGCAATCGCGATGGTCTGGGACCGTCGCGATGGTCCAAGCGAACCGTCGCGATGGCGTGGGATTTGGACAATCGCGATGGTCCGAAAAGGCGAACCGTCGCGATGGCCCGAAGTGAACGATCGCGATGGCGTGGGAATGGACCGTCGCGATGGTCCGAAAAATGAACCGTCGCGATGGCGTGATCAGGCGGACAATCGCGATGGCGCGGTCAACGGTCAACGGTGGACAATCGCGATGGTCCGAAATGAACCGTCGCGATGGTCCGCGATGCGATGGCTTGAGCCAATCGCGATGGTCCGATTTTGGGCTGTCGCGATGGTCCAAAAAATGAACCGTCGCGATGGTCTATCGTGACACGTGGCACCGTCGTGGCGATGACATAAGCCAATCGCGATGGTCCGGGGTCAGCTGAACCGTCGCGATGGTCCGAATGGACCGTCGCGATGGCTCAAGTGAACCGTCGCGATGGTCCGAAAAAGCGAACCGTCGCGATGGTCCGGCCGAGCCGTCGCGATGGCGTGAGCCTATCGCGATGGTGCGACACAATCGCGATGGTCCGAGCCAATCGCGATGGTCCACCAAACAATGAATTTTCAAAATGCAACTTTGGTTCCGTGTATGCGCAAGGGTCGCCTATCTAGTGGTGTGGTCGCCTACCTCAAAAACCGAAAAGTGCAGACCATCGCGATGGTCCGCCACACTCGGAAATCTCTGACAGAAAGCACATTTTTTACCTTTTGGAAGCTTTCCTGATGCTCGGAAGCTCTGTACCTGCAAGAAAACTTAAGAAAACACAAGTGCATACAAGCGCAAAAACTCTCTCTCGCTCTCTCGCACGCACAAATGAGGGGAAATGAGGTGAATGGGGGGATATGGTGAATTTTCTGATTTTTTTGGAAATGGAGATGATGATGCGATGATGAAGATGGAGTGTGGGGAAGGTGAAAAACGCTAAAAACTAAGTAAAAACAACAACTAAAAACTGAAATTTTTACCTTCCAACGCCACTTCTTGCTATACTCTTACCATCACACATTCGTCCTAGACTCGATCCCCGGCAACGGCGCCAAAATTTGGTGTTGCTCTAGCACAATGGTGAGAACCACATTAAGAAGCTTCACCTCCTTAATGTCAATCCGAGGGAGAGGTAGGAGTGATATGAAGATCGTGAACGTGAGATGATGTGAGAGTGAAGGTGAGAAGCACCAAAGATGCACACACACATACACACACACAATGAAGAGACAAGCAAGACACAATGGAAGGTGGGAAATTAACTCTATTACTCAAGAAGGCTCTTACAAGCTCAAACTAGCTCTATGCTCACACTAACCAAAATGAACCAACCTCAAAAATGAGCTCTCTAGCTCTTTTTATAGTTTCTAAACTAGTTTTGACCGGTTTCACATCTAGTGACCGGCCTAGTTAAAAAATAGGTCCTAGAGGCTATTTGGAAGGGTAAACGATGTCTAAAAATAACGAAATTTGGTACGAGCATTCTACCTAAGCTCCTCAAGCTCGAGGACTCCTCGGCTTGCACAAAATGGAGCTATGGATTACAAAATGGGGTTTTCTTATGATGCATATGTTACAATTAGTGATAATAATCACTGTTGAATGTTTGGAGAATTAATAAGAAATATATTTGTTTAAAAAATTGATCCGCCTGGCTCCCTGCTTCGTCTTCACATGCTTCCGTGGCGTCTGTGCCTCTGACTGCTTCCAACATATATATATATATATATATATATTTATATATATATATATGTATGTATATATATATGAGTTTTTGTATAGGGGTTTCTATAGATATAGTTTCTTGTGTGTATCCGATGTCTCATCATATACATACCTCTCTTCAACCTTTCATATCTCAGTTGCTCTAAGGTCTTTTTGAGTGTTTCTACTTGAAGGGGTTTCCTTATTTCTCATACTTTCAGTCTATAGCAAATTTTGTCATAAATGTTTGAGTTTATCTATGGTGGTACATGTGTTTTTAATTCAGACCGTTAGTCATACCTTGAGGCCTTGACATACCTTGACTTCAAACTATTTGTTTGGGAGCTATACTCCACCTTCTTTGATATTTTTTTTGTTTGTAAAGCATGCTATGCCGAGTCTATTTTTGGGATACATAATTGGTTTTAACCAATTATAATCAAAGATTGGCTAATGAGTATTTTGCTATAGTAACCCATTTCTTTTTTCTTTGAAGTTTGCAAAAAAGTTTGATTTTTGAAGTTTGGAAATATTTGTTTGATTTTTTGAAGATCTTGGGAGGTTTCATCACTTCTAGTTGTGTAATTTGATGTTTACAAGTTTGTAAACATTATATTGTGGTATTAGAGGTATTTTGTTTTTATCAAATCTTTTATAAAGACTACTAGATTATCTTCTTTGTTTACAACAATTCATGGCAAATTTGAGTGCATCGATTGAGACGTTATGAGATGGGAGAAATTATCCCATGTGGCAATTTTGAATGGAGTATTATCTCATGTCTATAGGTCTTTGGGGATTAATAATAGGTACAGAAGTGAAGCTAGTATCACCAGAAGCTCTTACACAAGTAGATCGAGCAGCAGAGCAAGAATGGATCAAAATAGAGACAAGTGTTTTGTTTATTATATCACAAACTGTTTCGAATACTAATAGAGGGGTTTGAATGCTATTAGAGAAGCTTGGGAGTCTCTAGTAAGGTTATTTGCAACTACCAATAGAGTGAGACAAACACAACTTATTGGTGAGCTGACAAGAGTAAATAAGAAGCCAAAAAAATAAATTAATGATTATATTCTTGAGGTATGTATCTTCATTGGACACTCCCTTGAGGAAAAAGGATATTAATGTTATAACCCACTCACATGATAGGTGAAGGTAAGTAGAGATGTAGTGTTTGATGAAATGTCAAGCTTTTATGTAGATGTCAAATATGAACTTAATCTTGAACCAAATGACAAAGAAAATGCTAAAAAATCAAGTGGAGAATCTCAAGTTTTGAGTGGACTAGATGTGTCACCAAGCAATAGTTCCAACTAAAATCCATGGAGTGAAAGATTGCATGGAAATTTTAGTCCAACAAATTCATCTACACACTTGGACTTGAAAGTCAATTTATGTACGTTCCCAAGAAGCCGCATTTACATGTTCTAAGGCGCACTCTACGTTATGTGAGTGCGCCTTTGGATTATGCATTGTCTTATGAAATTGGTGTAGATTTACAGGTTCATGGATACATCGATAAAGATTGGGATGCTATTGTTGAGATATCAAGCTCAACATGTGATGATCTAGCATGACACATACCAGTTTTTTGTTTCTTTGACATGTATAGTGGTCACGCCGGTATATGTCAGGGATACTTCATTGATACCGAGAGTGATGGCACATTTGTTCCTTGTCAGCTCACTCATTCGCGGACATTAGGTTTTTCCTTATGTACTGATCTTTATATATTGCACTTTTTGTATTCTTGTTTTTAGGTCATCCTTGTACATTCCTTTTTATGTAATAGAAGAAGAAGAAGAAGAAGATTCATTCTTCCTTGCCTCAATCTATGTGTGTGCTTCTCCTTGAGAGTGAGAGTGTGTGTGTGAGCTCTCTTGCTTATCTCGTTCCTCATGACATGGTTTCAGAGCTAGCGTGGCTGTAGAGAGCTCATGGAGAAGGCGACGGTGAAGAGTACGCAGTAGGGCGTGGAGAAAATGCGATTACAAATGACCTCCGTTTGCTACAAAAATCGACGTGAAGGTAGAAGACCTCAAAATATTTTCGGGAGTCATCCCTTTAGGGTCACTTGTGTTAAAAGCACTTCTGTCAAGTCGCGTTTAATCTCGTTTCAGGTTCTTGGGGATGGTTAGGGGTCTGACAGTGCAGAGGCCCTTTATTTAATTTTCCCAAATTAACTATTCAACTAAGTAGTAACTATACTTTCAAGGCAACAACTTCCGCTACACAGTTATATTTTCCGGTTATGATTATCTTTACACAGTAAACTTATTGCGTGAGTTAACAATCACACAGTCGCACAAACTTATTAATGTGGATGTAACATTACTATGTTAATACTTAATACTGCAATTGAATGAACATAATATAGTACTCAGGATTTCTGTAAATCTGCACATGATCTTCTCAGCACGATCACCCAGACAGACAGTCTAGCGAACCCGTCTCTCCTTGCCGAAGAATCACTGTAATGACTTTTCATTAATGGGTAAAAGTTACATCTATTCGCTACACCTTTTCGGTGCGTGCGATAAATGAAAAATACAATCCAATTCCGACGACCTAACACTGGCACACATCATCATCCCCCGACGCACATGTTTGCACATTCGAGATCAGTTATGCAGTGTTGAATCATCCATCGGATCCGGCATATAAGGCCATTGTATTTCAGGCCACATTGGTTAATGAAGCAGCAAGGTGGTTGTCTGAATATGATATTAATCATTTCGGTACTTATGATGATGTGAGAGACGCGTTCTTACAGAGGTTTTGTTTGAAGAAGAACCCTGTAGAAATCTTTGACTATTTGCAGAACAATCATCAGAAATCACACCAGAGTGTCCAAGAGTATGCGACACTGTTTAGAACTCACTTAAGGCAGCTGCCTCCAGCACATGCTAATCTGCCAGATGATGTCATAACACAATGGTTCATTAACGGATTGAATCCACAGTTAAGACAAATCATGATCATTCACTGTGTGGGTGGAATGACATTGGACGTTGTAATTGCGATGGCCTTACAGTTGGAGCACAAAGTTGGAAGTCTTATAGAGGACCTCGAATGGTTGAAAGCAAGTAAGAACGTAGCTGATGATCCGTCCAAATAGGTGTATTGTACTAAGTGCAAGAATTGAGGTCACACCAGTTCTACATGTGCCCTCAACGAGATGTATTGTGCCATCTTTAACACAACAATCACTCAACAAAAACATGTGCATATAATGCAAAGGTCCAAGGTAAAGCGGCTGTAAACGCTATAATACAGGAACCAGGGCAGCCAGCCACCCATTACATGCCACCACAGTTGCGATCCAACCAGCAGCAGGGATACTAGAACTATCGAGGACCGCGAAGTAACAACTTTAATCAAAATCGATGGCAGGCAGGTACATCGGCAGAAAGTACCTCTCTCCCACCCCCCGAAAATCCACCGAATTTTGTATATGTCACCCCGATCGAAACCGATCGAAGTGGAATGATTGGTTGTGGCCGCTGTTGTTGCTGCTGCTGAAACTGTAGTTGCGGCTGTGGAGGTGTTTGCTGCTGTGGCTGTGAACCACTCATGGTGCTATTGTGGGTAGTATTGTTGTTATATGTATGTTGAGGGGGTGTCTCTTGTCCTTCAGAATCTGTATTATTAGCCTGCTCACTTTCTGGTTCAAAAATGTCGTTGAATCTCTTACTTAACTCCAAATCTAGTAGCCTTTCCTCAGCTTTGGTGTTGAAATTAGGTAAGTTTGTACCGAGAAGTGGTGAATGTAAGAGGGGTCCACCCGGTAACATCGCACTATCACCGAAAAACTTCAAATTCCCACCAAATGGTACCGAACTTCCACCGGAACTTGTCGAACTTTCACCGAACTAGGTTACCCTTTCACCAGAAACGGTCTCACTCGGCAACACAACTTTATCACCGAAAATGGTCAAATTCTAACCAAATAGTGTTGGACTAACTCCGCACTGCATCTCTGTACAACCAGACGTCACTGTACCTTCTCCAGAAAGTACTGGATTCACACCGGAATTCACCGGAATCTCATCATGTGTCACTGAACTAGCACCGGAATCACTACTGACTGGCTTCGATCCTTCTGCAACTGGACTTAACTGGCCTACACTTCTACCACCTGGGGGTGTCCCTAATAAATTTGGAACTGCCCAGGGATGTTGATCTCTCCTATACTTTGGATAGGAATAGTCGGAACGAGTAACCGACATATATCAGTTCTTCAACTAGCGGTTACTATTCTCCACTGCTTGCCTTGCGTACTGCTCTTCCCTTACTGATTATTCTCAATTTTCCAGTTTCCCAAAAATGGCACGAGTGTTAAAAGCACTTTTGTCAAGTCGCTTTTAATCTCGTTTCGGGTTCTTGGGGATGGTTAGGAGTCTGACAGTGCAGAGGCCCTTTATTTAATTTTCCCAAATTAACTATTCAACTAAGCAGTAACTATACTTTCAAGGCAACAACTTTTGCTACATAGTTACTATTTTTTGGTTATGATTATCTTTACACAGTAAACTTATCGCGCGAGTTAACAATCACACAGACGCACAGACTTATTAATGTGGATGTAACATTACTGTGTTAATACTTAATACTGCAATTCAACGAACATAATACAATACTCAGGAATTCTATAAATCTGCACATGATCTTCTCAGCACGGTCGCCCAGACAGACAGTCTGGCGAACCCCTCTCTCCTTGCCGAAGAATCACTGTAATGCCTTTTCATTAATGGGTAAAAGTTACATCTATTCGCTACGCCTTTTCGGTGTGTGCGATATATAAAAAATACAATCCAATTCCGGTGACCTAACAGAGCTCTCATACTAATAGACTTAGCTTCCCAAGGTCCTATGAACTGAGGTAACTCTTGTAAGGAGTTAGATTCAAATTCTGTTTGCTCACTAAGTTGCTCTTCCTCTACATTGTCATAGATAGAAGGTATGTCTTGGGGAAATTGTTCCTACGATTCGTCTATCTCTTGAATAGGTGGATGGGTTTCTTGCTCTCGTTTCCACTTCTCTTCTTGGATTTCTCTTAGAAACCCTTGTGAATACTTATGTATGTAAGAAAGGTTTTCTTCACACACTATGTACGATGCTTGAGACAGGGATGGTGCATTACCTTCCTGTGTCTCACGAACAATAGGGTTCTTTTGAAGATTCTTCTTCTCGTTGCTAGCGATCAAATATTTAAGCCTCTCCAATAGTCCTTGAAAGTGTAACTGTGGTTTCACTTTATTAGTCTAATTGATGTATCGTGAGTCTTCAAACATGGTTTGGGATAATTCTACCATCTTTATGCAAAGTTTGCTTCTCTCAATTTCTAAGTCTGCCCTTGGATAGTTCTTGCTCAATTCTGCTACTTGAGGTCCTTCTTTTAACCTTGCCTCGCATGCCCAAAACATCATGTCTAGGTTTTCTGGTATGGGTTCAGCTCAAATTGATCCTAACTTCTAAGTTAGAGTTCTCTTGATTTGACTTTTGTGATGTTAATTCTAGGATTTTAGCCCTATTTTCCTTTAGCCTTCCTTCCAAATCGTTCATTTTTTTACTCCATTTCCTTCTGATTCTCTCGTGTGACTCCTTCCAAGATTTTTTCTTTCTACCACTAGATTCTCCAACTTCCCTAGTCTCGACTGTCTTTTTTGGATCAGGCTGTTGTTTTTGCAATAGTCTCTGGGCTCTTTTTATTGCTTGGATATGTACATATGTAGGATTGGATCGTCTGATATATGCACAATACCTATCAGATTAATGGGTGTCACTTTTAAGGCATTAGCAGGGTTCTTAGGGAAATCTCTTATAATATGCTCTTTACCACATTCTCCACAAAAACCTTGAATGTTGTAGTATTACGACTCTCTTGTTATTGGAGGATGAGGGAAATCCTTTATGAAATGATCTCCTTGGCACCTAAACCATAGTCCTTTAGGGCCCTGTGGTCTTGGTTGTCTCAACTCGGGCTAGGGGTTAGGGTTAGTATACATGCCATTTGCATAGTCAGGCTCCCGATTGGGTTCCAATGATGGATTGTCATATTGATATGCTTCCAAGTGTTCTGGAGACTCCGTGTAGTATGCTAAGGGTTAGGGTTAGTATACATGCCATTTGCATAGTCAGGCTCCCGATTGGGTTCCAATGATGGATTGTCATATTGATATGCTTCCAAGTGTTCTGGGTGTAGTATGAGGTCTCTATTGAGTCTGATAAGGGTAGTTTTGTGGAGGTCTTTAGTAATGAGGCTGAGCATTGTACTGGCCTTGATATCTACCTTGTTGAGGGTATGCTTGTGGGTAGTTTTGTTGTACTACTTGTTTGTTGTATGGGAAATCTTGTGATGTGTGATTAGTGTACCGTGTTTCAATTGTGGAGTATTGACCACCAGGGTTGGCTTGAGGTTAAGTTACATTGGGACACACATTCGCCATATAGTCACCACCACACATGTAATAGCATTTGCTTGTTGTTAACCTAAGCATCTATTTGCTAGATACTCATAGTTTTTTGGGCCACCTTATTTTCTAGGGGTTCTATCACGCTAGAGAGTTTTCACGATGATTGAGGGGAGCTATTTAAGTCTTTTTAGAGCTTTGAAACTTGGTAAATTCACTCTTTTGACTCAAAGAAATACACAAGAATTGCATTCCCAGTAAGGAGTCAAAAAGATTGAATGTGACCTAAACGTAGTCTCAAGTGAATCATTATTTGAAAACTGAACTCATCTTCAGAATCTCAGTGGGTCGACACACTGATGTTGGATACCACACTAGTATCTTGTGGATTGGATGACGTTTTCGATTTGCTCTGAATCTTTTTGAGAATCCAGATTATTTCTCTTAAAGATAGAAAAAATGCTTCAATATCTATTTGAAACAGATCTTTGATAAAGTCCTGAGTCATCTAGACTTTCACTCATAGAAAGTTTACATATCTTCGAAGTATGAATTGGTTGTAGAGAGTTTTAGTTATTTCCGCTTTCCAAAACTTTTGGAATTGGTTTGGACATGGTATCTAATTCCTTTTGCAAAAGATCAGGGTTAGCCGGTTAGAACTAGATAACAAAATTGAACATCCTAGATAGATGTTATGTACAAGAACCTTTTCAATCTTCAAAAGATAATAAGTCTAAGTGGACTTATTCATTTGAGTTTGCTTCAAGGAATATAGCATAAATGATTTTCTAGAGTCTAGTATACTCTAGAATAGAGAAGTTAGGAATTGCTCAATAGATTGACAATTCCCAAGAACTTTTAGCTAAAGAATTAGTCTTTGAGAAAAGTATCCTAAGTTGGACAATTTTCATTGTGAATTTGAATTGGTCAAGTTATAGTATGATTGACTCAACAAAAATGGTAAACTTTCTCCTACAGTTTTACATAGGATTTTTAAACTCATTAGGACAAAGTAGTCCTATCGTCAGGTGAAAAAATCAAGTAACTGTTGGATCAAAGTAAACCATTGTACAAACATCTAAGATAGATGTTTGGGACAACCATACTTCAATTTTTCCAAAACAAATTTAAGTGAATCAAGAGTTCTCAAAGTCTTGTGAGGGATAAGAATCCGACCTTCATTACTAAGTCCATGCACCAATCATGCCCAAAAATGGACTAGTAAGTTGAATCCACCCAATTCACATGTTTGTGCCTAGATCGCACATCCAAAAATTGTGAATTGGCCAGGGATATGTTTTGATCCACCCTTATTATTCTTCACTAGTTTGTACTTTGTCCAATTCATCAAAGTGCAACAAGAGATAGTGTTTTGAATCATTTGGGCAGGGACGCCACCACAGAGATGAAACATGTTCTTCCAGTTTTGGAACATGACCATGTTCTTCTAGTTTTAGAACATGAGGCTCGGGGGTTGCCTACAGTTTGTATATAGCTCTATTTTCGAGGACAAAAATATTTTCCAAGGGGAAAAGAATGTAATAAAGTAAGTCTATGATCCAATGGTCTGGCCGGTTCAGATAGATCTGAAATCAGACACCATTTGGTCATCCGTGTGTATGACCAAAGATCTTGAGTTTAGACTTACTAGGAGGTCTTGTGCTCATGTGAACAAGTGACCCACTTAGCCTAGTGGTTAAGTCTCAGGGATGTGAAGGAGGAGGTCTTGGGTTCAATCCCCATGGGGGACATGGGGAGAGTATTTTGCCCAAAGAGATCTAGAGCCTTCTAAAAGCATCCACTTGAGTTAACTCGAGTTAACTGGGACACTTGGCACACATGTAGTTAAATGGCTGACACTTGGATGATTAGTATCCACCTGCCCAAGAAGGCAATCCTTTGGAGAAAGCTATATATAGAGGCATTTGGTTGGGAGGAGAGTCATCTCTCAAGCATGTGGTGGTCGTAATCTTCATTCTCTTGCATGGCCCCATCAAGTTCACAATTCTACCTCTTTTGAGAGAAAAAAAACTGCAAAAAGTCTAATGGTTGGCCCTCCATCTTCTGCCCAATAGGTTGTAGCACCTAGGCGCACCCCTACAAAAGTCATCTCTCCAAACTACTTACACTTGGATACTCCTCCTTCACAAAATCCCCATTAGTCACATGCGCCTTCTCCCGATGAACCCTAGAATGCAACAAGCCACAATGATATTCCTGATCTTCCTCTACTTCCTAACCACCAGGAAGATTTTTGATACTTTGGCATCAACCACAAATGCAAACTCCATGAACTTTCATGCCTTAGTAGATACCTAGTGCATATGCAAGAATTGATCGATTGAGGGATGTAGCTTTTCACTTGGGACTATAAAACCCTCCAACATGATAATTATCCCCTCCAACATCATATGCAGGAACTCCATGGTGATTTGGCTGCCCAAATAAAGGATTATTACTAGCTTGTGGAACAATTACATTGAGAATTGAAGCGAATGGCATATTTCAAATGTTTTGTTTTTTGAAGAAGTGGTGAAAGAGAAAGAACTCGCACATAAGAAGGCCACTAACTTTTAGGATGCAAATACCTAGCACCTCTAGCATATCAAAGAATTAGAGCATGAAACCATGGTTCAAAAGGATACTCTCCATGAGGCAAAATTTTCACTCATGCGGACTAGGCAAGATAAAGAATTGTTGCACCAAACCGCTAAGTCCCTATAGGAAATCAATGCTCAACTCTTTGAAGAAGTTTCCAAACTCCATGCAAGTGCACCATGTCACCAAGCCAAAATGCGAACTCTGGGGTGATGGCTAAAGCGAAAGACACAAAATACACAAGCCCTACAAAAAGCCCGAGTAGAGCTCAAATGAAGAAAATACATTCTCTAGCCAGACTTTTATTTGTAGGATGCGTTTGGACTCAAGCTTGCAAAAGCTCAAAGACAAGCTATGGTTTCCACTACTGCCTCCACAAGCCTGGAATCCGATGCTTCTATTTTGTTGGAATTGCAAAAAGGGTTAAAGACCATGGTCTACAAAATCCAGGCGACATTTAAAGAAGCTAAAGAATAATTCATTTTTGAGGTGCACTCCCCCTCTGATGATGAGCAAGAAGAATCAAATATATTGAAGATGAGTCTTGTAGGGTCCTTCTTAGGTCTCTAGGTATCACAACCTTGAGCTATCAATATGCCTTCCATGGTAAAAGACATGTCTAAATCAATAGTGTCCAAGCTAACTACATAACGGTAATAAATCAACTATTGAGACCAAGATCTAACTGTAAGATTGACACTAGGTTTAGATGACTTGAGGCTTTGTCGGTCAACATTTCCTAAGTTTCTATGCAAACTAAGGTTCATGAATTAGACCCCCTTACTCTTCCAATTAGTTTTGAAGTACACATACATGGAAATCGTCTTTGTTGTATTAATCACTTGTTCCTTTTTTTATTTCCTTTGATGTATATCTTGTCTCGAGGTATAATCACTTGGAATAGCTCGTGTTATTTCATTGAGTCTTGAGTCATCACTTTAGATTATTCCCCTTAGTTTTATCATGTTTATAATAACTTAGGGCCTTGCACTTGAGTTCTTTAAGTGTCTTGGACTTGAGTTCTTAGCATTACTGAATGCACAAGTACTAGCACTAAGTCTTTGACAATGCTAGAATTGATGGGAGGGGGGGATAATGGATTATCAACCTCAATGCAAGCACTTTGTATGCTTTGAAATGCCTAGGAAGTCTCTCCCAAGCACTAGTTCTTTGCTTTGACACTTTGTGGTAGTCACAATCATTTGCTGTTAAAGCTTTCTAGACCCTAAAATCACAAAAAAGGTTAAAAAATAGGCAAGGTTTAAGCTTAAAATCAAAAACCTAATTATACCCCTATAGGTAGTCTACCTTGATACACCATTCTATTGCAAGAGAGAGTGTTTGTCATGATAGAGTGCCTTGTCATGTAAGGGGTCCTTTGCGATAGATCAATTGTCTATCATGATAGACATGTCTATCATGGGGGTATCTGTAGTGATAGATCAGATGGTTTGTCATAATAGAGTAGTTTTTCACAAGAGATGATGGTTTATCATGATATATGGGAGTCTATCGGCCTTTGGTCTATTGTGATAATTAGTGTGTGGTCTTCTAGATTCATATCAAAGAAAGAGGCTAGAATGGTTGTTTGAGAGGCCTCTACACCCAAAATGAAGTCTCCTAATCTTATGTAGAATGAAGAATGGGCATTTACCATTGTTTGTAGTTATGACCCATCTTCTCATGAACTTTGTATGTCTTTAGTGGGCTTAGATGTTTGGTAATTTGATAGTGGGGAAACCAAACATATTACCTCACAACATAGTTTCTTCACTTCACTCGAGCCTAGCCCTATAGGGAATATTGTCACATGCACCAACAACTCCTCTTATCCTATTATGGGAGTTGGTAAGATCATTCTATCTACTCCTAATAGTAGTTATTTTACATTTTTGGAATGCTTTATTTGTGTGAAGGATTAAGAAAAATCAGCTTTTAGTTTTAGCATTAGCTAAGATTGGCTTCGACGTGAAATTTGTTGATGACAGATGTAAGGTCACGATCTGTCAAATGGAAACATTATTATTGCATTTGGCATTTTATGTCATGGGCTCTATAAGATCATAGATTATGCAACATTTGTGAATGATTTAGCATGTGCAATTCAAGATTCTCAGGCTATGTCAGATGCAAAGCTTTGGCATGAAACGCTTTGGTCATCTGAATTTTGCTAGTTTCGTACACCTGTAGAAATTTGAGATGGTGTACTCTTTGCCTAAACTTGAGGCACCTGGTAAACATGTATGTGAAGGCTGTATTTTGGGCAAAATGCAACATTCCTCCTTCCCAAAAGATGGTTCTGTTCTAGCTGCTCAAAAATTGCAGCTTGTTCGTAGTGATGTCTGTGGTTCTATGCAGACACCTTCTTTTGGGAACTATCTTTACTTTGTGACTTTCATCGATGTTTTTTCTAGGCATGCATGAGTATATCCATTGAAAAAAAATTAAGAAGTGTTTATGTGCTTCAAATAATTTCTGGTTTTGGCTAAAAACGTGTTGGTATGTAAAATAGGCACCTCCATTTTGATCAACGAGGGATATATATGTCTTCCGATTTTTATGCATTTCTAGTTGACCATGGGATAAAACATCAATGCACAGTGCCATATACACCTCAATAAAATGGATTTGCTCAAATAAAGAATAGGTCACTCATGGAGATGGCCAGGTGTATGGTCAAGAGGTAGGCTTTACCACATAGTTTTTGGCTTAAGGCTTTTATGTGTGCAGCATATGTACTTAACAGGTGTCCCATTGAAGCATTGGAGTCTCTTTCTCACTTGTGTGTTTTTGGTTGTTTGGCATATGCATTAGTGCCTAAAGCAATGACATGGCTTTTTGTGGGTACAATTTTGAAAGCAAAGGATATCGTTGGTATCATCCACAGACTAAATGCATTTTGGTTAGCCATTATGTTGTTTTTGTGGAAGCCTCTATTCAACCATTACTTTCATGTACTAAGGAGACATCAATTAGCTCCAAAGGCAGGTATGACACTTTTGCTGCCTCTTTTTATAGGTGCAAAGTCTAGTGCTGGTTCAAATGAAGAAACTTTTCAACCTTTATAGGTTTCATGTGATGATGCACATCATTCTAGTTCTGATACAGATTTACATGATGCACTTGTTGATTAGACAATTGATATAGAGGATGCAAAAACTATGCCTAAACAGCTAGTACAAAGTTTGCGACATATCAAATTAGATGCACCTCTGTCATATCATACTTTCCTAGGATCTCATAATGCTTCTTTTGCATCAAATTTCTATGTTGTGGCTGCCTCTAGTCTTTATGATGAGTACGCGCCTATTTAGTTCGATGAAGCACAAGATTCTAAAAATTTGATGGTTGCTATAAAATCAGAATATGATGCTATGATGAAAAGTGGTACCTAGTCTTTATGTGACTTGCCTCTTGGAAAGAAGGCCATTGGCACTAATTTGCTATACAAGCTGAAGTGTAAACATGATGGAACAATTGATAGGTATAAGGCTAGGCTTGTTGCAAAGGGTTATGCTCAAGAAAGAGGCATTGATTTTGATGATACCTTTGCTCTTACATGTCGAATAACTACTGTTCATAGCATCTGTGTAGTTGCAGCTCATCATGGTTGGAATGTACATCAATTGGACATTAAAACTGCATTTTTGAATGGTGACTTGGATGAAGAAGTGTATGTTTTTCAACCCCGTGGCTTTGTGTAGAAAGGGCATGAAAACCAAGTGTGCAAGTTGAAAAAGGCATTATATGGTTTGAAGCAAGCACCACTTGCTTGGTATGAAAAGATACATGCCTACCTCATTGCATATAGTTTTGAGAATAGTCCAACTGAGAGCACCTTATTTGTTAAGCGTGCAAATGATGTGCTTCTAATCATTGTTGTGTATGTTGATGGCATGCTGGCCACTAGTGCTCATGAGAAGCATATTACTAATTTTAAGGCTGATCTGCATGCCTCATGTGAGATGTTAAGTTTTGGGCATTTGCATCATTATTTGGGCATTCAATTTATGCAAGTTGATGGTGGAATAGCTTTGTGTCAAACAAAATATATGGACACATTATTGCAGTGTTTTTGCCTTGAAGACTGCAAGCCTATTATTACTCGTATGGAGACAGGTTTAGGATTGAGTCTTCATGATGTCAGAGATGCATTTGATGCTATTCTCTATTAGCACGTTGTTGGATGCTTGCTTTACTTATGCATTACTCATCCAGATATTCAGTTTGTAGTCTCACATATGAGGAGGTTTATGCATTGCCCAGGTGTTAAGCATTGGCAGGTAATTAAGCATACCTTTTGCTACTTGAGTGGTACTCGACTACTTTGATTATTTTATCCCAAGAGAGGATCAATACCGCCATATTTGCATGCTTTTCTGACTCTGATTGGGCTTGTTGCGATGACACTCATGTGTCCACTAGTGGTTTTTGCTTTGTGCTTGGTAGGTCATGCATATCTTGGTTGAGCAAGAAGCATTCTACTATGGCCACTTCTAGTTGTGAGGCTAAGTAAAGGGTAGCTTTCAAAGTGATTGTTGAGTGTGTGTGGCTCAGATGCCTTATGGTTGATTTTGGTGTTGCTTAATATTCTACCACCACCATCTTCACTAACAGTCTGAGCACGTTGGTAGTTGCAAGGAATCCTTTTTCCATGCTCATACTAGGCACATTGAGGTGCAAAATCAATATGCAAGGAGAGGTTCTCTATTGGAGACATCAACTTGGCATATGTGTCCATGCAAGAGAACATTGTAGACTTTTTCACGAAGGCTCTACCTAGGGAGAAGTTTGAAGCTTTCCACAAAGCTTTGGGTATACTTCGTTTTGTGGATTGATTCTACATTGCTTGGCACTTCCTTATACATGAATGCTAGCTCCTTGTTCACAACGTCACTCCCATATATCTTTGTACATTATGGTGGTAATACATTCAGTATTGTGTGTTGTGCTCCAAGCTTCTTCTTCTTCCTTGTGTTGTTTGCATGCTTTTGCAGACCTCAAATTCCAACAAGGAGGTGAAAAGATATCAAATGTATGGAAGTCTTAAAGGTCATTGAAGACCAAAAGACATATACTCAAGAAGGATCAAGGTGAGATTTAAGGTGCATTCTATATTTTATATATGTGTCTTACTTTGGGGCTTCTTGAAATCAGTTTTATGTGCATAGAAATTGGTGTTTCTCTATAACCTGAATTTCTGCATATCCTACATCTCTACTTAGTCTATTTTTTGTACGGAGTTGTTGAATAATCTAAACATATCCATTACAAGTGTTCTATAGCTTGTTGGAAAGATTATGAACTAAGTGTCTCTAAAAGCTTAGGTGATTTGGATTAGTGTAAGGCACCTGAATCAAAGTTTTTCTATAGGGTAGCAAAAAAGGTGTATGAAGGGACCTAAATATTGGATTCATTTCACTTCTGGTATGCAAATCTAAGGGTTTTAATTCCATCAATTGGTATCAGAGTAGGAAACATCCTTTGAAGAATTTAGGAGAAGGACACAAAAGCTTGAACATCAAGGCTAAGAGGTACATTTAAGTGTAACCCTAATTTCCCATTCATTATGGTAGATCTAGGTCAAAAACTGGAGTTGCTTGACAAAGACAACTATCAACCATGGAGGTTCAGAGTCATGAACTACCTCATGAGCAAAGGCTTATGGCCTATTTTGTGTGGAGATGAAGATAAGCCCGATGTGGATGCCAAAGATCCAAAGGTTACCAATCAAGAATTGAAGATGTTGAAGGGTTGGGAGGAAAGGAATAGGAGAGCTATCTTCTACATATCACATGTAATCTCTAACACTACGATTGGTCATATATCATAGTTTGATCATAGTAGAGATGTTTGGGAGGCCGTAGAAAAAATATATGCCACTTCCACAAAAAGCAAAAATATGTAGCTTAAAAATGAACTCTATTCCTTGAAGAAGGGTAGTGGTAAATCTTTTGTTGACTACACCTTGAGAGTGAAGGAGTTGAGGGAGCAATTGGCATCCAAAGGTTGCAAAGTAGATGAGGAAAACCTTGTCCATATTACTCTGAATGGGTTGAGAGGAGAAGACATGTGGAAACCCCTTATTACCACCATCTTGTATAAAGATCCTCTATCAACTCTTGAGGAGTTCATCCTACACGTAGTGGTAGAAGAAGTTGCCATGGGAAGCACGTCCAAGAAGGATGGTTAGTCACAGGCCCTATATGCTAGAAAAGGCAAAGGCAAGAGTGGCAAGAAGGGAAAAGGAGGAAAAAGCAAGTGGAAGCAGTCCAAGGAAAAAGATTCAGATTCAGAAGGAGATAGCAAGGCATCATCTTCAAGAAAGGGCAAGAATGACAAAGGGAAGAACAACCCTCATCAAGGTAAAACTTGTTTTAAATGTTGTAAGCAAAATCATATTTTTTTCAAATTGTTGTTTTACGGATGAAAAAGGTAAGAAGAAGAAGGAGCAAAGGAATTATGCTAAAAATGCCAAGAGTGATGATAAGAAGGAAACCCTCCTAGCCATGAGACATGGCTACACTAGTGATCCAAAGGACACAAAGTGGTACATAGACTCTGGATGCTCTACTCACATGTCATGTATGAAAGAATCTTTTGTTCATGTGCAGGTCCCAAGCTCAAAAGGCTGTGTAGAGAGAGGAGATAATAATGACCATCCCATTACACATGTGGGAGATGTGAAGCTAGGTGAAGGTAAATTTTTCAAGACTCTTAATGATGTGCTCCATGCTCCATCTATTTCCAAGAACTTTATCTCTATTGACAGATGGTAGAGAGAGGTATGTAGGTTATATTTGATGCAAAAGGGTGCATGGTGAAGCAAAGAGGCAATGTCATTTCCAAGGGAAGGAAAGAAGGTAGATTGATCACACTGGATGCTTCTCCTACACACAACAAGGTATGCTATGTGGTGATTGGTAGCAGAAGGATTTCAAAGATTGATCTATGGCACAAGAGGATAGGAAATATCAATACTCCTAAGTTAAAAAGCATGTGCAAAGCATGTTTAGTGAAGGGAATACAAAATCTTGAAGGCCAAGTTCTACATGAGTATTGTGATGCTTGTAAACTAGGTAAGCAAGCAAGGAAGCCAGTTCCAAAGAGTGAGTATAGATCCTCTAAGCTCTTGGAGCTTATACACTCAAATGTATGGGGCCTTAGCAGAGAGGCTTTATTGGGAGGAGCTAGGTACTTTTTCACTTTCATTGATGACCACTCAAGAAAGGTATGGCTATATGTTATGAAGGAAAAATTAGAAGTCTTTTCATGCTTCCTAAATTTTAGGTCCCTTGTTAAGGAAGAATGTGATGCACACATCAAGAAACTAAGGTCAAATGGAGGGGGATAGTATTTCTCTGAGGAATTCACAAAGTAAGTACACAAAAATGGCATAAAGAGGCACTTTACATGGAGGCACACCCCTCAACAAAATGTTGTTGTAGAGAGGAAGCATAGGCATTTGGTTGAGATAGCTAGATGTCTCATAAATGAAGGTATGTTACCATTCTCATATTAGGTTGAGGGTTTGAATACAGCTTGTTACTTGATAAACAGGGTTCCAATAGGTGGTGTGGACAAATTGACTCCAGATGAAGTCTATTATGGCAAGAAACCAACCACGAAGCACCTCAAAGTATTTGGATGTGTATGCTTTGCTCATATTCCTAGTGAAGTGAGAACAAAGTTAGAGCCCAAGAGTGAGAAATGTGTGTTCATTGTCAATCGAAATGAGAAAAAGGCTATAGGTGCTACAACCCTCTCTCAAAGAAGCTATATGTGTCAAGGGATGTTGTGTTTTGTGAGTCAAGGTCATGGTATGGAGATAAGGGCAAGGAAAAGTTGGATGAAGAGGATTAAGAGGAGTATGCAGACTTTGATGTGCAGATTCAACCTCAACAGTCAATCACAATTAGTGGACCAGAGGCTTCTAAATCTAAGGTACACTCATATGATCACTCTTACACTTATGATTATGAAAGATCATCCCCTCCTTCAAAGTATAGAAGGCTGCAAGAGACAAAACATTATGGATGTTCACGCACTCGGGGGTTAAAATAGGTAGACAGGTTTTCCTCCAATTTTGAGCTAAAGGGTCTCCAATATGCCTAATCACGCAAAACTTCACTCAAAATAGGCCTTGAATTTTCCAAAAGTAAAAACCCTAAATTTGGCATTTGAGGCCAACAATCACGATGATCTAAGATGATCGTGATGGTTTGGGACAATCATGATGGTCCAAGTGAGCCCTCACGATGGTCTCGAAGTGTTGCGATGGTCCAAGAGTGCGAAGCGTCGCGATGGTCCTATGACCCATCGCGATGGTCCAAATTGATTGAGTTGTCATGATTGTCCGGTGAACCCTTGTGATGGCATACCTGTATCGTCGTGATGCTCCAACTTAATTGAGTAGTCGTGATGGTCTAGTGACCTATCACAATGGCATGCCCTAACGAGGCACCATGATGGTCAAGTGAACCATCATGATGGTTCAAATGACATATGGCAAGTGGGTCATTGCAATGGTGTGAGCCAATCGTGATGGCATGGGGTCGGCAGGATCATTGCAATGGTCGTGGACCATCGTGATGGTCCAACTGAACCTTACAATGGTCACTGACCGTGGCGATGGTCCAATTGAACCATCGTGATGGTATGAGACCATGGGGATGGTCCGACTGAGCCATCATGATGGCATAATCCAATCATGATGGTGTGACACAATCACGATGGTGTGAGCCTATCGTGATGTTCCACCAAACTATGAATTTCAAGGATGCATGAGTGGAATCGTGTGTGTGCAAGTGTCGCCTACACTATGCTTTAGTCGGTTACCAAAGAAGCTGACTTTCTCAGACCATCGTGATGGTCCAATGCCAATTGTAAATATGGCAGAAAGTATGAGTTTTTACCTTTTTGGAGATCTCCTGTTGTATTGGAGCATTGTACCTACAAGAAACCTCAAAAATACACACACATATGCAAGGTTAAAAGCTTATTTTTTGGAGTGGAAGAAGAAGATGCGGTGGTGAAGGAGGAGTGTAGAGGAGATGAAAAACACAAAAAACTACTATAAAAAAACAACAAAAACTGAAAATTTTACCTTCCAACACCAATTCTTGCTATACTCTTACCATCAAGCATTCGTCCTAGAACTCGATCCCCAGCAATGGCACCAAAATTTGGTGTAGCTCAAGCATAAGAATCACCTCCTTTACTTCTTAATACGTGGAAGAGATGGGAGTGATGTGAAGATCGTGAACGTAAGAAGTAGTGTGAGTGAAGATGAAAATCATAGAGATGCACACACACATACACACACATGGAAGAGAGAGAGAAGGTAGAAAGTAGACTCTATTGCTCAATAACAGTCTTACAAGCTCAATTTGTCTCTAAGCTCACACTAACCACCAAAAACCCAACCTGAAAAATGAGGTCTCTAGCTCTTTAAATAGCCAAAATTGATATGCTTGTTCTACCTAAGCTCCTCAAGCTTGAGAACTCCTCGACTTGCACAAACTAGAGCTAGTAATTAAAAATGTGGATGTTTTATGATACATATGGTACAAAAGTGATTAAAATATTTGTTTAGTGTTTTGGAAAAGTAATATGAAGTATATTTCTTTGAGAAAAATTGAATGCCCGGCTCCCCATGACTCTTTGTAGTCCACCTCTACATGCTTCCTCTACATCTATGCCTATAACTACTACCAACACCTATGCTAGAGCTTTAGTCAAAGAATTTACAACATTATCAGTAAGAAAATAAGGTACATGCTAAGGTGGAGCCATATCTTAAGAAAGATGAGAAAATCACAATATATCCCTACGTCCATCACTATTTGCAACATACTCTACTTCTATAGCGAAAAAAACTATAAATTATTAAGGATGAGATCTCTAAGAGAGAGCATTCTGAGAAAATGAAAAATGTACGCTAATGTACACTTTTGATTGTCTACAATGACATTTTGACTATCACTGGGAAATTTAGGCACATGTGGAGGTAGAACCATATCTCAAGCGAGATGCGAAAATCATAATACTTCCCAACATCCATCACTAGTTGCAACATACTTTTCTTCTATAGGCAAAAACATCTCTAAATTCTTAAGGATGAGATCTCTAAGAGAGGGCATGTGAAGCGATGGATAGATATGTGTTTGAAGATGAAGTGGTGCTGCAAATTCCTTGATCTACACCAGCCTAATGAACTCCAGGAGTATGTGGTGGGCCCTTTTAGCTTTCCAATGGATGTGTTAGATACCCTATGTACCTTGGAAGATCAATCTCAAAAAGATAGATCAAAATAGATGAGTTGGAATTAATTCAGAGGTGAAAAACTTGCTATTTTGATTCATACACATGTCCCGTGTTTTGAATAATTCTCTGAGCACAACAGCAATTAGCTTAATTCCTTTTGGGGAACTATAATTACCTTAGAGAGCTAACTTTCAAGATTAATCTCATAAAAAATAGTGAATCACACAATGAGAATGAAGTCTAACAAGTTATGACATCATCTCGATTTTCACGGGCTGCAACAGTACTTATACCAGTGAGAAGAACAATAATTATAACTCAAGATTCAAATATTCAATGATTATGAAATATTGTACGCTGATAATAGACAGCATGTTGAATTCAACACAATTTGAAGCATGCCATTTGATGAAGTACACCCGGAGAACCAGCTCAGACAAGTTGACAGAAAAAAATCAAAAATCTATAGAGAGTGAATATCAAGAGACAGGGTTGACTTCAACTGAACATAACTCATGATTGAGACCTCCAATATTAATGAGATTTTGTGAGCCTATATTAGAAAATCTGTAGAGAAGTGAATATGAAGAGACAAGGTTTACTTCAACTAAACATAACTCACCATTGTTAAGGCATTGAAAATGATTCACCACACTGAGAGAAATGATCTCTGCAATCTGACTCAAAAATCTGAGGAGCATAATAGTGAACAGTAGACTCACACAATCATGAAGATATGAACTTGTATGATCATAAATCTGAATGTATATTGAGTGTAGAATACAATGAACTTAAAGATAATACATGTGTGTGCCTTGTATCCACACTTGATACAGCATATAGCTCATCTTATGGACGCCTCTCAAATTGCGACTAAACTGCCATGTATATATAGAGAGTTTTGGAGCCAAGATATGAATTTGAATCTTGCTCACCTAAAATTTGTTTCCTAATTTTTAGAAATTGATTGATTCTCCAACCTCCAAATCAAGAATTCGTGGCTTCTCTCTTTATTTTAATCAAGTGGACTCAACCACTTTTGATTCCTTTAACTTTTACATCAAGTAAATGATCAAACAATTACAAGGGTGAGTTCACAAGTGAACTCTTAGATTTCCATACATTGTCTTCTCTTAGAAACTCAAGCCAATACTTAGGCTTGTAATGGATTTGTTCCAACAGCTCCCCCTCAAGCGAAGTATGCTTGAGGTCTTCAATCTTCAAGAATAACTTGCAATCCAATCATAGTCTTGAATTTGCAAAGTTTTGTACCATCCAATGTTTTGGTCAAGATATCTGCACATTCTTGATGAGTGGACACATATGATATTTGAATCTCTTTGCTTAGGAACTTTTCTCTTACATAGTGATAATGAACTTCAATGTTTTTGGTCCTTGCGTAAAAAATAGGGTTAGCAACTAAATGAATAGAACTCATGCTGTCACAAAAAATAGTTGGAGTTCCAAACTCCAATCCAAGATAGATCTTTGAATAATGTCTTCATCCACATAGCTTCTTGTGTAGCTATGGCAAGACCTCTATATTTAGCTTCAGTAGAAGAGAGGGCAATTGTGGGTTGCTTCTTGGATGACCATGAAATAAGCTTTGAGCCTGCAAAGGTAAGATAACGTGAAGTGCTCCTTCTATCTTCTTTGGAGCCAGCCCAATCTGCATAAGAAAATAGCTTCAACCCTAAATCAGAAACATAAGGATAATAAAGTCCTTCATTTATGGTTCCTTTGAGATATTTGAGTATCCTCTTAGCAGCATCCATGTGTGGTTTCCTTGGTGTGTGCATGAATTGACTTAGCACACTCACACTATAGCATATATCTATACTTGTCAATGTGGCATAGTTGAGACTACCCACAAGGCTTTGATATGATATGATGTCCTCTATGATTTCACCTTCATGTGAGCTCAATTTATGGTTGAACTCTATTGGAGTACTGCAATTTTACAATCCTCGATTTTGAATTTTGCTAACATATCCTTGATATGCTTCCTTTGAGTGAGAAATAAACCATGATCTTTGTAAACAACTTCCAAACCTAGGAAGTAGGTAAGTGATCCTAAATCACTTATCTTGAATTCTTCTCTCATCTGATCTTTGATCTTCTTCATACCATCTGCATCATTTCCTACCAATAGAATATCATCTACATATACACATAGGTAGATGACCTCGGAATTACTCTTTTTAATAAAGAGTGAAGGATTTGCCTTGCTTGGTTGAAAGCCTTTGTCCTGCAAGAATGAAACAAGTCTGAAATTCCAAGCTCTTGGGGCTTGGTTGAGACCATACAATGTTTTGTTAAGTTTACACACATAATCAGGATAAACTTGATTCTCAAAACGAGCTTGTGCCGTATATACCTCTTCTGTTATCCAACCATTCAAGAATGCATTCTTTACATCTAGTTGAAGTATCTTCCAATTCTTGGAAGAGGCAATACTAAGCAAAACTCTAATAGTAGGCATCTTTGCCATAGGACAGAAGGTTTCCTCATAATCAATTCCCTGAGTTTGTGCAAAGCCTTTTGCTACAAGCCTTGCCTTATGCCTGCCTATGGAACCACCAGAATTCTTCTTGAGTTTATAGACCCATGTTGAGCCTATTACCTTCATAGATGAAGTCTTGGGCACCAAATCCCAAGTGTTGTTTTCCTCAAGTGCTTCAATCTCTTCCATCATTGCATGCTTCCATTCTGATTTTGCTTTGGCCTCTTCAAAGGATGATGGCTCCTCTTGATTTATGTCGTGTGCTATGTAAATAAAATGTTTAGTTACTAATGAGGTGTCAAACCCATACTTTCCTGGTTTTTTTCTTTCCCTTATAGATCTTCTTAAGCCATGTTGTGATGATTCTGCCTCATGTCCAAGTTCTTGCAATTTTTCTTTACCTTTAGACTTACATGCTTTGATTTTTTCCGTCTGAGTTTCTTCATCATCTTCTGAAGTATCTTGTTCCTCAATCTTTGGTTGATGTTCTCTGCCAAGCTTTGGAAAATCTTCTTCAAGGTCATATGGAAATTTGACATTCCTGCATGAATCTTCATACCATGAATAGTTCTCATAAAAAACTACATCTCTGCTTACCAAGAATCCTTTGTTGGTAGGGTTTTATAACTTGTAACCCTTTTGATTGTTGTCATATCCAATAAATACACACCTTTCTGCCTTTGGATCCATCTTGCCTCTAACGTTTGAAGGAACACGAGCAAAAGCAATACATCCAAAAATTTTACAATGATCTAAGCTAGGTCTTCGTCCATTCCAAGCCTCATATGGAGTCATCCCATCAAGGGATTTTGAAGGCAACCTGTTAATCAAGTAAGTGGTTGTAGACACACCCTCAGCCCATAGATAATTAGGCAAATGCTTTTCATTTAACATGGACCTTGTAGCTTCAACAATTGTCCTATTCCTCCTTTCTGCCTCTCCATTTTCTCGGGAGTGTATCTTGTAGTTACCTCTCGTTTGATTCCTCTTTCTTGAAGAAAAGAATCAAATTCATGGGAGAAGTATTCTCCCCCTCCATCTAACCTTAGCCTTTTTAGTGATTTACCTTTTTGATTCTCCACAAGAGCCAAATATCTTTTGAAGCATGAAAAAACTTCATCTTTGTGTTTCATAAAGAATACGATAGTCCATCTACTGCAATCATCAATAAAGGAGACATAATACCTTGATCCAGGTATTGAAGCATCCTTGCTAGGTCGCCATACATTTGTATGAACCAACTCCAAGAGATCTCCATGTATATAACCTTTCTTCATGAATGGTAACATGTGAGACTTTCCAAATTGACATGCACTGCATTTATAAATCATGTGTTATTTTGACAAGTTAGGGAGTCCAAGTACACTCTGGTCCCTAAAAAATTGTTTTAATGATCTTTCACCAATGTGTGTCAATCTCTTGTGACATACCTCTAGTTCTGTGAGTGTTTGATTACCATAGTTGAAGAGAGCTATGTTCCTTGTGTCTTGCAACTGAAAGGTGAATAATCTACCTGTTTTTTCTCCCTTTGCTATTCTCTTGAACCCTTGGCTAGGGTCTTCCACATATGCTCCTCCTCTTGTGAACCTCACTTGCAATCCTTTTTCTACTATCTGCCCAACACTTATCAAATTCTTTGTAATGGTAGGGACATAGAGTTCCTTATTGAGTAAGTTAATGTTTCCATTAGGTGCTTTGACATTTCCTATTTTCTCCATAAGATGTCTTGTGTCATCTCCTATTTGTACCTCATTCTTGTTCCTTAGATCTTCTAAATCTGGTAGGAGTGCCACATTTCCTACCACATGATTTGAACAACCTGAATCTATGTAGAAAACATGCTCATCAGATTTACCTTGTGGCATAGCCATGTTCATGATTAATAGTGAATCCTGTTTGTTTGAGTCTTCTGTGTAGTTACTGAAGCCTCCCCTTCCTTTGTAGCCTCCTTGATAGTTTGAATGATTGTAGTTGTTGTAGTTGCCAAAATAATTGTTGAACCTTCCTCTTGAGTAGCCATAACTTCCTCTATTGTATCCTCTGCCTCTTTGATTCCTAGAATTCCTAAATCAATTTTCAGTTGTATGATTAGTTAATCCACAAATAGAACATGGGTTGGAGTCTTGGGATCTCCCCCTACCTTGTCTACCTCCTCTTCCTCTACCTCTACCATGTCTTCCTCTACCTGCATAGTTAGCTCGATATGTTCTTGCTTCATCATCCACTTTCTTTGAGTTTCCTTTGTTTTCTTTGGACTTGCTTTTATCAGTATATAAAGCTGAAGATTGATTACCTTTAGAGCTTTCTCCATTCTTGATAAGATTTGCCTCTTGAGTGAGTAGTTGTCCAATGAGTGTATTGAAATCAGGTACATGCATATCCATGTACAAATCCATAACTGTGGTGAATGCTTCCCACTTGTCATTTGCTTTCAATCAATTGATGACCTACCTTACAATTTTCTCTTCATCTATTAATTCTCCAATGTTTCCCAACTGATCAGCTATGTCCTTTATCTTTGTAACAAAATCAGTCACATTTTGTTTGGGAGCTTTCTTGAGAGTTGTGAAATCCAACCATAGTTGATGCTTCCTAGCTTTGGTACTTGAAGAGATGAAGGTTTCAAGTGCATACCACACTTCCTAAGATGTCTTACAACTTCTAATGTGAGGCAACAAAAAATATTAGATAGAGTTAAGGAGGTAAGACCTTGCAAGTGCATCCTCCGAGCACCATGTGCTAAATCTTTCTCGCTCTTCTTGTGTTGGTTGACTTTTGTTCCTGAAACTTGGCATAACTTCATCTCCAACCACATAACGATATAAACTTCTGCCTTCCAAATAAGCTTCCATCTTTAATGACCAAGTTGAGTAGTTACCTCTACCCAATTTGTCAATTGATGAAGATCTTTGCTCTGATACCACTGTGAAGAGATGGATAGATATGTGTTTAAAGATGAAGTGGTGCTGCAAAATCCTTTATCTACAGCTGCCAAATGAACTCTAGGAGTATGTGGTGGGCCCTTTTAGCTTGTCAATGGATGTGTTAGACACCCTATGTACCTTGGAAGATCAATCTCAAAAAGATAGATCAAAGCACATGAGCTGGAATTAATTCAGAGGTGAAGACTTGCTATTTTGATTCATACACCTATCTAGTGCTTTGAATAATTCTCTGAGCACATAAGCAACTAGCTTAATTCCTTTTGGCGAACTCTAATTAACATAGAGAGCTAACTTTCAAGAGTAATATCATCAGAAATAGTGAATCACACAATGAGAATGAAGTTTAACAATTTACGACATGATCGCGATTTTCACGGGCTGCAACAATACTTAGACCAATGAGCAGAAAAATGATCACACCTCAAGATTTAAATATTCAATGATTATGAAATTTTGTATGCTGATACTAGACAGTATGCTGAATCCAACAAGCTTTGAGCCATGCAATTTGATGAAGTAAATGCAGAGAGCCAGCTCTGACACGTTGACTCCAAAAAATAAAAAATCTGCAGAGAAGTGAATATGAACATATAGGGTTGACTTCAATAGAACATAACTCAAGATTGAGAACTCCAATAGGAATGCAATTTTGTGGGCCTATAATAGACTTTAAAAGAAAACTTTAGCAAGTTCAATCATTGAAAATGATGGACCACAGTGAGAGAAATGATCTCTGCAATTTGACTCAAAATAATGAGAAGCATAACAGTGAATAGTAGACTCACACAACCATGAAGATATGAACTTGTATGATCATAAATATGAATGTATATTGATTGTAGAATACAATGCACTTAGATCTACATATGTGTGCCTTGTATCCACACTTGATATAGCATATGGCTCAGCTTATGGATGCCTCTAAAAGTGCGAGTAAACTACCATGTATATATAGAGAGTTTTGGAGCCAAGATTTGAATTTGAATCTTGCTCACCTAAACGTAGTTCCCTAATTTTTATACATTGATTGATTCTCCAACCTCAAAATCAAGAATTTGTGGCTTCTCTCTCTATTTTTATCAAGTGGACTCAACCACTTTTGATTCCTTGAACTTTTACATTAAGTAAATGATCAAACAATTACAAGGGCGAGTTCACAAGTGAACTCTTAGATTTCCATACATTGTCTTCTCTTAGAAACTCAAGCCAATACTTAGGCTTGTAATGGATTTTTTCCAACAGGGCACCCCTGAGAAAGTGAAAAATTACCATGACGTACACTTCTGATTGTCTACACAATGAGCACAATCAAAATTTGTGTAACCAATAATCGATGCCTTTCCTCTACCCAAGCATAGACATTTGTCCTTAGTGCCACTCAAATTTCTTGAAATCATCTTGTCTTCCCATTACTTCTTGCATAGATTAGACATACATTTTCTCACATATCCCATTCCAAATGAAATATCTAGTTACATAACTACCATGGCATACATGAGACTACCAAAAACAGATTGAAAAGGAGTTTTGTTCATGAAATTCCTTTTTCTCATCTGATTTAGGATAATTATCCTTGCTTAGCTTCACATATGTATGTAAGGGCATAATCAATGCCTTTTCATCTTGCATATTGAACCAATGAAATGTTTTGGATATGTACTGTCTTTGAGTATATGCATATTTTACTCCTATCAAGAGTAATGTGCATGCCAAGAATATGTTTGAAATTTCCTAAATCCTTCATGTCAAATGCATCACTCAGCTTCTTGTTTTGGAATCTTGAGAAATCATAGGTGGATTTCCCAACAATCACCATATCATCGACATAAAATATCAAGTATCCTCTAAATCAAAACCATGTTGTTGCTTAAAAATGTTTGTAGTAAACCATGCTTTATACTTTGGAGAAGCATTAGATGTGAATTTCAGCTTATATACCCATTTACATGGTAAATCTTGCTTCCCTTTAGCAAAGGTATGGAATCCCAAGTACCATACATTCATAGACTGATTCGACTGGATGTTCTCTTGAACATCCCTATTTCTAGAATTCTCATGCATGAGAATTGGATAATTGTTATCCTCTAACACCACTTTTCTAACTTTAGTCTCCTTAATGGATTTATTATGCATCTTAGAATCGTTGAAAATGACAGCTCTACTTGTGATCACTGATCATATTTCAAGATCCCATAAGCAATATCCAAATTGGCCTTCTCAACAATATCTAAGAAAAAATCATTTTTTAAACTTATGCTACAACTGTTGTCAAAGATTCTTTAGTATATGAATATATGCTTCACACCAAAAAAGTATAAGATGATCATAATATGGTTGCTTCCCTATCCATAAATTTTGTGCCACTTTCAAACCTTTGGTAGTACTAGGTACAAGGTTGATTAAATGACCCTTGTGATGCAGCATGAAAACTATTATATCTTGATTAGCTTTGTTCATCCTCATAGCTACATCATTCTTTACACTATTCATGAATTCCTCTAGACTCATAAAAGCTAGAATTCATGTGAGGTATACTCACCTCCATAATCTAAACATAAGCCCTTGATCTTAGTTCATCTTTTAGTCTCAACTAAAGGAAGCCATTCTATGAAAGTAGGGAATACCTCATCCTTCCATTTGATGGAATATACCAAGAATTTTCTAGTAGCATCATCTATGAAAGTGAAAAAGTAAAGAGAAGCACTTAATGACCTTGTGGGCATATGACAACACACATCTTTATGAATGACATCTAAAAGGTTGAGTTGAAGATTAAATGTGCATCTTATGCACATTCCTAGTTTTCCTTCCACATTGATAATGCTCCATAGGATAAAAGACGTGTAGAGTTGTTATAGAATAGAGAGACTCATGAAGCCTTTCACAAATTTAGGACTGATCAACCTAGCAAGTAGGAAATGTGACAATATATGAATTTAAAGATCTTGATACCCAAGCAAAGTGGTCTATTTGGACAACACATTGGAGAGAGTGTTTGTGGTAATGGAACATGGTAGGCATGCCTACACTTGGAAGGGTGAATTTGTTTTTCCTTAACGAAGATCCAATGTCTCTTATGGTCACCAAGGAGCTAGAACGTACCAAGCTAATGGAACTCAGAGGGACAAGAGTAGAGATAGAACCGAGGTAAGCTTTGCTAACCCAATGGGAAGAGAAAGAATAGGAATAGAAATGGATCGAATGGAAAATGAGAGGCATAGTGGCCCAAGGAATCAAAGAAATGGAGATGATTTCCCTCTATCGAGCTCTAGAGACCTTACGATCTTGAGGCCTACACAACTGGTTAAATCTGTGAAGAATTTTTCGATGGTACGAGAGACCTGTATGATGAGGTCGTAGAATTTAGGCAAGCCTTGAGAGCTGAGCAAGTTGATGACTTGTTCACACAATACACCACTTTTGGTATAGCTCGCAAGAACTCTGCTCTTACCTGGTTTCAACCACTAGACTAGAGACCATTCAAGAACATGGACCAATTGCTACATGCCTTCATCATAGAGCTTTCTAAAAGTGGCATAAGGCACAACACTTCATCATTGATCCATAGCTTTAAACAAACACCTCAAGAGACAGTGAGACTGGTAGGAAGATGATTTAGGCAATACTTGGAGAGATGCCCAATTCCATGGCTACCCACACTAGCCAAATAAGTGGCATTGTTCCTAAGTGGATTGTTGAGTGCTAAATTGAGATCCTACGTGTATCTAAAGGAACCGAGAATGATAGAGCAATGTGTATGAATGTGCATAGATATTGAGGACAATCTAAGTGAGGAACTAGAGCTCTATAAGATTTACAAAGATTCAGATAGTTCCACTAGCCTCTTATCCAACCCCCCTACTTCTATTGAGGAAATGGCAGAAAAGGTAGTTGAGAAGTTAGGTGTCTCTAGAAAGCTTGATCCTAGATTTGCCCTAGTAAAATGATGCTCAAGGAGACCATATGGCTAAAATGTGCCCAATCATGGGTCAATCTCAAGTGAACCCTAATAGTCAATACTGCACCATAGAAAGGAGGTATACTAACCATACTACACGAGATTTACCATATAATAAGCAAGTGGTTAGGAGAAACTATCCACAGCCATATCCACAATAGGGGAGATACCAGAACCAACAAAGACCTCAACAAGTGTTAGTTCAACAATGTCAACCCCTAGCAACTATAATCCTAGTGAACTATGCAATCCCTAAAGAAAATTTGAATAGAGCCTTAGTGCCAATATCACAGTTGATTTCAAAAAGTGACGTGAACAATCACATTTTTGACTTGATTCACATGGATAGTCCACCATCATAATGTTTCTTGTTCACGGGTTTTGTCAATAAATTAGAAAGGATCTTCTTAGTACTTTCTGAATGACCATTGTCCTGAAGATGATATGGTGCGGATTTCTTATGAATCACCATAAAATCTTGTAACAAATATCCAATGACCTAGTTTAGAAAGTGAGTCCCTCGTTCGCGCACTAACTCTATAGGCAATCCATATCTCATAAAGACATTTTCAAATACGAATTTTGTCATTGTGTGTGCATCATTCTTTTTGGTCACCTTAGCTTCTACCCATTTGGTAAGATAATCTATCGCTTCTATGATGTATTTCGCATGAGTACCTTTTGCAGGGGGGGTAATGGGTCCTAGAAAGTCTATACCCCACTTAGAGAATGCACGTCCTCCAATCATGGGTTTCAGTGGCATTTCATCTCTACGAGTAGGAAACTACGTTTGTTAGCACACATCAGATGTCTTTACATAGGTATGAGCATCCATGTGAAGAGTGGGCCACCACAATCCTGCAAATAGTATAGCTTTGATTATCCTGTCAAGGCCAAAACGACCTCCTGCAACACCTTGGCGTGCACTCTCTTATACACTCAAGTAATCACTCTCATGAACACATTGACATAGGTATCCATCTCTTCCTCGTTTATGTTGGTGCATTTTACCCAAGCCTACATGCTTGATATATTTGATATTATGCTCATTTGTAAGTCACATGAGTAGTCATGTGAACACCTCTTGTAAAAGAGTTCATTTTTATCTCTTGTAATTGAAAAAAGAAAAAGGAAAAGGATGGCTTACCTCATGCATGATGTAAAAGCAATTTCGTGGCTCTAACTACCAAAACCCACGACTTTTTGAGCTGAGGGAATATCTCCTAACTTTGGGGATCACTTTTAGGTGGAGCCATTTGAATTCGAATTCAAAACTCCCTCCAAGAATAACTATAAAAGGAGCAAGAAGGAAGAGGCGATTAGCAAGCCTTGTATGTGACCACTTCCTGTCATTTTGTAGAGATTGAAGAGCTTACTCCATAGCTCTATCATTCTACTCCCATTGTGCAAAGATTCATTGCCAATGTGATTGTAATCATATGTGAATCTATACATTTATTATCATCTACTTCTCGGTTTTGTTCTCTGCTATACTCACTCAGAGCAGTACCTTCAGAAGGTCATATCTCGAGTTTTAATGCTCCTTTTTCCGTGATTTAACATGATTTGGATATATGTTACTGTCTAGTTTTTGCATATAAATTTTCAAGGTCATTGGATTTATAGTTTTGGAGATATCTGCATTTTACTGCTCACTGGTCTATCTCTGCAGAGCCCCGAGAATGGTGGGCATGTTCGAGAAATTGAGGAAACTTGTTCTCAGTGCTCAGTCCATCATGTGAAGTGTTTCAACTTGGATTGGGAAGCTTGCTAAGTCTATTTGCTATTCCCAAAAGGAATTTTTCTAATTCCTACCAGGTTGAGAGCACTATTCATTTTTTCCAGCAGGTGTATGTCCAAAAATAACAAGTTTTGGGAGCTAGTCATTTCGCAACTAGTCTGTCTTGACTTAAACTTTTGGGATACATGTTCCAAAGTACTTGGTTGATATTTTGGTGGATTTAGGAAGCTTAAAGGGTCTACTAATCAACTCTGAAGTCTCAGTTGGCTGGTGTGAAGCTAGTTGTAGCAGCACCTACTCATCTTTGGATTGCATCCACCATCTCTCTTCACAATGGTATCAGAGCATAGTCAAGCAACATGGGAGATGGATTTCCATCAACAATTGACAAATTGGATCGAAACAACTACCCGGCATGGTCTCTATGGATGGAGGCTTACCTTCAAGGGAGGAATCTATATGGATTCATATCCGGAGATGAAGCAATGCCAACCATGAGGAACAAAGGGCAACCATCACATGAAGAAGTAGAAGGACTTTCGAATTGGTGTTCGAACGATGCACTTGCAAGGTCCTATATTCTAAACTCAATCTCTGATTTTCTTTTACCTCATGTCAAGGGATGCAAGACATCAAGAGAGACCTGGAATGCACTTTCTTCTTTCTTCTCTTCCAACACTCGAGCAAGGAAGAACCAATTGTGGATGGAGTTCACAACAATGAAGAAAAGCCCGAAGCAAAATGTGACTGATTATGTCACAAAGGTGAAGGAGATTTCCGACCAACTTGGACGCATTGGAGAGGTAATTGAAGAGGAGCAAATCATAAGACAAATCATGAATGGAATCAAAGCAGACGACAAGTGGGAGTCATTCACAACAGCCATGGATTTATACATGGATATGCATGTACCCGACCTCAACACACTTATGGGCCAACTCTTCACTCATGAAGCAAAGATTAGCAAAGGTGGTGAGTCCTCAAGAGGTAATCAAACTTCTGCGTTATATTCTGATAAAGCTAAGGTCAAGGAGAAGTCAAAGAATAGGAAGAATGAAGATGAAGGAAGCTCTTTCCAAGCAGACTTTGCAGGTAGAGGAAGAGCTAGAGGAAGAGGCAGAGGTGGAAAGCAAGGTAGGGGGAGATTCCAATCATCTCAACCTTGCAACATATGTGGCTTATCTAACCATACTACTGAAGAATGTTTCAGAAACCCGAGGAACTCAAGAGGAAGAGGATTCAATAGAGGTGGCTATGGATCAAATAGAGGTAGATACAATGGAGGCTACAACAACAACAACTACTACAACAACAATTACAACAACAACAACAACTATCAAAGTGGCCATAGAGGAAGAAGAGATTACAATAACTATGCAGAGGACCAAAGTCAAGAAGATTCATTATTGATTATGAATCTATCAGCGAAGAAGGGTAAGGATGATGATCACATATTTTACATTGATTCGGGATGCTTGAACCATGTAGCAGGAAATGTGGCTTTACTTTCTGATTTGGAAGATCCTCATAACAAGCATGAAGTGCAGACAGGAGATGACACAAAGCACTCAATGGAGAAGATAGGTAATGTGAAGACATCAGATGGGAATATGAACCTCTTAAGCAAAGTCTTGTATGTCCCTACAATTACCAAAAATTTAATAAGTGTTGGACAGATTGTTGAAAAAGGATTGCAGGTTAGATTCAATCGATTTGGAGCATATGTTGAAGACCGAAGGCAAGGCTTTCGAAGGATTGCCAAAGGAGAAAAGACAAGAAGGCTTTTCACTTTTGAAGTGGAAGATACAAAGAACATAGCTTTGTTTAGCTATGGATCTCAAACTCTAACAGAGTTGGAGATATGGCACAAAAGGCTTGCTCACATTGGTGAGAGGACACTCAAACAGATTTGCAGGGATCAAAGTGTACTTGGTTTGCCTAATATCACAAGGCAACACATGATTTATAAGTGTGAAGCTTGTCAACTCGGCAAGGCTCATAGACAACCTTTCAATAAGAAAGGATATATGTATCAAAATCCTTTGGATCTAGTGCACACGGATGTGTGGGGTCCAAGTAAGGAGCCATCTATATCAGGCTCAAGATATTATGTGTCTTTCATAGATGATTGTAGCAGGTGGACCATTCTGTTTTTCATGAAGCACAAGGATGAAGTGTTTAATTGCTTTAAGAAGTATATTGCTCTTGTTGAAAACCAAACAGTTAGGACTTTGAAACGACTCAGATCAGATGGTGGAGGAGAATACTTCTCTTCTGAATTTGATGCCTTCTTGCATGAAAGAGGCATTAAAAGGGAAGTCACTACAAGGTATACACCCGAACTCAATGGTGTAGCAGAGAGGAGGAACAGAGCTATTGTCGAAGCAGCAAGGTCCATGCTCAACGAAAAGGGATTGCCAAACTACCTATGGGCAGAGGCTGTGTCTACAGCCACATATCTCATAAATAGACTTCCATCTAAGTCACTAGATGGAACCACTCCATATGAAGTGTGGAATGGAAGAAGACCTAGTCTAGAGCATTGCAAAATCTTTGGATGCTTAGCCTATGCTCACATTCCTTCTCAAGTAAGAGGGAAATTGGATCCCAAGGCAGAGAAGTGTGTATTCATTGGCTATGATCAAAACCAAAAAGGATATAGATTGTACAATCCAACCAATAAAGGATTTCCTGTGAGTAGAGATGTAATTTTTGATGAAAACAAATCATGGTTTGATGATGACAGGAAAGTGAAGCTGCCTTATGACTTGGATGAAGATTTTCCATCACTTCAACCAAAGGAGCCAAAGCAGATTGAAGAAAGTGATTCAGAGATTCACCTAGAAGACTTGGAAAGACTAAAGCTATGGAAGAACAAAGGAAAAGCAAAGATGCAGGATGCTACATATGGACCCGAGAGCTCACATCAACCACTTAGAAGGTCTTCAAGGGAGAAGAAGAAACCAGAGAGGTTTGGTTATGATACTTCTTTGGTCACGAAGCACTCAATCTACATTGCAACAGATTCAACCCATGAAGATCCTACCACATTCGAAGAAGCACAAAGCAAGAAAGCTTGGAGAGATGCAATGGATGAAGAAATGGAAGCCTTGAAGGAGAATGACACTTGGGAGCTTGTACCTAACAAGCCATCTATGAAGATAATCGGATCTCGATGGATATACAAAATCAAGAGGAATCCAGATGGAAGTATAAATAGACACAAAGCAAGGTTAGTTGCTAAAGGGTTTGCTCAAACCCATGGTATTGATTATGAGGAGACTTTCTCTCCTGTTGCAAAAATGCCTACAATTAGGGTTCTCATTAGTCTTGCTGCATCTAGAAATTGGAATCTTTATCAACTTGATGTAAAGAATGCTTTCTTGAATTATTGGATTTCTGAGGAAGTGTATATGGCACAACCTCTTGGATATGAGGATGCACATCATCCTAACTATGTATGCAAACTAAAGAAAGCTTTGTATGGATTGAAGCAAGCTCCAAGAGCTTGGAATTTCAGATTGGTGACTTATTTGCAGGACCAAGGATTCAAAGCTAGCAAGGCGGATACCTTTTTGTTCATAAAGAGGAATGGATCTGAAGTGATCTATTTATGTGTGTATGTTGATGATATTATTATCACAGGCAATGATCTTGAAGGAATCAAACAAGTAAAGAGTCAGATGAAGGAGGAGTTCAAAATAAGTGACCTCGGACCACTCACTTATTTTCTTGGATTGGAGTTGATCTACTCAGATTCAGGTATATACATCACACAAAGGAAGTATGTGCATGACATGCTCGTCAAGTTCAAGATGGAAAATACCAAGTGTGCAGGTACACCTATGGAGCAAAATCATAAGCTTAGTGCTTATGAAGGAGAGCCAATTGAAGACATCACAAGCTATCAAAGCTTGGTTGGAAGTTTGAACTATGCAACACTCACAGGGGTGGATATATGCTATACTGTTAGCATATTGAGTCAGTTTATGCATAAGCCGAGAAGACCACATATGGAAGCGGCCAACAGAGTTCTCAAGTACCTAAAGGGGACCATGAATGAAGGTTTGTTCTATTCATATACTTCAGATATTGAGCTAAAGGTCTACTCAGATGCAGATTTGGCCGGATCTAAAGATGATAGAAGAAGCACATCACGATATATATCATTTGCAGGTTCAAAAATCATTTCTTGGTCATCGAAGAAGCAACCAACCGTGGCATTATCTTCTACTGAAGCCGAATATAGAGGTTTGGCTAATGCAACTCAAGAAATCATGTGGTTAAAGTCTTTGTACACAGATCTTGGACTTCATTCTTCAACACCTCACATTTTTGGTGACAACACAAGCTCACTACATCTAGCAACTAATCCGGTATACCATGCTAGAACCAAGCATATTGAAGTCCACTACCATTATGTAAGGGAGAAGCTATTGAGCAAGGATATTCAACTATCCTATGTCTCTACAGATATGCAATGTGCAGACATGTTGACTAAAGCTCTTGATGGTATGAAGTTAAGTAGATTCAAGTTGATGATTGGCTTGCAGGAAATCAAGGACAATTGAAGACTTATTTGGAGGCCAAGCATGTTAGGCTTGAGGGGGAGCTGTTGGTGCATTTTACCCAAGCCTACATGCTTGATATATTTGATATTATCCTCATTTGTAAGTCACATGAGTAGTCATGTGAACACCTCTTGTAAAAGAGTTCATTTTTATCTCTTGTAATTGAAAAAAGAAAAAGGAAAAGGATGGCTTACCTCATGCATGATGTAAAAGCAATTTTGTGGCTCTAACTACCAAAACTCATGACTTTTTGAGCTGAGGGAATATCTCCTAACTTTGGGGATCACTTTTAGGTGGAGCCATTTGAATTCGAATTCAAAACTCCCTCCAAGAATAACTATAAAAGGAGCAAGAAGGAAGAGGCGATTAGCAAGCCTTGTACGTGACCACTTCATGTCATTTTGTAGAGATTGAAGAGCTTACTCCATAGATCTATCATTCTACTCCCATTGTGCAAAGATTCATTGCCAATGTGGTTGTAATCATATGTGAATCTATACATTTATTATCATCTACTTCTCTGTTTTGTTCTCTGCTATTCTCACTCAGAGCAGTACCTTCAGAAGGTCCTATCTCGAGTTCTAATGATTCTTTTTTAGTGATTTAACATGCGTTGGATAGTTGTTACTGTGTAGTTTTTGCATATAAATTTTCAAGGTCATTGGAGTTATATTTTGGAGATATCTGCATTTTACTGCTCACTGGTCTATCTCTACAGAGCCCCGAGAATGGTGGGCATGTTCCAGAAATTGATGAAACTTGTTCTCAGTGCTCAGTCCATCATTTGAAGTGTTTTAACTTGGATTGGAAAGCTTGCTAAGTCTATTTGCTATGCCCAAAAGGAATGTTTCTAATTCTTACCAGGTTGAGAGCACTATTCATTTTTTCCAGCAGGTGTATGTCCAAAAATAGCAAGTTTTGGGAGCTAGTCATTTCGCAACTAGTCTGTCTTGACTTAAACTTTTGGGATACATGTTCCAAAGTACTTGGCTGATATTTTGGTGGATTTAGGAAGCTTAAAGGGTCTACTAATCAACTCTGAAGTCTCAGTTTGCTGGTGTGAAGCTGGTTGTAGCAGCACCTACTCATCTTTGGATTGCATCCACCATCTCTCTTCACAGTTTATACAAGTTATCAGCAATGATAGCATAGCCTTGAGCTTCCTGCTCTAGACTTCGTTGTCATGCTAAAGTCATCCCTCGAGGGAATGTTTTCATCCTCAAGTATGTTACCATTGGTTCACTCCATTCTAGTTTGAGAGACACATGATACAAAGTGGCATGTTTCCACAAGTGTTTTTTCACAACAAACTGGGCATTCTTTACATAGCCTATAGACATCTTCTTCCATAGAAGGCCAATACACTCCTAGTCTATCCAGAGTTTGCAATGTACAATGTTTCGAATGATGTTGCTTCAATGTACCTACATGTGCTAATAACAACCAATTATTGTGTTTTGATTCATCTACACAACAAAAAAGAATTTTCTATCTGTCTTGTTTATATATGCTTCCTGCTAGAATCTGGTATCTTTGTGACTTGGTAATCTCTCTTTCTCTGATCCTAATCCTATGATTCTTGGGTCCAAATATGAGAACAGGTACAATAGATTTGGTCCATTTAGGTACTATCTCAATATTTAATAAGTATGCATCTAGTAGCTCATCCATTATTCCTTGAGGAGCTTCTCTCGTAGTTAATCGTGAAAGGTGGTCTGCTCTAAGGTGGGCCTTTCCTTTCTTGACTACTACTTCAAAGTCGTATTCCAGTAGTAATAGAAACCAACGTATCAATTGTCCGGTGTTACAAGGCTCATTGACTAAGTCCAACAATGCTTGATGATCTGTGAAGAACTTGAACTTATGTGCTAATAAGTAGTTCCTAAATTTCTTTACCACATAAATCATTCCTAATGCTTCACGCTTCATCATGGTGTAATTTCTTTCGATTGCATTTAACTATCTACTTGCATAAGCTATGGGAAGATCCATGTTACCTTCATTCATAAGTTGTGCCAACACACATCCTATGGCATAGTTGGATGCATCCACATGTACATGGAATGGCTTACTCCAATCTCGTGTACTTAATATAGGTGTTGAACACAAGCATCATTTAAGTTCATTGAATGAGTTCTCACATTCATCTGCCCATTCGAACTTGGTCAAAAGAGAGTACAAAGGATTTTCTATGATAGCATACATGTGTATGAATCATCGATAATAACCACAATGACCCATGAAAACCTGTACTTCCTTTAATTTATCTTCATCCGTAGATATGCCATTCTTTGACACAATGTGTCCTAGAATTTTGCCTTGCTTGACCATGAAAACACACTTTTTCAAGTTTAGACAAACCTAATATTCTCGACATCTCTCAAATATGTCTTAATTCAAGGATGTGGGTCTACCTCATGTTAGAATGAGCACATATGTCGTCCACATAGACTTCCAAATTCTTCCTTATGAATTCCTTGAAAACATGGCACATGAGTCGTTGAAAAGTGGAAAGTGCATTTCTAAGCCCAAATGGCATCACATGAAATGCAAATATGCCTCACTCTGTGGCAAATGCTGTTTTATGTCGATCTTCAAGAGCAATGGCTACTTGATTATAGCTTGTGTATCCATCAAGAAAGTTGTAAACTTGCTTGCTCGCGACTTGTTCCGATAAGTTTTCCATGATAGGAAGAGGATAACTATCTTGAATTGCGGTGGCATTAACTTTTTTGAGGTTAATACACACATGCAATTTCCCATTCTTCTTTGGTACAACCACAATGGGGGATACCCATTCAGTATGCTCGATTTCATAAATGAATCTTGCTTCTTTCAAGCGATCTATCTCTTTCTTAATCTTGGTAGCATAGTTATCATTATAAGTTTATGGCTTTGCTTAGTACGTTTGGCTTCTAGAGTCATGGGGATTCTATGAGAGCATACGTCTGGGTCTATTCCTTTTAGGTCCTTGTAACTCCAAGCAAACACATCTCTATATTCACGCAATAAGGCAGTCAACCCTTCTTCTTCATCATTCGTTAAATCATGCCCGATGTATGTGCATTTTTGTTCTCCTTCTTCTATGGTAACTATGATTTTTTTTGTTTTTTCTCAATTATCATATACTTCTCCAATGCGTGCTTTCTTTTAGGCATCCTTACCATGATTCTTCTATCTTCTACTTCATATTTTTTGAAATTTTCCAATACTTCCATGAGTGGTTCTTCTTCTTCTGTCTTAGATGATTTCTTTCTCTTCTTGTGCTTACTTCCTATATCTTTGGTTAGTGACTCAGGTTGTTCCTGTTCACTTTCCTTGTCCATCTCAAGGGTTTTGGCTTTTACAAAATAAAAATATTCCTTTTCAATTGAGCACAAGGGTTCCATGATAATGGACTCTAAGTCCTCATCACTACTCTCATCTGATTCCTAAGCCAATTACTTGCATTCTTCTAGGATAAAGTCTTCCTCTAGGGGTTCTATTATAAAAATTGAAATATCATATCTGTCCTCATCAAAATGAGGGGTCCATTGTTCTTTGTTCACTACTATATCCATCGTGGCTAAGATCTCTACCCAGCCATGAGGTGCGAATTCCTCGTCTGGAAACACTATAGGTGTATAAGCAGGACCTTGAAGATTTCATGGATGTTGTTCCAAACCTAAAGTTCTAGCTCTAATTATTCTTCTTCTTGCTTGGCTACGTTACACATCCATAGATGAGTGTCTTCGTGCAACCCTGATGGGTTTGAGTCTAATGAATGCACAAACTCTATTTCTTTAGGTGTCTTATGGATGGTATTCATTGGATCCGGGGTACATCACGATGGGAATAATCCTTGAGATTAACGTAAGTGGTTACTCCTAGATGTTGCAAGTAAAAAGAGTTAGTTCCCAAATCTTGTACAATTTGCAACTAACGCATGAGTGCTCATCCTAAAATCATCTTGTAAGCATGATTTTTCCCAAAGTCACAAATGGCAAAAGTGTGCTCAAATTCTACACCACAAGTGGTGAGAGATATGCCTTCTAGTAAGCGTTATGGCTTCTCTATGTGCTGATAAGACATTTGTAGCTTCATTCTAGTGGGTCTTAGTGCTAGTTTACCCCAATGTTTGCATAAAGTAGTGGTAGATATGGCTACTCTAGCACCTGAATCTAGAATGGCTTTGGTTGTGTAGCCTTTGTGGGTTATTGGAAGATAGCTATTACCTTCCTTGCCTTCACTCATATCTCCAATTCTTTCCATAAGTATTTTTGGGACCTTCTTGTGTGAACCTACTTGAGAATGAATGGAAGCGGCCTCTAGAAATTGGTTTTCTATGTGCTTCCATAACTCAGGCTTGATTTTCAACAATTCTTCTAAAGTGCAATGACATTGTACTTTAGTGTTCTTGATCACTTTTATGTTTCTAGGGATTACTAATTCTTCATTCTTTACTATTATTGTGGGAGCTCTCATACTAATAGACTTAGCTTCCCAAGGTCATGTGAACTAAGGTAACTCTTGTAAGGAGTTAGATTCAAATTCTGTTTGCTCACTCAGTTGCTCTTCCTCTACAATGTCATAGATAGAAGGTATGTCTTGGGGAAATTGTTCCTATGATTCGTCTATCTCTTGAATAGGTGGATGGGTTTCTTGCTCTCGTTTCCACTTCTCTTCTTGGATTTCTCTTAGAAACCCTTGTGAATACTTATGTATGTAAGAAAGGTTTTCTTCACACACTATGTTCGACGCTTGAGATAAGGATGGTGCATTACCTTCCTATGTCTCACAAACAATAGGGTTCTTTTGCAGATTCTTCTTCTCGTTGTTAGCGATCAAATATTCAAGCCTCTCCAATAGTCCTTGAAAGTGTACTGTGGTTTCACTTTATTAGTCCAATTGATGTATCGTGAGTCTTCAAACATGGTTTGGGATAATTCTACCATCTTCATGCAAAGTTTGCTTCTCTCAATTTCTAAGTCTACCCTTGGATAGTTCTTACTCAATTCTGCTACTTGAGGTCCTTCTTTTAACCTTGCCTCGCATGCCCAAAACATCATATCTAGGTTTTCTGGTATGGGTTCAGCTCAAACTGATCCTAACTTCTAAGTTAGAGTTCTCTTGATTTGGCTTTTGTGACATTAATTCTAGGATTTTAGCCCTATTTTCCTTTAGCCTTCCTTCCAAATCTTTTATTTTTTTACTCCATTTCCTTTTGATTCTCTCTTGTGAGTGCTTCCAAGATTTTTTCTTTCTACCACTAGATTCTCCAACTTCACTAGGCTCGGCTGCCTTTTTTGGATCAAGCTGTTGTTTTTGCAATAGTGTCTGGGCTCTTGTTATTTCTTGGATAGGTACATATGTAGGATTGGATCGTCTGATATATGCACAATACCTATCAGATTAATGGGTGTCACTTTTGAGGCATTAGCAGGGTTCTTAGGGAAATCTCTTATAATATGCTCTTTACCACATTCTCCACAAAAACCTTGAATGTTGTAGTATTACGACTCTCCTGTTATTGGAGGATGAGGGCAATCCTTTATGAAATGATCTCCTTGGCACCTAAACCATAGTCCTTTAGGGCCCTGTGGTCTTGGTTTTCTCAACTCGGGCTAGGGGTTAGGGTTAGTATACATGCCATTTGCGTAGTCAGGCTCCCAATTGCTTTCCAATGATGGATTGACATATTGATATGCTTCCAAGTGTTCTGGAGACTCCGTGTAGTATGCGGGTGGACTATCTACATGGGTGGAATCAAATCTGTTAGAATTGGAATCACTTTCTATGATTAGGGATGAAGAAGGCACTTAAGCCCTACTCCGGTTCTCTTCTACAATAGCATATTTTACTGAAATGACATTGGGTGGCTGCTGAGCTAAAATAGGTTGAGGTCTCTATTGAGTCTGATAAGGGTAGTTTTGTGGAGGTCTTTAGTAATGAGTCTCAGCATTGTATTGGCCTTGATATCTACCTTGTTGAGGGTATGCTTGTGGGTGGTTTTGTTGTACTACTTGTTTGTTATATGGGAAATTGTGTGCTGTGTGATTAGTGTACCGTGTTTCAATTGTACCAGGGTTGGCTTGAGGTTGTGTTACATTGGGACACACATTCGCCATATAGTCACCACCACACGTGTAACAACATTTGCTTGTTGTTAACCTAGGCATCTATTTGCTAGATAATCATAGTTTTTTGGGCCACCTTATTTTCTAGGGCTTCTATCACGCTAGAAAGTTTTCAGGATGATTGAGGGGAGCTATCTAAGTCTTTTTAGACCTTTGAAAGTTCCAGTTCATCTCCTAAAATATCCTCAATGTCTATACATATCCTTACACACTGCTCTAGAGTTCTCGGTTCCTTCTAATATACATAGGATCATATTTTGGAGCTCAAGAGGCCATCCAAAAATAAAGACACTTGTTTTGTGTGAGCAAGAAGTTCTCACGTTGTGCATCTCTCAATGTATTGCCTAAACCTACGTCCTCCAAGTCTAATTGTTTCCTTAGGGGTCTGTTTGAAGCTATGGATCAATGAAGAAGTATTATGCCCGATTCCACTTTTAGATAATTCAATGATGAATGACTCTAACAAGTGATGGATATCTCTAAATTACCTTTGTTGTAGAGGTTGGAACCACGTTTAAGCTATGTTCTTTAACGTGAGTCCAGAGGCATTTTATTGCATGAACATGTCTTCTACTTGCTCCGCTTGCAACACGATTAAACTCGGCATGTCCCATCAAAGTAATTTTTCATCGACTTCACTAATTGGGTAGGTCTCAATATTCTTGGATGTTCACGGGGTCTAGGTAGGGGAAAGTCATCCCTACCTCCTAGTATTATGGGTTTCCTTTGTCTCTCCATTCTATTCGTGTACATGGTTGGTCTATCTCTTCCTATGGGGTGAGTGAAGCTCACTTCTAGCCTTTCTTTGTTCTTCTCTCTTTGGGATCCATGGGTTGAGGATGTCCCAGCACCTTGATGGCTCGTGTTTACATTCGCTTGTTATGGGGGAAATACTACTTCACCTCTCCACATATAAGCGTTTCTTGCATGATCAGGTACTACACACATTTTTTCTGAAGTGTTGTCTAGGTATACCACCTTCCTTGGAGTATCTGGGTCCTTGAATTTGTAAATGATGGAGCCTAATTAACTAGGTGGTTCTATTCTATATCTTGAAAAAGCTTCATCAGTATCCTTATTCAGGAACAATTCAATGTTTCTATTATCCTGAGGGATCCATTCTTGGTTTAGTATGCTTGTCAATATTGATTTCAAGGTGTCTTAGGTTCGGCTTCTAATGGTTTTTTTTCCTTGGGTTCCTGCTTCTGTATGGGGAATCACTACACCGAACTCATTTGCATGACTAGGCTGATTAGTTATGATGTACATTGTTCCTTCTTTCTCTAGGCATGCATCTCTCTCGAACTTTACGACTAAATGTTCCAATCTAATGGGTTGGTCAAGGTTATGCAATTGCACCAATGATCTTCTCAAACCATCCTCATAGATGCGAGCATCTAGGTGATTGGTTCGGACATATTCTGATTGGGTCCTGTAAGTTCCTTCCGGTCTTTCTAAGTAAGATACATTTAACCCTACTTCCGGTCTTTCCGTGCTATAAGCCATTTTTGAATCACTAGTCTCTGAGCCCAAGTCGTAAGGGTAGCTATTCAATTGTTGTGCCCATGAACATGTAGTAGTTCCTACACTTGCTTCTAATGATCTAAGGCTTCGTCGCTCTGACTTACCTACATGCTTTCGTGATCTAAGGTTCAGGAATTTGTCTTTCTTGACCACTCGATACACTTTCTAAGAGCCAATGCTTCTTTGTTCTTAGTCACTTGTTTTGTTCTTAATTCTTGTCTCATCTCAATGTTTGCATCAAGAATCGACTTTTCATTTTATGTTTGCGCTCTCATCCCATCAAAATTAATTTCGTTCCTTTAGGGTTTTCATTTCACACACTTTTATCTTGCTCTTGGACTTGAAAAAAAATAAATCTCTTGGATTTGATGCATTCCTATAGCAGTCCTAATTCAATCCACAATGCTACACCTTTGGCCTAGACTAATATTTGACTAAGGGGGTTGATTATTCTTCCAACCTCGAGTCAGCTTTGTTGAATGCCTTAATGCCCAAGAATTCGTGCTTCCCAAGCCTTGCTTAGTTCACTCACTGCCTTGCCTTGAATGCCTTTGGACGACTCTTTCTAGACCTTTCAAAATCAAAAGTTTAGACCAATTTTTAAAGTAATGCTCCAACACTTTGATGTATGCACTTTTAAGGGTTCCTTTTCCTTAGCTAAATTCTATGGTGCCCCCTTGATTTCCTAAAGCCACAGATCGGTCAACTTCAATTTATACTATCTAAATATCAATGTGTTATTCTTAGGAGCTTTCCAACGAGCCCTAGAGCTTGAAAAATAGACTTCGAATGAAAATGTTATGGATGTTCACGCTCTCGGGGGTTAAAACAGGTAGACAGGTTTTCCTCCAATTCTAAGCTAAAGGGTCTCCAATATGCCTAATCACGCAAAACTTCACTCAAAATAGGCCTTGAATTTTCCAAAAATAAAACTCCTAAATTTGGCATTTGAGGCAAACAATCATGATGATCTAAGATGATCGTGATGGTTTGGGACAATCGCGATGGTTTGGAAGTGTTGCGATGGTCCGAGAGTGCGAAGCGTCCCGATGGTCCGATGACCCATCGTGATGGTCCAAATTGATTGAGTTGTCACAATTGTCCGATGAACCTTGCGATGGCATATCTGTATCGTCATGATGCTCCAACTTCATTGAGTAGTCGTGATGGTCTAGTGACCTGTCACAATGGCATGCCCTAACGAGGCACCATGATGGTCAAGTGAACCATCACGGTGGTTCAAGTAACATATGGCAAGTGGGTCATTGCAATGGCATGAGCTAATCGTGATGGCATGGGGTCGGAAGGATCATCGCAATGGTCAGTGACCATCATGATGGTCCAACTAAACCCTCACGATGGTCAGTGACCGTGGCAATGGTCGAATTGAATGATCGTGATGGTCTGAGACCATGGGGATGGTCCAAGTGAGCCATCATGATGGCATAATCCAATCATGATGGTGCGACACAATCACGATGGTGTGAGCCTATCGCGATGTTCCACCAAACTATCAATTTCAAGGATGCATGTGTGGAATCGTGTGTGTGCAAGTGTCGCCTACACTATGCTATAGTCGCTTACCAAAGAAGCTGACTTTGTCAGACCATTGTGATGGTCCAATGCCAATGGTAAATATGGTAGAAAGTCTGAGTTTTTACCTTTTTTGAGATTTCTTGTTGTATTGGAGCATTGTACCTACCATAAACCTCAAAAACACACACACATATGCAAGCTTAAAAGCTCTCTCTCACATGCACAAATGAGGGAAATGAGGAGAATAGGTAGATATAGTGAAATTTCTTATTATTTTTCAGAGTGGAAGAAGAAGATGCGGTGGTGAAGGAGGAGTGTAGAGGAGATGAAAAACACAAAAAACTACTCAAAAACAACAACAGAAACTGAAATTTTTACCTTCCAACACAAATTCTTGCTATACTCTTCCCATCAAGCATTCGTCCTAGAACTCGATCCCCAGCAATGACACCAAAATTTGGTGTAGCTCAAGCATAAGAATCATCTCCTTTACTTTTTAATACGTGGAAGAGATGGGAGTGATGTGAAGATCATGAACGTAAGAAGTAGTGTGAGTGAAGATGAAAAGCATAGAGATGCACACACACATACACACACATGGAAGAGAGAGAAGGTAGAAAGTAGACTCTATTGCTCAATAACAGTCTCCCAAGCTCAATTTTGCTCTAAGATCACACTAACCACCAAAAACCCAACCTAAAAAATGAGGTCTCTAGCTCTTTTTATAGATTCTACACTAGTTTTGACTAGCTTCACATCTAGTGACTAACACAGTTAAAAAATAGGTTCTAAGGGCATTTGGAGGTCTAAACAAAATCTAAAAATAGCCAAAATTGGTATGCTTGTTCTACCTAAGCTCCTCAAGCTCGAGAACTCCTCGACTTGCACAAACTAGAGCCAGTAATTAAAAATGTGGATCTTTTATGATACATATGGTACAAAAGTGATGAAAATATTTGTTTAATGTTTTGGAAAAGTAATATGAAGTATATTTCTTTGAGAAAAATTTAATGCTTGGCTCCCCATGACTCTTTGTAGTCCACCTCTACATGCTTCCTCTACATCTATGCCTATGACTGCTACCAACACCTATGCTAGAGCTTTAGTCAAAGAATTTACAACATTATCAGTAAGAAAATAAGGTACATGCTAAGGTGGAGCCATATCTTAAGAAAGATGAGAGTCACAATATACCCCCACGTCCATCACTATTTGCAACATACTCTGCTTCTATAGCGAAAAAACTGTAAATTGTTAAGGATGAGATCTCTAAGAGAGAGCATCTCTGAGAAAATGAAAAATGTATGCTAATGTACACTTTTGATTGTCTACAATGACACTTTGACTATCACTGGGAAATTGAGGTACAGGTGGAGGTAGAACCATATCTCAAGCGAGATGTGAAAATCACAATACTTCCCAACATCCATCACTAGTTGCAACATACTTTGCTTCTATAGGCAAAACAACTCTAAATTCTTAAGGATGAGATCTCTAAGAGAGGGCATGTGAAGAGATGGATAGATATGTGTTTGAAGATGAAGTGGTGCTGCAAAATCCTTGATCTACACCATCCTAATGAACTCCAGGAGTATGTGGTGGGCTTTTTTAGCTTGCCAATGGATGTGTTAGGCATGCTATGTACCTTGGAAGATCAATCTCAAAAAGATAGATCAAAACAGATGAGCTGGAATTAATTCAATGGTGAAAAACTTGCTATTTTGATTCATACACCTGTCCCGTGTTTTGAATAATTTTCTAAGCAGAGCAGAAATTAGCTTAATTCCTTTTGGGCAACTATAATTACCTTAGAGAGCTAACTTTCAAGATTAATCTCATCAGAAATAGTGAATCACACAATGAGAATGAAGTTTAACAAGTTATGACATCATCCCGATTTTCATGGGCTGCAACAGTACTTAGACTAGTGAGTTGAACAATGATTATAACTCAAGATTCAAATATTCAATGATTATGAAATTTTGTATGATGATACTAGACAGTATGTTGAATTCAACATGATTTGAAGCATGACATTTAATGGAGTACACTCGAAGAACCAGCTCTAACAAGTTGACAGAAAAAAATCAAAAATCTGTAGAGAAGTGAATATGAACAGACAGGGTTGACTTCAACTGAACATAACTCACCATTGAGACCTCCAATAGCAATGAAATTTTGTGAGCCTATATTAGACTCTATGAAACAATTTTAGCAAGTTAAAGCATTGAAAAGGATGCACCACACTGAGAGAAATGATCTATGCAATCTGACTAAAAAAACTGAGAAGCATAATAGTGAACAGTAGACTCACACAATCATGAAGATATGAACTTTTAGGATCATAAATATGAATGTATATTGAGTGTAGAATACAATGCACTTATAGATACATGTGTGTGCCTTGTATCCACACTTGATATAGCATATAGCTCAGCTGATGGACGCCTCTCAAAGTGCAACTAAACTGCCATGTATATATAGAGAGTTTTGGAGGCAAGATTTGAATTTGAATCTTGCTCACCTAAAAGTAGTTTCCTAATTTTTAGAGATTGATTGATTCTCCAACCTCCAAATCAAGAATTTGTGGCTTCTCCCTTTATTTTTATCAAGTGGACTCAACCACTTTTGATTCCTTTAACTTTTACATCAAGTAAATGATCAAACATTTACAAGGGTGAGTTCACAAGTGAACTCTTAGATTTCCATACATTGTCTTCTCTTAGAAACTCAAGCCAATACTTAGGCTTGTAATGGATTTGTTCCAATAGATCCCCCTCAAGCCAAGTATGCTTTAGGTCTTCAATCTTCAAGAATAACCTGCAATCCAATCATAGTCTTGAATTTGCAAAGTTTTGTACCATCCAATGTTTTGGTCAAGATACCTCCACATTGTTGATGAGTGGACACATATGATATTTGATTCTCTTTTCTTAGAAACTTTTCTCTTACATAGTGATAATGAAGTTCAATGTGTTTAGTCCTTGCGTGAAAAATAGGGTTAGCAGCTAAATGAGTAGAACTCATGTTGTCACAAAAAGTAGTTGGAGTTCCAAACTCCAATCCAAGATCTTTGAATAATGTCTTCTTCCACATAGATTCTTGTGTAGCTATGGCACCTCTATATTCAGCTTCAGTAGAAGAGAGAGCAACTGTGGGTTGCACTTGGATGACCATGAAATAAGCTTTGAGCTTGCAAAGGTAAGATAACCTGAAGTGCTCCTTCTATCTTCTTTGGAGCCAGCCCAATCTACATCAGAAAATAGCTTCAACCCTAAATCAGATACATAAGGATAATAAAGTCCTTCATTTATGGTTCCTTTGAGATATTTGAGTATCCTCTTAGCAGCATCCATGTGTGGTTTCCTTGGTGTGTGCATGAATTGACTTAGCACACTCACACTATAGCATATATCTACACTTGTCAATGTGGCATAGTTGAGACTACCCACAAGGCTTTGATATGATATGATGTCCTCTATGATTTCACCTTCATGTGAGCTCAATTTATGGTTGAACTCCATTGGAGTACTGCAATTTTACAATCCTCCATTTTGAATTTTGCTAACATATCCTTGATATGCTTCCTTTGAGTGAGAAATAAACCATGATCTTTGTAAACAACTTCCAAACGTAGGAAGTAGGTAAGTGATCCTAAATCACCTATCTTGAATTCTTCTCTCATCTGATTTTTTATCTTCTTCATACCATCAGCATCATTTCCTGTCAATATAATATCATCTACATATACACGTAGGTAGATGACTTCATAATTACTCTATTTAATAAAGAGTGAAGGATCTTCCTTGCTTGGTTGAAAGCCTTTGTCTTGTAAGAATGAAACAAGTTTGGAACTCCAAGCTCTTGGGGCTTGGTTGAGACCATACAATGCTTTATTAGGTTTACACACATAATCAGGATAAACTTGATTCTCAAAACGAGGTTGTGCCATATATACCTCTTCTGTTATCCAACCATTCAAGAATGCATTCTTTACATCTAGTTGAAGTATCTTCCAATTCTTGGAAGAGGCAATACTAAGTAAAACCCTAATAGTAGGCATCTTTGCCATAGGAGAGAAGCTTTCCTCATAATCAATTCCCTGAGTTTGTGCAAAGCCTTTTGCTACAAGCCTTGCCTTATGCCTGTTTATGGAACCACCAGAATTCTTCTTGAGCTTATAGACCCATCTTGAGCCTATTACCTTCATAGATGAAGTCTTGGGCACCAAATCTCAAGTGTTGTTTTCCTCAAGTGCTTCAATCTCTTCCATCATTGCATGCTTCCATTCTGATTTTGCTTTGGCCTCTTCAAAGGATGATGGCTCCTCTTGATTTATGTTGTGTGCTATGTAAATAGAATGTTTAGTTACTAATGAGGTGTCAAACCCATACTTTTCTGGTTTTTTTCTTTCCCTTATAGATCTTCTTAAGCCTTGTTGTGATGATTTTGCCTCATGTCCAAGTTCTTGCAATTCTGCTTTACCTTTAGACTTCCATGCTTTGATTTTTTGCATCTGAGTTCCTTCATCATCTTCTGAAGTATCTTGTTCTTCAATCTTTGGTTGATGTTCTCTTCCAAGCTTTGGAAAATCATCTTCAAGTTCATATGGCAATTTGACCTTCCTACATGAATCTTCATACCATGAATTGTTCTCATCAAAAACTACATCTCTGCTTACCAAGAATCTTTGTTGGTAGGGTTGTATAACCTGTAACCCTTTTGATTGTTGTCATATCCAATAAATACACACCTTTCTGCCTTTGGATCCATCTTGCCTCTAGCCTTTGAAGGAACACGAGCAAAAGCAATACATCCAAAAAATTTTACAATGATCTAAGCTAGGTCTTCTTCCATTCCAATCCTCATCTAGAGTCATCCCATCAAGGGATTTTGAAGGCAACCTGTTAATCAAGTAAGTGGTTGTAGACAAACCCTCAGCCCATAGATAATTAGGCGAACGCTTTTCATTTAGCATGGACCTTGCAGCTTCAACAATTGTCGTATTCCTCCTTTCTGCCTCTCCATTTTTCTCAGGAGTGTATCTTGTAGTTACCTCTCCTTTGATTCCTCTTTCTTGAAGAAAAGAATCAAATTCCTGGGAGAAGTATTCTCCCCCTCCATCTAACCTTAGCCTTTTCAGTGATTTACCTGTTTGATTCTCCACAAGAGCCAAATATCTTTTGAAGCATGAAAAAACTTCATCTTTGTGTTTCATAAAGAATAGGATAGTCTATCTACTGCAATCATCAATAAAGGGGACATAATACCTTGATCCAGATATTGAAGCATCCTTGCTAGGTCCCCATACATTTGTATGAACCAACTCCAAGAGATCTCCATGTATATAACCTTTCTTCATGAATGGTAACATGTGAGACTTTCCAAATTGACATGCAATACATTTATAAATCATGTGTTATTTTGACAAGTTAGGGAGTCCAAGTACACTTTGGTCCCTAAAAGATTGTTTTAATGATCTTTCACCAATATGTGCCAATCTCTTGTGCCATACCTCTAGTTCTGTGAGTGTTTGATTACCATAGTTGAAGAGAGCTATGTTCCTTGTGTCTTGCAACTCAAAGGTGAATAATCTACCTATTTTTTCTCCCTTTGCTATTCTTCTGAATCCTTGGCTAGGGTCTTCCACATATGCTCCTCCTCTTCTGAACCTCACTTGCAATCCTTTTTCTACTATCTGCCCAACACTTATCAAATTCTTTGTAATGGTAGGGACATAGAGTACCTTATTGAGTAAGTTAATGTTTCCATCAGGTGCTTTGACATTTCCTATTTTCTCCACAAGATGTCTTGTGTCATCTCTTATTTGTACCTCATGCTTGTTCCTTGGATCTTCTAAATCTCATAGGAGGGCCACATTTCCTGCCACATGATTTGAACAACCCGAATCTATGTAGAAAACATGCTCATCAGATTTACCTTGTGGCATAGCCATGTTCATGATTAATAGTGAATCCTATTTGTTTGAGTCTTCTATGTAGTTATTGAAGTCTCTCCTTCCTTTGTAGCCTCCTTGATAGTTTGAATGATTGTAGTTGTTGTAGTTGCCAAAATAATTGTTGAACCTTCCTCTTGAGTAGCCATAACTTCCTCTATTGTATCCTCTGCATCTTTGATTCCAAGAATTCCTAAAGCAATTTTCAATTGTATGATTAGTTCATCCACAAATAGAACATGGGTTGGAGTCTTGGGATCTCCCCCTGCCTTGTCTACCTCGTCTTCCTCTACCTCTGCCATGTCTTCCTCTACCTGCATAGTTAGCTTGATATGTTCCTCCTTCATCATCCACTTTCTTTCTGTTTCCTTTGTTTTCTTTGGACTTGCGTTTATCAGTATATAAAGCTGAAGATTGATTACCTTTAGAGCTTTCTCCATTCTTGATAAGTTTCGCCTCTTGAGTGATTAGTTGTCCAATGAGTGTATTGAAATTAGGTACATGCATGTCCATGTACAAATTCATAACTGTGGTGAATGCTTCCCACTTGTCATCTGCTTTCAATCCATTGATGACCTGCCTTACAATTTTCTCTTCATCTATTACTTTTCCAATGCTTCCCAATTGATCATCTATGTCCTTTAGCTTTGTGACAAAATCAGTCACATTTTGTTTGGGAGCTTTCTTGAGAGTTGTGAAATCCAACCATAGTTGATGCTTCCTAACTTTGGTACTTGAAGAGAAGAAGGCTTCAAGTGCATCCCACACTTCCTAAGTTGTCTTACAACTTCTAAAGTGAGGCAACAAAAATTCTGAGATAGAGTTAAGGAGGTAAGACCTTGCAAGTGCATCCTTTGAGCACCATGTGCTCAATCTTTCTTGCTCTTCTTGTATTGGTTGACTTTTGTTCCTGAAACTTGGCATAACTTCATCTCCAACCACATAACCATATAAACTTCTACCTTTGAGATAAGGTTCCATCCTTAATGACCAAGCTGAGTAGTTACCTCTATCCAATTTTTCAATTGATGAAGGAAATCCATCTAACATCTTTGCTCTGATACCACTATGAAGAGATGGATAGATATGTGTTTAAAGATGAAGGGGTGCTGCAAAATCCTTGATCTACACCTGCCAAATGAACTCCAGGAGTATGTGGTGGGCCCTTTTAGCTTGCCAATGGATGTGTTAGAAACCCTATGTACCTTGGAAGATCAATCTCAAAAAGATAGATCAAAACAGTTGAGCTGGAATTAATTCAAAGGTGAAAAACTTGCTATTTTGATTCATACACCTGTCTAGTGCTTTGAATAATTCTCTGAGCACAGCAGCAACTAGCTTAATTCCTTTTTGGGAACTCTAAGTAAAATAGAGAGCTAACTTTCAAGAGTAATCTCATCAGAAATAGTGAATCACACAATGAGAATGAAGTTTAACAATTTATGACATTATCCCAATTTTCACGGGCTGCAACAGTACTTAGACCAATGAGCAAAAAAATGATCATACCTCAAGATTAAAATATTCAATGATTATGAAATTTTGTATGCTAATAATATACAGTATGGTGAATCCAACAAGCTTTGAGTCATGCCATTTCATGAAGTAAACGCGGAGAGCTAGCTCTGACACGTTGACTCCAAAAAATCAAAAATCTGCAAAGAAGTGAATATGAACAGATAGGGTTGACTTCAATAGAGCATAACTCAAGATTGAGAACTCCAATAGCAATGAAATTTTGTGGGCCTATAATAGGCTTTAAAAGAAAACTTTAGCAAGTTAAATCATTGAAAACGATGGACCACAGTAAGAGAAAAGATCTCTGCAATTTAACTGAAAAAAATGAAAAGCATAACAGTGAATAGTAGACACACAACCATGAAGATATGAACTTGTATGATCATAAATATGAATGTATATTGATTGTATAATACAATGCACTTAGAGATACATGTGTGTGCCTTGTATCCACACTTGATATAGCATATCGCTCAGCTTATGGACGCCTCTCAAAGTGCAATTAAACTGCCATGTATATATAGAGAGTTTTGGAGCCAAGATTTGAATTTGAATCTTGCTCACCTAAAAGTAGTTTCCTAATTTTTAGAGATTGATTGATTCTCCAACCTCCAAATCATGAATTTGTTCCTTCTCTCTCTATTTTTATCAAGTGGACTCAACCACTTTTGAATCCTTTAACTTTTACATTAAGTAAATGATCAAAGAATTACAAGGGTGAGTTCACAATTGAACTCTTAGATTTCCATACATTGTCTTCTCTTAGAAACTCAAGCCAATACTTAGGCTTGTAATGGATTTGTTCAAACAGGGCACGCTTGAGAAAGTGAAAAATGTACCATGACGTACACGTCTGATTGTCTACACAACGAGCACAATCAAAATTTGTGTAACCAATAATCGATGTCTTTCCTCTACCCAAGCATAGACATTTGTCCTTAGTGCCACTCAAACTTCTCGAAATTATTTTGTCTACCCATTGCTTCTTGCAAAGATTAGACATACATTTTCTCACATATCCCATTCCAAATGAAATATCTAGTTATGTAACTACCATGGCATACATGAGACTACCAAAAATAGATTGAAAAGGAGTTTTATTCATGAATTTCTTTTCCTCATCTGATTTGGGATAATTATCCTTGCTTAGCTTCACATATGTATGTAAAAGGCATACTCAATGCCTTTTCATCTTGCATATTGAACCTATGAAATATTTTGGATATGTACTATCTTTGAGTATATGCATCTTTTACTCCTATCGAGATTAATGTGCATGCCAAGCATATGTTTGAAATTTCCTAAATCCTTCATGTCAAATGCATCACTCAGCTTTTTTTTTAGGAATATTGAGAAATCATAAGTGGATTTCCCAACAATCACCATATCATCGACATAAAATATCAAGTATCCTCTAAATCAAAACCATGTTGTTGCTTAAAATCATTTGTAGTGAACCATGCTTTATACTTGCTTTATACTTTGGAGAAGCATTAGATGTGAATTTCAGCTTATATACCCATTCACATGGTAAATCTTGCTTCCCTTTAGCAAAGGTATGGAATCCCAAGTACCATACATTCGTAGACTGATTCGACTGGATGTTCTCTTGAACACCCCTATTTCTAGAATTCTCATGCATGAGAATCAGATAATTGCTATCCTCTAACACCACTTTTCTAGCTTTAGTCTCCTCAATGGATTTATTATACATCTTAGAATCGTTGAAAATGACAGCCCTACTTGTGATCACTGATCATATTTCAAGATCCCATAAGCAATATCCAAATTGGCCTTCTCAACAATATCCAAGAAAAAATCATTTTTTTAACTTATGCTACAATTTTTGTCAAAGATTCTTTAGTATATGAATATATGCTTCACACCAAAAAAGTATAAGATGATCATAATATGGTTGCTTCCCTATCCATAAATTTTGTGCCTCTTTCAAACCTTTGGTAGTACTAGGTACAAGGTTGATTAAATGACCCTTGTGATGCAACATGAAAACTATTATATGTTGATTAGCTTTGTTCATCCTCATAGCTACATCATTCTTTACACTATTCATGAATTCCTCTAGACGCATAAAAGCTAGAATTCATGTGAGGTATACTCACCTCCATAATCTAAACATAAACCCTTGATCTTAGTTCATCCTCTAGTCTCAACTAAAGCAATTCATTCTATGAAAGTAGGGAATACCTCATCCTTCCATTTGATGGGATATATCAAGAATTTTCTAGTAGCATCATCTGTGAAAGTGAAAAAGTAAAGAGAAGCACTTAACGACCTTGTGGGCATAGGACAACACACATCTTTATGAATGAGATCTAAAATTTTGAGTTGAAGATTAAATGTGCATCTTATGCACATTCCTAGTTTTCCTTCCACATTGATAATGCTCATGAAAATCAAAGAAAGCTAACACAAGTGAGTAACCAAAATCAGAAATGTTTTCCATTGCACTACGCGATATATGTCCTAGATGGCCATGCAACATAAAATCCATAGATTGCCTAGTAATAACTAAAACATTTTCTTTCTATGATACAGATAAAGGAAAAAGTGAGCCAACTTTTCTTGCTTTTGCAATAACCATATTGTTCTTTGATATGGAAGGATTGTTTATAGAAAACCACTTTGTAACCAAGGACATCAAGTTGACCAATTGACATCAAAATACATGATAAATAAGGTACATGGCATAAACTATTCATAGTGAATTTTGAACCATTATTGAAATGGACAACCACGTCTGCAATCCCGAAATCATCACACTCGTTATATTCACTAAGAGAGTTTTTTGCATAAATAGAGAACCACTCTCTATGTGGTATCACATGGAAAAAGGCACTAGAATCTTGTAGCCATGTGTAGGAAAGAGAACCAGCCATGAGAGCCTCAATGGGTAAAGTACTATCAAGTGTAAACACATCAACATCAGCAAAAATAGCATTAATTTCTTCTATCTTCACAATCAAAGTTGATAGTGTAGGTAACTCATTAACATGCCCATCAACATTTTGTCCTTTACCTTTAGCATTTGTTAACACATAACACCCTTTCCTCATATATACTTTCTTATGACAATAATTGCATTCACATCCCTCATTATTGATTTACTTATACTCTTATTTGTTGACCATTCTTTTCCTTGGTCTTCCTCTTGCCTCATTGTTGATTTTTTCCTTGGTAAGAATCACAAACATTATATGCATCCCCACTCTAGGTACCAACCAAAGACTTTCGAAAGCTCTGCCACTCAAAATCTCTCCACATAAGTCCTCATAGACCAATTTATCACTAGGTACATTATTGTTATTAGTTGTGCAAAATGTATCCCAAAATGATGGGAAGATGTGTAACAAAAAGAATACTTTCATTTCATTAGCCATCTCTGTTCTTTGAGCCTCTAGCTAAGAGAACCTAGCATCAAACTCATGTAGATGAGCAACAAAAATATCTATGTCCATGGGAAGTTCATGTAGATTTCTCATCAAAGACTCTTAACTTGATGTCCTTTCTTTTTCATATGTATCGCATAACTTTTTCCAAAGCTCATCTGTGCTTCCATAGTCCAATACTTTAAAGTAAACATTATCTAGTAGATGTAATCGACTGGTAGACCTAGCCATTTCATCCAACTCATCCCAACCATCATCATCCATATCAAGAAGTTTCTTTGAGATGCCATTTATTGGCTTCCACTACTTCTTTAAATCAACATATCTTTAACTTGATTCTTCCATAGAGCAAAATTATGCCATCAAATTTCCAAATCTCTAAATGATCTTTGAATTGCAAGTTGTAGCTCGTATTGAGAATAATAGCACTAGACCCAGATCCCCCAAATGGGCCTCAATTCTCTGATGCCATGATGATACAGAACTAAGTAGAATGCTAATGGAGCTATACTAGCCCAAATGCCACTAAGGGTGAAAAAGGGATGAACAAGTATCAAATTGTGGAAAAACTTTGTAACACTCTCCCTAGAAAAATGGATCAATGAACAACCAAAGGAATAATGTGATGATGTGTGTGCTAACTTTAATAAGTGTGTCAAGGAGTAAAATCAACCACTATGTAGTTGAAAAACTAAAATCTTGAAAAATTTATTTAGAATCACCTTTGCAAATTGATCATATGACCAATGTCAAAAACTCATAAAACTACGAGTACTGACATGTAAACCTATAGAGTGAATCATTGACTCCATTGTATATAATGACTTAATTAGAAGAAGCCAATTAGGTTTATTGAGAACCTACGAACACCTAGCATACCTTGTCTAGTGAGGCTAGATAAGTCTTTCACCTACATCATTAAAGCGATCTGGACCTCTGGGTATCTCATAGTTATGAGAACCTTACCGCGAGCCTCTTTATCGATGTCAAAGGCTTTGTGCAAAACCATAAATGGTATACCAATGGTCATATAGACATAAGCAAGCAATATCCACAAAATCATACATAGTGTGTATGCACTTAGTATATGGAATAATATGGCACTAAAGCATTGAACTTAAAATCCAAACACTATCCGACAACCTCTGCAAGTATCTACCACTCCCATTCTTTAGATCCAAAAAAATTGTATAAATATGAGGTGGCTACTGCCACCACAACACAAAGCCTTCCAAGAAGCCTATAAGAAGACTTGAAAGCTTAAAAATTCAGTGATGAATTCGAATGTAAACTATCAACAAGACATAACCTCATGTGCCTCTAGTTTGAAGGATGATCTTTGGACCCATCCTTCCACCTGTGTAGTCGAAACTATCCCAAAACTACAAAATTAGCTTCTAAATTTCCTTAATTTCATATCCAAATAAAATCTCAAAAACTCAATCTAAAGAGCCCGATACGACACTTTGAAGGATCCAGAATAACATTAAGCTTAAGTATCTTCACTCCTACAATCACCAAGTTACTAGGGCTTATTGGTAGGAAAACCTATTTTTAATTGGTCCTCGGAGAACACTATTGGAGTGGGTGATATCTGTGGAAGTGCTCCAAATGCCCCAAAGAGCACTCAAAATAGGACCGATAGAATACACAGAAAATTGCATACTTCAAAAAATCCTAAGGTTTTAGAAGTGCAGTCAAACTTGCAGTCTATAACTAACCAATCTGCTATATGTCTTAGTACAAAACATATATAAACGTCTTTTGGCAGAAATTTGGTTTTTCACATGGAAACCAATGGTAATAGGAGTGTCATAGAAATGATCCTATTCTAAGTCCAAAAAAAGTAGGTAAATCTAGCTTTAATGATCCCCTTTGGGATAAAACAATCCAAGTATACGGGTACCACTCAAGTAGCATACGATCTACTTAACTATCTGCCAATGCTTTAAACCTTGCAATGCATAAACCTACTCATCTAAGAGAAAACAAACTAGATATTAGGCCATGTTATGTATAAGTAAATCGAGCATCCAATAGCGTACTGGTATAGAACACATCAAATGCATCTCTCGCATCATGAAGACTCAATCATTAGCTTGTTGCATTGGGAATGGGCATGATTTTGCAATCGTCAAGGCTAGAGTGTTGCCATAATGTGTCAATATATTTTGTTTACTATTCCCCCATAAACTTTCATAAACTCAATTACCAAGTAATGATGCAAATGTGCCAAATCTAGAATCTCAAAAGAGGCATGAAAATCAGCCTTAAATTCAAAAATATGTTGCTTAGTAGGACCAATGAGTATTGTTAACTCCTCCTGATGACACCCTCCAATTTTGGAGAGTAGGGTCTACTCTTCTCTGCACCCGACTCAAGGTCGTCGTCCGGCTCAGTTCACGAGGTGAAAACATGGAGTTCCAAGTCTAAATAGCCACCCAGCCGCATGGGGCTCTACATTTTCTCTCTCTCTCTCATACATACCCTATAAGGGCATTGATAAAAGCTCCTCACATGAGTGCCACTTGGCACTCATGTGAGTATTATACTCTTTATGAATTAGGGGAGGGTCTCACCTCAGTACCCTATTCATATATGATATTCCATAACATTTCCTTCCCCTTAGTTCCATTTTTGTCCTCAAAAAATGGTATTGGAAGGTCTCATAGAAAGAGAGAAATAATAGAACCTCCACTCCCACTATATCCCCATGTATAGAAATACATGGCCCTGTCTCCGTGGTGTTTCCACATATCCTTCGCCTTAAGAAAACTCTTGGGAAGGTAATCTAAAACTGGGAAACCGTCTTTCAAGGGTGCTAACCCGTTCCCATGTGGCACTATCTTCTGAACTATCTTTCCACTTTATTAGAAACTCTTTATGTAAGTGACTTCTCATCTATTTCTCTCGAGTGCGTAGTATGCTCTCACGCTCATGTGGAATAGATTGAATAGAAATAGGCTCTACTACCTCATTATCTGGAATGAGGTTGTCGGATTCACCCAGCCTTTTCTTAAGCCGGCTAACATGAAAAACTGGATGGATTTGACTATTCTCTAGAAGTTGGAGCTGGTAACCCATCTTTCCTATTCTCGTAAGTATTTGGAAAGGTCCACAATACCTAGGAGATAGTTTTGGACAAGGTCCCATCTGCATGGTTTCAGACCTAGATGGAACTCTAAGATAGACTTGCTCTCCTACCTCAAAGTTGATATCTCTTCTTTGAGGATCAGCATAGGCTCTAGCTCTATCCTGAGCTCTCCTAATGATGTCCTTAGCAAGCCCAAGCATATCGTTCATCTCTTCCAAGAAGTCCTTTGCAGCTTGAACTTTTTCATTATGCAAGCCTACTGCATAAGGAGCTCTTGGTTGAAACCCATTAACAAGATCATAAGTCTTGTTAACTCCTGGGTGTCCCGCACTAGGTGTGTCATGACACTCATACAAAATATGCCATCTCATCTCAATATCTCTAGGGACACACACCTTACCTTTGTATAATAGATATCCACCATGGACACTGTAATTCTTCCACTTGAATCCTTCTTGAGTACCTGTCGATACTCCATCCTCACTGGAAACCCGTATATCATGATCCCCATTCTCTATGGTTTCCCAAATCTCGAAATATGCAGGATCAAGCCTACATTTTCCTCTAATGGACTCAAGTAGCTCACTAGTGATCTGAGTAAAACTCAGTCCGTTGAGCATAGGCATGCGGCTAAGTGAATCAGCCACTACATTAAACTTTCCCTTCCTATACCTAAGCTCATAATCAAACTCTTGAAGGGTCTCTGCCCATCGGGACTTATTGAAGTAATTTGATGGCGTGCACCACACTGGACTCTCCTTCTCGAGAGCTCCATGACGATATGCTCAAAGTAGAAAACCGATCTCCTGTCGCCACACACAGTACTCCGCACAGATGTTGTAGAATACGCAGAAAACGCAGTACACAGGGAGTACGAAGACAGACTTCTTAGGTCTTCCAAATGCGGTCGAACTTACAGTCTGTGACTGACCAGGCCACTATATGTTTTATTAAAGAACATATACAAAGAAGTGTCCGGTGGCCATTTGGCCTTTCACATGGACACTAACGGTAACAATCTCCCACTAAAGGCCAATATGGCCAGAGTAACTATGGGAGAAAAAAGAAAGAATGATAAAGAATACCTGAGTGTAAGTATACAAACTATACCTCCCACCTGATGGGCATGTTACACAGTATACAAGTGACTGTGTAAGATCAAGAATCAAGTAACCCCCATCAAGTGACAACAGTGTCGAAAGCTATCCTGTGGTAGAGCTTTAGTCAAAGCATCTGCAGCATTATCTCGAGTGTGAACCTTCTCAAGAATAATGCTCTCAGTGGCTAAGCAATCTCTAATGAAGTGATACCTCACCTCAATGTGCTTGGTCTTTGCATGATAGACCGGATTCTTAGCCAAAGCAATGGCACTCTGACTATCACTGAGCAAGTGAGGTACATGCTGAGGCAAACCCATATCACAAGCAAGACGAGAAAGCCACAATGCATCCTTACATGCCTCACTTGCTGCAACATACTCTGCTTCTGTGGTGGAAACAACTGTACATTCTTGAAGACGAGATCTCCAAGAGATAGCACCTCCAGCAAAATGAAAAATGTACCCTGATGTAGACTTACGATTGTCTACACAACCAGCATAGTCAGAATCTGTGTAACCAATAATGGATGCTTTCCCTCTACCTAAGCATAGACACTTGTCCTTAGTGCCACTCAGATATCTCAAAATCATTTTAACCGCTTCCCAATGTTTCTTGCCAGGATTAGACATATATCTGCTCACAACTCCCACTACAAATGCAATGTCTGGTCTCGTAGCTACCATAGCATACATGAGACTACCAACAGCAGGCTGATAGGGAATTTTGGTCATGAATTCCTTTTCCTCATCTGATTTGGGGCAGTCATCCTTGCTCAATTTCACATATGTGGGTAAAGGTGTACTCAATGCCTTTCCACCCTGCATATTGAATCGATGAAGTACTTTGGATATGTACTCACTTTGAGACAAGTATATGCATCTTTTACTCCTATCACGAGTAATGCGCATGCCAAGAATATGTTTGGCATCCCCCAAATCCTTCATATCAAATGTCTGACTCAACTTCTTTTTGAGAATTGACAAATCATAAGAGGACTTCCCAGCAATCAACATATCATCGACGTAAAGTATCAAGCATATCAAGCTGCCATCAGAACATCTCTTTGTGTAGAGACAATGATCCTCATTGCTCCGAGAATAGCCTTGGGACTTCATAAAAGCATCAAACTTTTGGTACCATTGTCTAGGAGACTGTTTAAGTCCATACAAGCTCTTCTTGAGCTTACAAACTAGACTTTCCTTGCCAGGAACTACATAACCCTCTGGTTGTTCCATATAGATCTCATCTGTAAGATCTCCATGCAAGAAAGCTGTTTTCACATCCATTTGGACTAGATCTAAGTCCTCCATTGCAACGAATCCAAGCAACATGCGCAAAGTAGTCATCTTGACCACTGGGGAGAAGATTTCCTCAAAATCAACACCATGTTGTTGCTTAAAACCCTTTGCAACAAGTCGTGCTTTATATTTTGGAGAAGCACTATCTGATGTGAATTTCAGCTTATATACCCATTTACATGGTAAAGCTTTCCTTCCCTTTGGCAAAGGTACTAAGTCCCAAGTACCATTCTTGTGAATAGAATCCAACTCACTCTTCATGGCACGCTCCCACTTGACATGATCCTCTGTCTGCATAGCCTCTTTGTGGCAAGAGGGCTCACCGGCATCTGTTAGCATAACAAAATCTAAACCTGGAACATATCTATCAGGTGGATATGAGACATGTGCAGAACGTCTCAATGGTTGCTGAACAGGAACATGTGCAGACTGATCTGAATGGACATTCTCTTGAACATCCCTATGTGCAACATTTTTATGCATGCTAACCGGAGGACTAGTATCCTCAAACACCACTCTTCTCACTTCAACCTCCTTAATCAGCTGTTTATGCATCTTAGACTCATTAAAAATGACATCACTACTTCTGATCACTGACCGTGTTTCAGGATCCCATAAGCGATATCCAAATTGTCCTTCTCGACCATATCCAAGAAAATTGCATTTCTTTGACTTATGGTCCAACTTCTGTCTAAGATTCTTGGGTATATGAACATATGCTTCACACCCAAAAACTCGAAGATGATCATAACATGGTGGTTTCCCTGTCCATAACTCTTGTGCCACTTTAAGACCTTTGGCAGTACTAGGTGAAAGGTTAATCACATGAACTGCAGTCAATACTGCTTCTGCCCAAAAACCTTGTGAGAGGTTTGCATGATGCAACATAGAGACTACTCTATCTTGAAAAGTTCTATTCATCCTCTCAGCTACACCATTCTGTACTGGGGTATAAGGAGCTGTAAACTCTCTACGAATCCCTCTACACTGACAGAAAAGGCTGAATTCATGTGAGGTATACTCACCCCCATTATCTGAACGTAAAGCCTTAAGCTTAGTTCCTTTTTCAGTCTCAACTGAAGCAAGCCATTTTCTGAAAGTAGGGAATACATCATCCTTCGATTTGATAGGATATACCCAGACTTTTCTAGTAGCATCATCTATGAAAGTAACAAAGTAAAGAGAACCACCTAAGGACCTAGTGGGCATAGGACCACACACATCTGTATGAACAAGATCTAAAGGCTGAATTGAAGAGTCAATGTGCGTTTTATGCACATTTCTGGTTTGCTTTCCATATTGACAATGCTCACAAAATGAAAAATCAGAGAAAGATAACACAGGTAAGTAGCCAGAACGAGAAAGATTTTCCATTCCACTACGAGATATATGGCGCAAACGACCATGCCAAATACAAGCCATAGGCTGTTCAGTAACAGCTAACAAGTGTTCTTTCTGTGATACAAATAAAGGGTAAAGTGAGCCAACTTTCCTTCCTTTTGCAATAACCATATTGCCCTTTGATATACGAAAGGACTGAGCATAGAAGACCACCTTGTAACCAAGGTCATCAAGTTGACCAACTGACATCAAACTGCGTGATAACTGAGGTACATGGCGTACATTATGCATAGTAAATTTTGAACCGTCAATGAACTGCACAACCACATCTCCAATCCCCACAACATCACACTGGTAAGAGTCACCAAGTCTCACGGTACCAAGAGACTTTGCTGCATAATTAGAGAACCATTCTCTATGTGGTGTCACATGGAAAGAAGCACCAGAATCTAGCAGCCAGGTGTGGGAAAGAGAATCAGCCATAAGTGCCTCAGATGGCACAGTACTATCAAGTGTCAACACATCAGCATCATCAGAAATAGCATTAATTTCTTCAATCTTCACAGTCGAAGTAGATGGTGCAGGTAACTGTTTAACATGCCCATCAACATTCTGTCCTTTACCTTTAGCATTCTTTAATGCATAACAGTCTTTCTTCATGTGTCCTTTCTTATGACAATAATGGCATTCAATATCCCTCTTCCTTGATTTACTTCTGCTCTTATTCCGTTGACCATTCTTTTCCTTGTTCTTGCTCCTGCCACGTTGTTGATTCTTTCCTTGGTAAGAATCACGAACATTATATGCATCTCCACTCTGAGTGCCAACCATAGATTTTCTACGAATCTCCTCACTCAAGAGTGCTCCACATATGTCATCATAGACGAGTTTACCACCTGGTGCACTATTGCTAATAGCTGTGCAAAATGTATCCCATGATGATGGCAGGGTGCATAACAGCAATACTGCTTTCATTTCATTGTCCATATCCATTTTTTGAGCCTGTAACTGGGAGAATATGGCATCAAACTCATTTAGATGAGCAGCAACACTATCTGTGTCCTTCATACGAAGGTCGTATAATTTTCTCATCAGATATACTTTATTTGATGCCGTCTCTTTTTCATATGTATTGCATAACTTCTTCCAAAGCTCCTCTGCACTTTCACAGTCTAATACTGTAAAGTAAACATTATCTGCTAGGTGCAAGCGAATGGTAGACCTGGCCATTTCATCTAACTCATCCCAATCATCTTCATCCATGTCAGCAGGCTTCTTTGAAATCCCATTTACTGGCTTCCATTGCCTTCTTTGAATCAGCACATCTTTAATCTGATTCTTCCATAGAGCAAAGTTTGTGCCATCAAATTTTCGGATCTCAAAATGGTCTTTGCCCTGCAAGTTATAGCTCCTCCTCGGAACGCTAGCACTAGACCCTGATCCACCGGATGTGCCTGAGACCTCTGATGCCATGATCGTAGAGAACTGAATAGAATGATAATGGAGCTAGAAGAGTCCAAACACCAACAAATAAGTGTATCAAGGAGTAAATCGACCACTATATAGTTGACTAAACCAGAAATCTGGAAAAATTTTGCCAGAGTATCCTCTGCAAAATTAGCATATGACCAGTGTCAAAGTATCATAAAACTGCAAGTACTAACATGTCTACCTGCATAGTGAATCACTGACTCCACTGCATATAATCAGTTACCCAATAGAAGCCAACTAGGCTTATCGAGCACCTATGAACAACTATCATACATCTCCTATGGCGAGGCTGGGTAAGTCTTCCACCTGCATCACCGAAGAGACCCCGACATCTGGGTGTCTCCCAGTTAAGAAAACCTCACCACGACCCTCTTTATCAAACGTAAAAGGCCTTATGCAAAGAACGTAACCGCTATATCAATGCCCACATGGACATACATAAGCGGTATCCACAGAAGCGTACATGGTGTGTATGTGCTCAATATATGCAGTAAAATGACACTGAAAGGCTGAATACACAGCCCAAAAAACTGGCCAATAACACCTGCAAGTGTCTGTCAACTTTGATGTTTTAGGCTTTAAAAACCTGCATAAATTTGCAGCGACTGCTCCCACCAAAACTGAAAACCCCTCGAGAAACCTGTAGTTTTACGAGTGTGGCTGAAAATACAGCTCCAAAGGTTGATATTTATTTTCTGAGAAGTACAAGGAACACTCTTCTTGATGTTCTTGGACCTGTGTGAAGAGAACTACGTGCGAAAGTACTCCAAAATGGCTCCAAAAACACCCCAAAATTGCTTCAGAAATAGGCTTTAAAAGCAAAAATGAAGCTTTGAGGGACCAAAACTTGTTCAAGGTAATGCCAACCTTAGTCTTTCCCCTTCTTCAAACACCACAAGAGTGTAGCTTAGTGGCAAGAGATTGCCGCGGTTAAGCGAGCTCTGGGGGGAACAGTACCCGGATGGGTGACCTCCCGGGAAGTACCGGGAACCTCTATATTCCTTGATCGTTGAGGTCCTCCCTCGTGCGCAGCCAACGGCGCCAACGGTGACTTCGGTGACTCGGATGACAAGGTATGCCAAGGTCTATGCCTTGGTCGCCGCCTTAGTCGCCGCCTTGGAGAAAACCTGGGGGGGGGTGCTCGCTTCGCTCGCACAACAGGTACAAACCTTTTTGCCTCGAACAGCTCTGATACCAGTGAAGTAATTCGATGGCGTGCACCACACTGGACTCTCCTTCTCGAGAGCTCCACGACGATATGCTCAAAGTAGAAAACCAAGCTCCTGTCGCCACACACAGTACTCCGCACAGATGTTGTAGAATACGCAGAAAACGCAGTACACAGGGAGTACGAAGACAGACTTCTTAGGTCTTCCAAATGCGGTCGAACTTACAGTCTGTGACTGACCAGGCCACTATATGTTTTATTATAGAACATATACAAAGAAGTGTCCGGTGGCCATTTGGCCTTTCACATGGACACTAACGGTAACACTTATGACCTTTAAGGTTTGTTTGATTAGAGAGGCACTTAATGCTCTCTTGATCAAACACTATCGTAACTTTGGCACCATATAAATAATGACGCCACTTCTTCAAAGCATGGACAATTGCATACAACTCCTTCTCATAGACGGAGTAATTCTTCTGAGCCGGTACTAGTTTCTTGCTCTCAAAAGCTACCGGTCAACCATCCTGTACTAAAACCGCTCCTATAGCAAAGTCACTCGCGTCAGTCTCAACCACAAATGTTTGTTGAGATCTGCTATATGTAAAAGTTGATCTGTACCTATTGCTATTTTCAACTTCTCCATACTTTGCTTCTATTCGTCTCCCCAATGAAAGCCTTTCCCTTTCCCTTTAAGACGGAATAGCAATCTTGGCATAGTTCTTAATGAATCCTTGATAGAAACCTGATAAACCTAGGAAGATCTGCAGATCTTCCAGGTTCCTTAGGTGTGGCCATTCCACAATAGCATATGGATTCCATCATGGGAGACTATATGCCCAAGATATCTAACCTCTCTCTTGAAAAAATCACACTTTGATTCCTTAGCGAAGAGTGAATTTTCCATTAGCACTTGAAATACTTTCCTCAAGTATTCCAACTGCTCCTCTTCTAATGCACTATAGATCAGAATGTCATCCAGGAAGTCTACTACAAAGTGTCCTAGATAAGGCCGTAAGACACTATTCATGAGTTTCATGAAAGTGTCAAGAGCATTGGTGAGACCAAAAGGCATCACCAAAAACTCATAGTGCCCATATCTAGTCCTAAATGCAGACTTAGGGACATCCTCTGCCCTAATCTTGATCTGATGATATCCTGATCTAAGATCAAGCTTGGTAAAATACCTAGCTTGATGTAACTGATCAAATAGGTCTTCCAATCTAGGCATTGGAAACCTATTTTTGATAGTTACCTGATTAAGTGCTCTATAGTCTATACATAATCTCATAGAGCCATCTTTCTTTTTAACTAGGAGCATTGGTGATGCCCAAGGTGAGTTACTAGGTTTAATGAAGCCCTTATCTAAATAATCCTGCAATTGCTTCTCAACCTCCTCATGCTGAGAAACATTAAGCCTATAAGGTGGCCTGCAAATAGGGTTAGTGTTAGTAACAACCTCTATGGCATGGTCAATGTCCCCTCTCTCAGGTGGGAGCCCTCTAGGTAAGTCAGAGGGAAAAACATCTCTATACTCAAACATAAGATCCTTAAAACTTTTAATCACACACTTTTGCAAAAAAGAATAGTAGAAAGTCCTATTCATATTAACATTCCTAGCATGAAAATATACATCAGATGAGGTGTCTGTACAATGCTCCATATCATGACTATAAAATAAAAACATCTCCTGTACATGCTGAGAATAACAAAGATTATACAACTCTAGTGATGAAATGAGAGGTGCACTAGGTACATCTCTCTCTATCCCTGAATACAAACTTTACTTCCATTCTTTTCAAATTCGAGTGTGTCATTTTGATAGCTACGTTTAAGTGTGTCTCCCAACCCCTATAGCCACTCTCTTCCTAAGATTAGGTCTATCCTCTCCATATTCATAATTTGGAAGTCCATGTAATCTGTATAGTCCTGCATCTTGACTTCCAAATTGGATACCATAGTATCCCATATCCTCTTATCTTGCCCCTGCATCATAGATACAATGTATTTATGTGCACTAGGCTACTAGGGAATCTTTAATTTCTTGACCAAAGCATAGTTTATAAAATTATGAGTGGCAGAGTCATCTATCATGACCCGCACCCTGGTCCCATACACACTACCATGCAATTTGACTAGGTCATGTGGTCCAAACTATTGTGACCACAATGACCGAGTCAAACAACAGGTGTGCTCTATATCCTCATGCATCACCTCCACTCCCTTGCAGTTAGAGCTGCAATGAATAGGAAGGGTCTGCACTAGGTGGACTGCCTTTTTGCCCTTTTCGGGGGCCATACTAGACTCTGGTCCCTTCTTCTTTTCTTCCCCCTTCTTGAATGGACAGTTCCACTGTGAATGGCTCGGAGATAGGCACCTAAAGCACAGGTTTTCTCTTTTGGCCCTCTCAAACTGGTCTGTGGATAATATAGGCCCTTGTGATCTTTGCTTTTTAATAAAAAAATTGTTTTTCCCAAAAGGTAACTTCTTCTTGAATTTAGTCGTACTACAAGGCTTGAGGGGCTGATCCGTCTCCATAGGAGTATACTGAGGATGGTTATGGTCCTCATTTATCTGTGCATATTTGATTGCCTCCTGAAACGTCTTAGGTGCATTCCTTCTGACTTCCCTCTTTATGGCTTTATCTAAGCCCCTAACAAACCCTCTAGTCTTCTGGAAATCATCTAAGCCCATAAGTTTCAAAATGATCTCTCTATAGTGGGATAGATAGACCGAAAGAGGCCTACCTCTCTAAGTAATCCTATCCCAGTCATCCCAATTCCTCTCGTCCTTGTTCTCAGGAAGAAACTCTTTAAGAAAAAGAGTCTCAAACCGAGTCCAGTCAGTAGGGATAGAGTTCGCCTCCTTAAGACTCATCCACCACTTGTAAGCACGTGGGCCGAGGGAAAGACTCACCTCTAGCACACGGTACTCTGGTGGGGTGCCCTTCAATTGATGCAAATCATGCCACTTTTGTAAAAAAGTGTAGATTGCATCCTTATTCCTATCTCAATTGTCCCCCGTAAAGGTAGGTGGCTTCAAGTCTTTCAAGAGGGGAGCTTCCCTAGAGCTCTCTCCTTTGTGTTTACTAGGAAGAGAAGTGTCTTTCCTAGTAATCTCTAGAGGAATACGAGGGGTCTCTCTTTCCTTCCTAGCTAGGAAAGAGGTGACACTAGTCTCAAGTGAGATCATTTGAGACTTAAGCTATTGTATAAGAGATGTGATGCTACCAAGATCTTTTTCTAATTTAAGGGTTTGCTCTTTCAAATGTAAGAATTGGTCACCAGTGAAAAATTCATCTAAAAGTTCCTTATATGTATATTCTTCCTGCTGAGACTCTTTCTCTTCTAAGTTCTCTTCTATTTCTTGCCCTAATTCTACTTCTTCCATTCTAGAATCAGGGTCCTCTAGTTGCTCTTTAGATGGAGAGGTGTTTTCAACTACTTATTTGCCTTTAGATTCCATGTTTTACTACCCTTCCCCCGTTTGCTAACTAGAGTGTACGAAAATGAATGGAAGTAAAGCTTAAATATGCAAGAAGAAGAGAAATATATGACAAGAGCACTTCCCTGTTACAAAGTAAAGCGGCAGAAGCAAAATCCAAGTGGTCTCTGAAGCTTTAGGTTGCTCATTTTGAATCCTCGCCAGGACCAAAGAAAAATTGGAAATGTCCGGTTGGTCCGGGGAGGTTCTAAACACCATAAACCATCCAAAACAATGCGAAAGGCACGTGGGAATAGCCCCGACTCAGAAAACTCAGTGAAACTGAGCGACTTTAGATATTTAACAATCCTCGCTAGTCCAAGAAATGTAGCCCAGCACCTGTACTTCAAAAATTTGAGACTATCCCAAGTGAAAAAAGTGAATTTGGACACCGGATGGCGAAAAACTAAGCCTAGGAATGGCTGCCTAGTTCGTGCTGAAGCATTGCAGAGACATTTTGGTGGGGCAAATCTTGTCCAAATCCAACATCAATGGTCTCTAAGTGAAACTTAAGAGTGTAGCTTCGAAACATGACCAAGATTTTGAATTCGGATATTGTATGAGCAAGCTATGGTGCAGAGAAACCGGGTAGGTCAAGAGTAGGAAGTGAAAAGGCTAATCTTCATGGAAGGATAACTTTGAGAAGCTCCAAACTGAGATTTTGAAGCTTTTTGAATTAACCCTAAGCCCATACCCCATATCCACAGCCAATATTACATGTATACCTCATTTCTTTACCAAGATTTTGATCCAAAATGTCCTTTCTGTCTCCCCAAACTTAAGAAAAAAACTTCAAAAATCAACTACTGTTGTACCTCCTTAGTCTTCTGAGATGAAGTATTGACGTGAAGCAGCCAGGCATAGTGTTTTTATCCCATATAGAGAAAACAGAGCGATGAAATTGCAGCATAAAACATGGGCACACTTCATATCTTCTTCATCCCAGAGGGAGGGTAGAGGGAGTGACCTCGTGGGTCACCTGAGCTCCTCTGTGGGACGTGCGTAGTGGGAGTTATTGAGCTCCATTGTGGGTAGTTGTTTGGGCAGTTAATGCCTCGATTCATGTGCGTACCTGCTCTGATACCAACTGTTAACTCCTCCTGATGACACCCTCCAATTTTGGAGAGTAGGGTCTACTCTTCTCTGCACCCGACTCAAGGTCGCCATCCGGCTCAGTTCACGAGGCGAAAACACGGAGTTCCAAGTCTGAATAGCCGCCCAGCCATGTGGGGATCTACATTTTCTCTCTCTCTCTCTCATACATACCCTATAAGAGCATTGATAAAATCTCCTCACATGAGTGCCACTTGGCACTCATGTGAATATGATACTCTTTATGAATTAGGGGAGGGTCTCACCTCAGTACCCTAATCATATATGATATTCCATAACAAGTATCATATGATCAAAATATACAACTATGATAAAAAGTACATTATCTACACGCTGAACATATGAGGTGCTCTTTGTTGAATTGCTCTCAAAACCATGTGCTAGAAAGTAGACATGTATCTTTTCATATCAGGATCAGGCATGTGATACTTGCTTCGAGCTGTACAATGCCTTTTTCATCTTGCATATTTTTTTTTTCATGCCCTTTTTGCAATGCTATTTTTGTGCATATCACATATTTTAATGTTGAGGGAATTCCTAAAAAGGTATTCCACTTCTTCATATCTAATGACAAGAGGCATGACACCATTTTTGTGCAACATTGTTTCTAGTCACATTGGCAATGGTTGAGAGAGCTAAACCTTGACTTAAGCCAACATTAGGTATGGTCAGATGGTTTAGCTTCTCAATTTAAAGCTAAATGTCAATTTTATTTCGTAGGAAGATATCTAGGGCTAACATGCATGACTATGATATGAATATTCTCTGAGATAGGGCACGCGAAAGGAGAGCATGATGATGTACATGCAGTTGTGAAAAGGGCACTAACCCATTAACAACTTAAACGTGATGGTGCAATGTTGAAGTGTGCTACAAATGTTGTTGAATTTCTTAGAGGACATTTTTCAGGGTCAAAAGGGAGAGATGTGACATGAGTCTTATAGAAAGTGAAGATTGACAAAGTGAATAGGGAGAAGGCTTTGGATTGTAAGGGGATATCTCAAGTTTGATCCTTGCATTTGATTGGTGGCTATTCAAGTCTAGATGGACATTGCATTGGTGTCAGAGAAGTAACATGTTATTGATTTCATTGTATCGAAGGTTTGTGAAAAAGATGCATCAAAATGCCACGTTCAAAATTGGGTGTATCATGCTTTGACTCCTATCAATGGATCAGATGAAGTAGAAGACTCTTTGGTCTCAAATTTTACATTTGGATGTGATGGAAACTATCTACCACATGTGTTGGTAGTGGATGGCATACTGACGCTGCTTATACCGATGGCCACTCTTAGCGTCGGTATAAACATTGGAAAAGGTCACTCAAAGATACCGACCGTCACTTGATCGTCGGTATGACCATTTTAAACGGATCGTCGGTGTGTCGCGCAGCCGTCGGTATAAGCATCAGTATGGGCCTCAGTATAAGCGTCGATAATTTCCTGGGAGTTATCGACGCTCATACCGAGGCTGAGTTTTGAACATACCGGGAACCCGAGAGCAAAACTTCACATTTTTGCGCGTGTTTGAGTATTGTTTGTCTTCTGTCTAACTTGCGTGCACGAACCGAATTGCGAGCTGCATTGTCTTGTGCACACACACACACAGATCTCTCTCTCTACACACACACTCTCTCTCTCGGTTTAGATCTCACATCTTGGTAAGTGGTGCGCATACTATTAGCGTTTGTCTTTCTCTATGCTTTAGGTCTTATAATTTCTCTTCTCTTTGATTTTGCAGAAGTTCTTTGGCGTCGATTGTTTGGAATTCAATGATATACGACATACATTATGCTTTGAGGACAATGATCCAAAAGAGGGACATACTTGTAAGTGATTGTTTTATTGTCTATTGATAGAGAGATAAAGAGAGAGAGAAAGAGACAGAGATGATAGAGAGAGAGAGATAGAGAGAGAAAGAGAGAGAGAAGTGAGAGAGAGAGAGAAAGAAATAGAGAGAGAGAGAAATGAGAGAGAGAGAGATAAAGAGAGAGAGAATGAGAGATAAAGAATGATGAAAGAAAGGAAGATAGAGATAGGAAAATAGAGCATACATACACACACACATAAACACACACACACATCTACACATTTACACATGCATACATACACACATACATGTACACACACGCATGCTTACATACACACACATATACACACATGCATGCTTACATACACACACATATACACACATGCATGCATACACACACATACAATTATACACACATGCATACATGCATACATACACACACATGCATACACACATACATACACACACATATATACACATGCATACATACCCATACACACACACACATATACACACATACATACACACACATACATACACACATATATACACATGCATGCATACATACACACACATATATGTGAAGAGAGATGGTGGACGCAATCCAAAGATGAGTAGGTGCTGCTACCACCAGCTTCACACCAGCCAACTGAGACTTCAGAGTTGATTAGTAGACCCTTTGATCTTCCTAAATCCACCAAAATATCATCCAAGTACTTTGGAACATGTATCCCAAAAGTTTAAGTCAAGACAGACTAGTTGCGAAATGACTAGCTCCCAAAACTTGCTATTTTTGGACATAAACCTACTGAAAAAAATGAACAGTGCTCTCAACCTAGTAGGAATTAGAAAAATTACTTTTGGGCATAGCAAATAGACTTAGCAAGCTTCCCAATCCAAGTTAAAACACTTCAAATGATGGACTGAGCACTGAGAACAAGTTTCATCAATTTCTAGAACATGCCCACCATTCTCGGGGCTCTACTGAGATAGACCAGCGAGCAATAAAATGCAGATATCTCCAAAACTATAAATCCAATGACCTTGAACATTTATAGCTAGAATTTAGACAGTATCAGTTTTCTAACGCAATTTAAATCACTAAAAACAGCTCAGTAAAACTTGAGATATGACCTTCTGAAGGTACTGCTCTGAGTGAGTATGGCAGAGAACAAAACAAAGAGGTAGATGATAATAAATGTATAGATTCACATATGATTACAACCACATTGGCAATGAATGTTTGCACAATGGGAGTAGAATGATAGAGCTATGGAGTAAGCTCTTCAATCTCTACAAAATGATATCAAGTGGTCACGTACAAGGCTTGCTAATTGCCTCTTCCTTCTTGCTCCTTTTATAGCTATTCTTGGAGGGAGTTTTGAATTCGAATTCGAATGGCTCCACCTAAAAGTGATCCCCAAAGTTAGGAGATATTCCCTCAGCTCAAAAATTCGTGGTTTTAGGTAGTTAGAGCCACACAATTGCTTTTACATCATGGATGAGGTAAGCCATCCTTTTCCTTTTTCTTTTTTCAATTACAAGAGATAAAAATGAACTCTTTTACAAGAGGTGTTCACATGACTACACATGTGACTTACAAATGAGGATGATATCAAACATATCAAGCATGTGGGCTTGGGTAAAATGCACCAACAGCTCCCCCTCAAGCCTAACATGCTTGGCCTCCAAATAAGTCTTCAATTGTCCTTGATTTCCTGCAAGCCAATCATCAACTTGAATCTACTTAACTTTGTACCATCAAGAGCTTTAGTTAACATGTATGCACATTGCATATCTGTAGAGACATAGGATAGTTGAATATCCTTGCTCATAAGCTTCTCCCTTACATAATGGTAGTGGACTTCAATATGCTTGGTTCTAGCATGGTATACCGGATTAGCTGCTAGATGTAGTGAGCTTGTGTTGTCACCAAAAATGTGAGGTGTTGAAGAATGAAGTCCAAGATCTGTGTACAAAGACTTTAACCACATGATTTCTTGAGTTGCATTAGCCAAACCTCTATATTCGGCTTTGGTAGAAGATAATGCCACGGTTGGTTGCTTCTTTGATGACCAAGAAATGATTTTTGAACCTGCAAATGATATATATCCGGACGTGCTTCTTCTATCATCTCTAGATCCAGCCCAATCTGCATCTGAGTAGACCTTTAGCTCAATATCTGAAGTAAATGAATAAAACAAACCTTCATTCATGGTCCCCTTTAGGTACTTGAGGACTCTCTTGGCCGCTTCCATATGTGGTCTTCTTGGCTTATGCATAAACTGACTCAATATGCTAACACTATAGCATATATCCACCCTTGTGAGTGTTGCATAGTTCAAACGTCCAACCAAGCTTTGATAGCTTGTGATGTCTTCAATTGGCTCTCCTTCATAAGCACTAAGCTTATGATTTTGCTCCATAGGTGTACCTGCACACTTGGTATTTTCCATCTTGAACTTGACGAGCATGTCATGGACATACTTCCTTTGTGTGATGTATATACCTGAATCTGTGTAGATCAACTCCAATCCAAGAAAATAAGTGAGTGGTCCGAAGTCACTTATTTTGAACTCCTCCTTCATTTGAGCCTTTACTTGTTTGATTCCTTCAAGATCATTGCCTGTGATAATAATATCATCAACATACACACATAAATAGATCACTTCAGATCCATTCCTCTTTATGAACAAAGAGGTATCGGCCTTGCTAGCTTTGAATCCTTGGTCCTGCAAATAAGTCACCAATCTGAAATTCCAAGCTCTTGGAGCTTGCTTCAATCCATACAAAGCTTTCTTTAGTTTGCATACATAGTTAGGATGATGTGCATCCTCATATCCAGGAGGTTTTGCCATATACACTTCCTCAGAAATCCATCCATTCAAGAAAGCATTCTTTACATCAAGTTGATAGAGATTCCAATTTCTAGATGCAGCAAGACTTATGAGAACCCTAATTGTAGGCATTTTTGCAACAGGAGAGAAAGTCTCCTCATAATCAATACCATGGGTTTGAGCAAACCCTTTAGCAACTAACCTTGCTTTGTGTCTATTTATACTTCCATCTGGATTCCTCTTGATTTTGTATATCCATCGAGATCCAATTACCTTCATAGATGGCTTGTTAGGTACAAGCTCCCAAGTGTCATTCTCTTTCAAGGCTTCCATTTCTTCATCCATTGCATCTCTCCAAGCTTTCTTGCTTTGTGCTTCTTCGAATGTGGTAGGTTCTTCATTGGTTGAATCCTTTGCAATGTAGATTGAGTGCTTGGTGACCAAAGAAGTATCATAACCAAACCTCTCTGGTTTCTTCTTCTCCCTTGAAGACCTTTTAAGTGGTTGATGTGAGCTCTCGGGTCCATATGTAGCATCCTGCATCTTTGCTTTTTCTTTGTTCTTCCATAGCTTTAGTCTTTCCAAGTCTTCTAGGTCAATCTCCGAATCACTTTCTTCAATCTGCTTCGGCTCCTTTGGTTGAAGTGATGGAAAATCTTCATCCAAGTCATAAGGCAGCTTCACTTTCCTGTCATCATCAAACCATGATTTGTTTTCATCAAAAATTACATCTCTACTCACAGAAAATCCTTTATTGGTTGGATTGTACAATCGATATCCTTTTTGGTTTTGATCATAACCAATGAATACACACTTCTCTTCCTTGGGATCCAATTTCCCTCTTACTTGAGAAGGAATGTGAGCATAGGCTAAGCATCCAAAGATTTTACTATGCTCTAGACTAGGTCCTCTTCCATTCCACACTTCATATGGAGTGGTTCCATCTAGTGACTTAGATGGAAGTCTGTTTATGAGATATGTGGCTGTCAACACAGCCTCTGCCCATAGGTAGTTTGGCAATCCCTTTTCGTTGAGCATGGACCTTGCAGCTTCGACAATAGCACTGTTCCTCCTCTCTGCTACACCATTGAGTTCGGGTGTATACCTTGTAGTGACTTCCCTTTTAATGCCTCTTTCATGCAAGAAGGCATCAAATTCAGAACAGAAGTATCCTCCTCCACCATCTGATCTGAGTCTTTTCAAAGTCCTACTTGTTTGGTTTTCAAAAAGAGCAATATACTTCTTAAAGCAATTAAACACTTCATCCTTGTGCTTCATGAAAAACAGAATGGTCCACCTACTACAATCATCTATGAAAGACACATAATATCTTGAGCCTAATATAGATGGCTCCTTACTTGGACCCCACACATCCGTGTGCGCTAGATCCAAAGGATTTGGATACATATATCCTTTCTTATTGAAAGGTTGTCTATGAGCCTTGTCGAGTTGACAAGCTTCACACTTATAAATCATGTGTTGCCTTGTGATATTAGGCAAGCCAAGTACACTTTGGTCCCTGCAAATTTGTTTGAGTGTCCTCTCACCAATGTGAGCAAGCCTTTTGTGCCATATCTCCAACTCTGTAAGAGTTTGAGATCCATAGCTAAACAAAGCTATGTTCTTTGTATCTTCCACTTCAAAAGTGAAAAGCCTTCCTGGCTTTTCTCCTTTGGCAATCCTTCGAAAGCCTTGCCTTGGGTCTTCAACATATGCTCCAAATCGATTGAATCTAACTTGCAATCCTTTTTCAACAATCTGTCCAACACTTATTAAATTTTTGGTAATTGTAGGGACATACAAGACTTTGCTTAAGAGATTCATATTCCCATCTGATGTCTTCACATTACCTATCTTCTCCACTGAGTGCTTTGTGTCATCTCCTGTCTGCACTTCATGCTTGTTATGAGGATCTTCCAAATCAGAAAGTAAAGCCACATTTCCTGCTACATGGTTCGAGCATCCCGAATCAATGTAAAATATGTGATCATCATCCTTACCCTTCTTCGCTGATAGATTCATAATCAATAATGAATCTTCTTGACTTTGGTCCTCTACATAGTTATTGTAATCTCTTCTTCCTCTATGACCACTTTGATAGTTGTTGTTGTTGTAATTGTTGTTGTAGGAGTTGTTGTTGTTGTAGCCTCCATTGTATCTACCTCTATTTGATCCATAGCCACCTCTATTGAATCCTCTTCCTCTTGAGTTCCTTGGATTCCTGAAACATTCTTGAGTAGTATGGTTAGATAAGCCACATATGTTGCAAGGTTGAGATTATTGGAATCTCCCCTTGCCTTGCTTTCCACCTCTGCCTCTTCCTCTAGCTCTTCCTCTACCTGCAAAGTTTTCTTGGAAAGAGCTACCTTCATCTTCATTCTTCCTATTCGTTGACTTGTCCTTGACCTTAGCTTTATCAGAATATAAGGTAGAAGTTTGATTACCTCTTGAGGATTCACCACCTTTGCTAATCTTTGCTTCATGAGTGAAGAGTTGGCCCATGAGTGTGTTGAGGTCAGGTACATGCATATCCATGTATAAATCCATGGTTGTTGTGAATGACTCCCACTTGTCGTCTGCTTTGATTCCATTCATGATTTGTCTTATGATTTGCTCCTCTACAATTACCTCTCCAATGCTTCCAAGTTGGTCGGAAATCTCCTTCATCTTTGTGACATAATCAGTCACATTTTGCTTTGGGCTTTTCTTCATTGTTGTGAACTCCATCCACAATTGGTTCTTCCTTGCTCGAGTGTTGGAAGAGAAGAAAGAAGCAAGTGGATTCCAGGTCTCTCTTAATGTCTTGCATCCCTTGACATGAGGTAAAAGAAAATCAGAGATTGAGTTTAGAATATAGGACCTTACAAGTGCATCCTTCGAACACCAATTAAAAAGTCCTTCCACTTCTTCATGTGATGGTTGCCCTTTGTTCCTCATGGTTGGCATTGCTTCATCTCCGGATATGAATCCATATAGATTCCTCCCTTGAAGGTAAGCCTTCATGCTTAGAGACCATGCCGGGTAGTTGTTTTGATCCAATTTGTCAATTGTTGATGGAAATCCATCTCCCATGTTGCTTGACTATGCTCTGATACCACTGTGAAGAGAGATGGTGGATGCAATCCAAAGATGAGTAGGTGCTACTACCACCAGCTTCACACCAGCCAACTGAGACTTCAGAGTTGATTAGTAGACCCTTTGAGCTTCCTAAATCCACCAAAATATCAGCCAAGTACTTTGGAACATGTATCCCAAAAGTTTAAGTCAAGATAGACTAGTTGCAAAATGACTAGCTCCCAAAACTTGCTATTTTTGGACATACACCTGCTGGAAAAAATGAATAGTGCTCTCAACCTGGTAGGAATTAGAAAAATTCCTTTTGGGCATAGCAAATAGAATTAGCAAGCTTCCCAATACAAGTTAAAACACTTCAAATGATGGACTGAGCACGGAGAACAAGTTTCATTAATTTCTAGAACATGCCCACCATTCTCGGGGCTCTACAGAGATAGTCCAGTGAGCAGTAAAATGCAGATATCTCCAAAACTATAAATCCAATGACCTTGAAAATTTATACGTAGAACGTAGCCAGTATGAGCGTTCTAATGCAAGTTAAATCACTAAAAAAAGCTCAGTAAAACTCGAGATAGGACCTTCTGAAGGTACTGCTCTGAGTGAGTATGACAGAGAACAAAACAGAGAGGTAGATGATAATAAATGTATAGATTCACATATGATTACAACCACATTGGCAATGAATCTTTGCACAATGGGAGTATAATGATAGAGATATGGAGTAAGCTCTTCAATCTCTACAAAATGATATCAAGTGGTCACGTACAAGGCTTGCTAATCGCCTCTTCCTTCTTGCTCCTTTTATAGCTATTCTTGGAGGGAGTTTTGAATTCGAATTCGAATGGCTCCACCTAAAAGTGATCCCCAAAGTTAGAAGATATTCCCTCAGCTCAAAAACTCATGGTTTTAGGTAGTTAGAGCCACGAAATTGCTTTTACATCATGGATGAGGTAAGCCATCCTTTTCCTTTTTCTTTTTTCAATTACAAGAGATAAAAATGAACTCTTTTACAAGAGGTGTCCACATGACTACACATGTGACTTACAAATGAGGATGATATCAAACATATCAAGCATGTAGGCTTGGGTAAAATGCACCAACAATATACACACATGCATGCATACACACATATACACATATACACATATACACACATGCATACATACACACACACATGCATACACACATACATACACACACACATATACACACATGCATGCTTACATACACACACATATACACACATGCATTCATACACACACATACATACACACATGCATGCATACATACACACACATACACATATACACACATGCATGCATACATACACACACATACACATATACACACATGCATACATACACATAGGAAAATAGAGCATACATACACACACACATACACACACACACATGTACACATTTACACATGCATACATACACATATACACACATGCATACATACACACACACATGTAGACACATGCATACATACATACACACATGCATACACACATACATACGCACACATATATACACATATGTTATGGAATATCATATATGAATATGGTACTGAGGTGAGATCCTCCCCTAATTCATAAAGAGTATAATACTCACATGAGTGCCAAGTGGCACTCATGTGAGGAGCTTTTATCAATGCCCTTTTTGGGTATGTATGAGAGAGAGAGAGAGAAAATGTAGAGCCCCATGCGGCTGGTCGGTTAGGGCCAATGAGCCTTCTTGCTACAAAGAGGCTATGCAGACAGAGGATCATGTCGAGTGTGAGCGTGCCATGAAGAGTGAGCTGGATTCTATTCACAAGAATGGTACTTGGGACATAGTACCTTTTCCAAAGGGTAGGAAATCTTTACCATGCAAATGGGTATATAAGCTGAAATTCACATCAGATAGTGCTTCTCAAAAATATAAAGCACGACTTGTTGCAAAGGGTTTTAAGCAACAACATGGTGTTGATTTTGAGGAAATCTTCTCTCCAATGGTCAAGATGACTACTTTGCGCATGTTGCTTGGATTCATTGCAATGGTGGACTTAGAGCTAGTCCAAATGGATGTGAAAACAACTTTCTTGCAAGGAAACTCTAGTTTGTAAGCTCAAGAAGAGCTTGTATGGACTAAACAGTCTCCTAGACAATGGTACCAAAAGTGTCCCAAGGCTATTCTCGGAGCAATGAGGATCATTTTCTCTACACAAAGAGATGCTCTGATGGCAGCTTGATATGCTTGATACTTTACGTCGATGATATGTTGATTGCTGGGAAGTCCTCTTATGATTTGTCGATTCTCAAAAAGAAGTTGAGTCAGACATTTGATATGAAGGATTTGGGGGATTCCAAACATATTCTTGGCATGCACATTACTCGTGATAGCAGTAAACGATGCATATACTTCTCTCAAAGTGAGTATATATCCAAAGTACTTCACCGATTCAATATGCAAGGTGGAAAGGCATTGAGTACACCTTTACCCACATATGTGAAATTGAGCAAGGATGACTGCCCCAAATCAGATGAGGAAAAGGAATTCATGAACAAAATTCCCTAACAATCTGCTTTTGGTAGTCTCATGTATGCTATCGTAGCTAGGAGACCAAACATTGCATTTGCAGTGGGAGTTGTAAGCAGATATATGTCTAATCCTAGACAGAAACATCGGGAAGCGATCAAGATGATTTTGCGATATCTGAGTGGCACTAAGGACAAGTGTCTATGCTTAGGTAGAGGGAAAGCATCCATTATTGGTTACACAGATTCTGACTATGCTGGTTGTGTAGACAATCATAAGTCTACATGAGGGTACATTTTTCATTTTGTTGGAGGTGCTATCTCTTGGAGATCTCGTCTTCAAGAATGTACAGCTCTTTCCACCATAGAAGCAGAGTATGTTGCAGCAAGTGAGGCATGTAAGGAAGCATTGTGTCTTTCTCATCTTTCTTGTGATATGGGTTTACCTTAGCATGTACCTCGCTTGCTCAGTGATAGTCAGAGTGCCATTGCTTTGGCTAAGAATCCGGTCTATCATGCAAAGACCAAGCACATTGACATGAGGTATCACTTCATTAGAGATTTCTTAGCCACTGAGCGCATTATTCTTGAGAAGGTTCACACTCGAGATAATACTGCAGATGCTTTGACTAAAGCTCTACCACAGGATAGCTTTTGACACTGTTGTCACTTGATGGGGGTTACTTGATTCATGATCTTACACAGTCACTTGTATACTGTGTAACATGCCCATCAGGTGGGAGGTATAGTTTGTATACTTACACTTAGGTATTCTTTATCATTCTTTCTTTTTGTCCCATAGTTACTATGTCCATATTGGCCTTTAGTGGGAGATTGTTACCATTAGTGTCCATGTGAAAGGCCAAATGGCCACCGGACACTTCTTTGTTATATGTTCTTTAATAAAACATATAGTGGCCTGGTCAGTCACAGACTGTAAGTTTGACCGCATTTGTAAGACCTAAGAAGACTGTCTTTGTGCTCCCTATGTATTGTGTTTTCAGTGTGTTTTTTAGTTCTCTGCGCAGAGTACCATGTGTGGCCTCAAGAACTCGTTTTTCTACTCTGAGGATATCGTCCTCGAGCTCGTGAGAAGGAGAGCGCACTGTGGTGCATTGCCATCGAATTACTTTAGAATCTCCAAAGGTGCTTATGCTCTCACATGATCCTTATATCATATGTCATATATCTTTTTGATATTTATATCATTTCATTTGTTTGAATATTCTTTCCATTTTATATTGATGTAAATCATAAAATCACCAACTATTCTTACCATAATAAGATGGCTTAACACATCAAGAAAGGATTCAATAAGAAAATATGTACCTTCTTACTACAAAATTTTGGAAAAATTCATGAATAACTTAGGGTTATAAAGAGAGTGGTGTAATGGATGCTAAGAGACACGCATTTCCTTTATCATGGACATTTCTTTGCATATCATTTTTTTATATGTTTGAAGGGTTTCTTTTTTAGCCCCATATACAACTGACTATCAATGCAAAACTATGAAAAATATTTCATGTCCAACCTTCATGCAATGGTATTCATTCATTTAGAAGTCTAACACTGTGAGATTGTCACTAAAACTAATGATATAATGCTTGATTGTTTCTGGATAAAATGATTGACAATGGAAAACCATAAAAGACATAGCGAAACCATACTTCATGATGAATCGTCATAGATCAATATTCATTCATGTACAAACATAGTGTCCTTAGACTGTTCCGAAACCATTTCCAATTATGGGTGCATATAGCATTTTGGTCATTCACATTAACATTTCTATCTTTAAAAGCAATTTCATAAATGATAATATGGTTCACATGAGCAAATTAGCTTGGATTTACATAATGTTTTAACCATTGAGGTACATTTTATTATGTAGTAACCATATTGCAGTTCTAATGGCTCAAGTTAGTACTAGAGTTCATATGCAAGTCTATTACATAGATTTCATTCCACAAGATCACATATAATGCATCTAGACACTTTATGGTTGTCCTTTTCTTATGGCTTTCTTTGCATCTTTTTAGTGCATCTCTTTCCCTCAGAATCTTGATAATGTGTAACTAAGGTGATTAGAAATAGTATTCTCTTTCAAGATGGATAGCATACCCTCGAACCTTTTATGAATACAACGTGGTGTTTTGCATTGATTGATAGATGCACTAGTTGAAGACATGAAGGAATATAGCACTTGGGTGAATGTTTTGCTCCTCAAGGTACATAGTTCGAGAGAATAGATGGTGCCCATTTGCCTCGATAGTACATATCCAGTGTTGGCAAAGGATGTGTCCATTATAGTTTCACAGTTTTCTAGAATCACTATGCCATTTTCTATCTTGAGATCATCAGAACTCGAAGGTTGCAATTCCCAAAACCACTACATTTATGTCCATTTCTCCAAATTTATCGATGTTTATGTTAAGATCATTAGAAGCAAATGTAGGAACTATTGCATGTTCATGGGCACAACAATTGAATAGCTACCCTTATGACTTGGGCTCAGAGACTAGTGATTAAAAAATGGCTTATAGCATGGAAAGACCGGAAGTAGGGTTAAACGTATCTTACTTAGAAAGACCGGAAGGAACTTACAAGACCGAATTAAAATATGTCCAAACCAACCACCTAGATGCTCGCATCTATGAGGATGGTTTGAGAAGATCAGTGGTGCAATTTGACCAACCCATTGGATTGGAACATTCAATCATAAAGTTTGAGAGAGATGCATACCTAGAGAAAGAAGGAACAATGTACATCATAACTAATCAGCCTAGTCATGCAAATGAGTTCAGTGTAGTGATTCCCCATACAGAAGCAGGAACCCAAGGAAAAGAACCATTAGAAGACGAACCTAGGACACCTTGAAATCAATATTGACAAGAATACTAAACCAAGAATGGATCCCTCAGGATAATAGAAACATTGAACTCTTCCTGAATAAGGATACTGATGAAGCTTTTTCAAGATATAGAATAGAACAACCTAGTTAATTAGGCTCCATCATTTACGAATTCAAGGACCTAGATACTCCAGGGAAGGTGGTATACCTAGACAATACTTCAGAACAAATGTTTGTAGTACCTGATCATGCAAGAAACGTTTATACATGGAGAGGTGAAGTAGTATTTCCCCCACATAACAAGCGAATGTAAACGCGAGCCATCAAGGTGCTCGGACATCCTCAACCCATGGATCCCAAAGTGAGAAGAACAAAGAAAGGCTAGAAGTGAGCTTCACTCACCCCATAGGAAGAGATAGACCAACCACGGACATGGATAGAATGGAGAGACAAAGGGAACCCATAATACTAGGAGGTAGGGATGACTTTCCCCTACTTAGACCTCGTGAGCATCCAAGAATATTGAGACCTACCCAATTAGTGAAGTCGATGAAAAATTACTTTGATGGGACATGCCGAGTTTAATCAAGTGTTGCAAGCGGAGCAAGTAGAAGACATGTTCACGCAATACAATGCCTCTGGACTCACGTTAAAGAACATAGCTTAAACCTGGTTCGAACCTCTACAACAAAGGTAATTTAGAGATATCCATCACTTGTTAGAGTCATTCATCATTGAATTCTCTAAAAGTGGAATGAGGCATAATACTTCTTCATTGATCCATAGCTTCAAACAAACCCCTAAGGAAAGAGTTAGACTTGGAGGACGTAGGTTTAGGCAATACATTGAGAGATGCACAACGTGAGAACTTCTCGCTCACGTGAAACAAGTGTCTTTATTTTTGGATGGCCTCTTGAGCTCTAAAATATGATCCTATGTATATTTGAAGGAACCGAGAACTCTAGAGCAGTGTCTAAGGAAGATACTTGACTTAGTCAATCAAATCCTTAGTTGAAAAAGATCAACTCAAAATCAAAGTCCAACTTCTTTCAGAAATTTATGAAATATTTCCAAATTAACAACACTTTATCTTGAAGTGTGTCAAGAAGATTTTGGAAGTTACTTCATATCTTTTTATCTTTTACCTTGAAGTTTCCTTGAAGTATCTTGAGATACTACTTTTAACCTCCTTGAATTTAAACTCCTGGTTTGAAGTTTTAATTCCTATGAGGATCAACTTCAAGATCCAATCTAGGACTAAAAGATAATTATTATCCCACGGTCCAATATCCCATTGTGGAGGTGATCGCAATCCGGGTGGATCGGGTCCGGTCGTGGCACACACAGGGTGTATGAAGCTAATGAATGTTGGAAGGTTTAAAGATGTGAAGGTGAAATTAATGTTGAGTATGGAGAAGAGAGAGATGTTGAAATGATTATGGGAATAGGAATGTAGGAGTGCAAGTTAGATTTATGAACATGAATGATAAGAATGAAAGAGAACCATACATACGAATGAAATTTGGAAGGAAGAATGGTCCATTGAAGGAGCTTCTTAAACACTTCCTAATTCCAATCCATATGCATAGTCTTCTTTGGATGATATGTATGCATGACGAGAATAGATGGAACCCTTACACATAAACCAGTTTTGAAAGGAAGAATGGTCCAATATTGGAGCTTCTTATACACTTTCAGAAACTAATCAATATGTATGGGTATGTATGGATTATATGCATGCAAGTGAATTATGATGATAGAGTTTACTCACAAGCTCAAAGAAACATCCTCACTGGTTCAACGCAATACTGCGGAGCCTTCTCACACATTGAAGAAATAGAAGACATGTAAAAATACTTAAGAGACTGAGAGAGGAGACAAGAGACAAGTGACAAGTGACATGAATTAAAAGAATTTGAATTAAGTTACATGTAAAATATCGTCGTGGTACGTCATGCTAAGCAGTCTACTGATCAAAGGTGGTTCCGACCCTCAAACCATGACAGTTCAACCGAATGTCACACGTAAGAAGGTGAGTTCCACTCCAGTGACCCTATGTCTGTCTAGGCTCGTAACGTCTAACTAAAGAAGTCTAAGACTCATTAAAATCAGCTCTAACTCACTCACATGCTCCACCGAGGGTGAGTCAAGATAGAGATGCTGGTTTCAAGAGCCTATCCTAGATAGGAGTTCTAACTTAAATTTGAAACTAGGTTCTATACTCATACTAGCTCACCTTGGATCCTCACTCGCTCAACCAAGGGTGATCGTCTCAAGGAAACCGTAAGCTAGCATGAGCCCTATGGATGCCTAACAATGATGCTCTAGGAGTTTGGAGGGGGGTTTATATAGTTTTTTGAATGAATTTGGGCCCTTGGATCTAGAGAAATCAACTCTCAACTCTAGGATCACTACTTTTGATTACAACCATTTGATTAATCAAATCAATGGCTTGGAATTGTTCTTTCTATCAAATCTAGTGTAAAGGAGTGAAATTTATGCGCCCTCATTCTCCACCATTGGATCTGGGGATGATCTGGACCGTCGGATCAGTGCTGACATCAATTCGGATAAGATAAGCCACTATTTTTGGAGAAATGCTGCATTATTGATCTTTAATTGTCAACAAAGTCTTCTTTTATGAAAAAAATTCGTGGATCCTCCTTCCTTTATGCTTTAGCGCATCTCCACCCTTGAATAGGAGCTCATCTTGATCGTACACCATGGTTCAATCATATTTTGACATGTGGCAGCCCTTCAAGCCTTCAATTTTCTTATTCTAGAAAACTGCGGTGACCTTGAAAACTGGACTTTGCGCTCTTTGACCCTCCAAAAAGACTTTGATGAAGATGAAACTTTGTAGGACTATGTTTCCAAAGATCTCCTTCAGGAATATGCAGGAAGAACTCCCATCTGAATCTCCCTTGTACAAGTTTGACTACATTTGGAAGCTTGCAAGGTGGCATTAAGGTCTCTAGGAAGCTCTGATAGCCTTGAAAATTTGTACAAATATGTAGCCACATATGATCTTTATACATGCCAAACCATATGGCTAACATAATTTTCTATACAAGAATTTGTAGGGTCAAACTAGAAAAAATACATTTTTACAAAATGAACATAGCATATCAATGTGCTACCAAATTTTCTGCTGAAATTTGGGCTATAGACTGCCTTTGACAATCTTTACAAGTATATGGATTTTCATCTAATTTTGTGACAATGAAATTTTTGCCCTAATTTCCCAACTTTGACCAGCTTTGACCAACTTTGACCGCTACCATGGACTTTCTTGATTTCTTTGAAACTTTGTATGTGATCTTCCTTTGACATCCTTGATGCATCCTGGACTTCTCGGGGAATTCTGGCTACCTTCACCAAATATGTTTTTTTTTGTAGGCCTTCACAAGTGAGAGAGGAGAGAAAATCTCGACGACATTCGCCCCCACTAAACCTGCGATTCCTCCGGAAGCGCCACTCTAGCATCTGTGAAAAACAAAATGTTCCAGGCATCAAATTCTTTTATAGGCAACATAAGAAACATGGAAGGAAAATTGATTATATGCATGAATAAGTAGGTAACGTGACATGAAGCAAAATTTGCATGAAAGAAATAATTGAAATAGGAAACATGAATATGCATGAACAAATAGGCAACATATATGCAAATGAACAAGCAACATTGGCAACAAGAAAGAAAAAAAACAAGCATCAATATGAAGTGGAAGTGGTTGTATTGAGTCGTTTTAAGCATCAGTTCCTCTCATTTGAAGAAAATTTTGTACCTTTTTCATAAAGCAATCTACCTTAAATATGATTATAAACAAAGATTTAGGATTTTCAAGAGACATCTTTCATCTTTAGCTTATTTTAGATCAACTCCTTTCCTACATAAATATGAATATGCTCTTTCTCTAATAACATGCAAGGAAATCTAACTAAACTCCACTAATGCATAAATCTGCCTATATAGCCCGTGATTTATTCTACTATGCCTCTTTATCCTCCTTTGGCTTGCTTTTTTTTTTTTTTTTTTTTAATGATGATGATGATTCGGCAACTTTATGGTTACGATCACTTTTTTGGGGTGGAAGAAAGTGTAAACTTCTTGGTAACATGTAGCAACTTTTTTTTTTTTTTTTATGACGGGGAAAAATTAAACCCCGATACAAGGTACAACCATTTTTGATGACGGAGAACAGTCGTTTAAACTCCGATACAAGTGCTGTGAGATGGACTAAGGATGTAGAAACATGCAATAGCAGGAGCTAGGATTTCAACAATTATGCTTTCGATATAGGATACATATGCATGTTTATATATGAAAGTCTTGTCACCGAAATAAACCTCCAAATCTACATGCCCTATCTTTCCACAATCCTAGATTATAAACAATTTCTTGGTAGATAAGTTACTACTTAAGATAGAATTTTACACAAGTAGAGAAATCATTATTTGCCCTTTTTTGACTCAAGTGATGTGGATATGCAATGTGATGCAAAGATTGAAAAAAACATGCATGAAACAAGCATGGAAAAAAAAATAGAATGAACTTGATAAAAAACAAAGCAAGATGAACTTGAAAAATTAATGATATTTTTATACTTTTTTTTTAATTCCTTTTTTTTTTATTTTTTATTTTTTTATTTTTTTATTTTTAACATGGATACTCCTGTTTATGAATCGGCCTCATTGTTTTCATCTTCTTCGATGTCCTCATCCAAAATGTACTCATCATTATCATATTTCTTGAATAGCTTTATCCTTTTACCTGCAATCAAAGTTTTTAGTGCAACACCATTTAATTCACAAAGAGCATACGTACCATTGTTGTTGACTTTTGATACTATGTATGGCCCAAACCACCGTTGAGTGAGCTTTTTGCGTGCATTATATTGAGAGTCGAATGTACTATCATAAATGAGCACCCAATCTCCTACTTCAATTGGCTTAGGACGCAATCGATGAGTTTTATCAAAATAATGCTTGTTCTTCATTCTAGATTCTCTTAATTTTTCAACAGCATCATCAAGTCTTAATTTACCTTGTTCTAACTGTTTAATACGCAAACTCAAAAAATCATCAGTAGACATGTTTTCAGACCAAGGCAAATTTGACCATGCAGAAATATGAAACTGAATTGGAAACAATGGTTTTTGACAGTACATGAGTTCAGCAGGCATATACCCAGTAGTGCGTGTGCACGTCATTCTATCTGCCCAAAGTGCAAAAGGTAAGAATTTAGGCCATTGTTTGATGTCACTGTTACATGCTTTAGATATGGCTTTCACAATAGGTGGATGCCCTCTCTCTATTTTACCATTGGCCTCTGGATTATATGCAGTGGTGAGAGACAAACGAATACCGTGACGCTCAAAGAACTCTTTAGCTTCTCTCGCATTTAACTCTCCACGATCGGCAACTACTTTCTCTATGTACCCAAAGCGACTTATGACATCTTCAAGCAAGAATTTGCAAACATTGGAAGTGGTCTTAGATCGTAGTGCACGTCCCTCTACATGATTAGTTAAGTCTTCTCTTGCAAGTACAATGTAACGCATTTTGTCAATACCTTTAGGCATAGTTACAAGATCTACTACCCACTTGTAGTGAATACAAGGTGGATAAGTAGGATGCAACGGATCTCTATGTTTGACTGATGAATGAAGTTGACAAGTAGAGCATGTAGAAACATAGCTACTAATGTCAACATACATCCTATGCCAATAATAGGTACTTCTAATTTTTTCATATGTTCCAAAAAATCCTTTATGACCTGCCCATAATGTCTCATGCATTTCCTTCATTACTTGCAATTGAAGACCTCGTTTTCCTAGGACTCGTTGTGGATTCTTAACCTTACCCTTAGCATGTCTCCAAAGATAACCATTACATAGGAAAAAGTTATAAGCTCGTTTCCTAATGTTACGGAATCTATTCGTAGTCCAGTTAGGTAATGGTTGTAGTGTACTAAGATACTTTCCTATGTCTCTCCATTCATCTTCGTACTCAGACTCATGAAATTTCTCATACTCATATATATGTGGAACATAGTCAACTAAATTCACATTCTTTATTAGATCACTTTCAAGATCATCATCAAATCTAGCTCTCGATAACATATCAGCAACTGAGTTTGACTTACCTGAAATATGAACTAACTCAGGATTTATGAACTTAATATATGAGATCCATCTAAGCATTGCTATATCAGGAGATGAACAATTGGCTATCATTCCAATGAGAGGCAAACAATCAGTCTCAACTTTGACATTTGCACCAATGAAATATTCTTTGTCTGTTTTCAAAGTTGTTACCATACCCCATAGTTCTCGTTTGATTTGTGGATATTTTCGTTGTGTTTCATGTAGAATTTTGGCACCAAACCTAATTGCATATCTATTCCCTTCACTATCATCTTGACTTATGACCCAACCTATACCAATAGGACTAGTATCAACAGTCAATATAATAGGTTTGTTAGCAGAATAGTCTACACGCTTAAGGATGGGAGCTTTAAGCAATAATTTCTTCAATTTACGCATAGCTTGAGTGTGTTTGTCAGTCCAAATAAATTTTCGTTTCTTCCTCAACAAGTCATAAAGACAATCAGCAACATGAGCAAAGTGTGGGATCCAAATAACATAAAAGATACAAGCACCAAGAAATCTACGTACCTCACTCACGTTGTTACATGTTTCAGAAATCTTGCTAATGGCATCAACTTTTTGTGGGTATGGCTTTCAACCATAATGGCCACATAAATGTCCAACAATAAGTACCTCGTTGACACCAAAAACAGATTTCTCTATGGAAAATGTGAGACCTACCTCTTCAAATCGTTGAAATGTTCTTTCACAATCAGAGATATGGTCAAGAACAAATTTACGACATCCCGATGAATCTAAAGTAATGTCCTTTACACGTTCCTCACTCCCTTTAATTGGAATATCATCAATGAATGGCATAGTTATATGAGGGATAAAGTCATGTAAGACCATATTCATAGCACTCATCATATGAGCCACAGAATTAGTCGCTCCTTGAGGTAAAGTACACATTCGCACTAAGCCTAAAGGAGTTTTCATTGTGGTTATGTCACGACTGTCAATTGCTAACTGGAATTGGTCATATCCAGAATATAAATCACCCATTGAATAGATAGAATGTCCTGAAAATGATTCAGCAAACTCATCTACAATGGGTCCTGTTCCTACATTCCTTATGGTGACTTTATTGACGGGTTGGAGATCTTGAATAAAACATAGTTTCCCATTCTTTTTAGGCACAGTGAACCATCTGTTTGAGTAAGGTGCAAAAGATGGCTCTAAAATTCTCATGTTTATCTTCTCCTTAAGTAGTTTCATTAGCTCAGGTTAGTGAGCCTTTGGAACAGGTATAGGACGAAGATTCCATGGAATATGTGGAATAGTAAAGATTATCATGGGTGCAACTAGCTTAGGATCTACACAACCAATCTCATGAGGATACATAGTAAAGGCTTTTCCATGGCTACGTATGACTCCCTCAAATTTATCTCTCTCTGCTGGCAAAAGAAAGTCATCATCTCTACCAATTTTCACCTGTTTGATTGTCTCATCCGTGAATGTATGTCCTATGTTTTTCTTATCCCGAAGAGTTGGATCATTTTTCACATCAATAATTTTTTCATTACTTCCTTGAGGTAATGGTTGAGCTATGGGTTTGATTTTTTTTTCTACAGTTTTGTACTTTGTTTCAACTAAGGCATCATGTGTTTGGTTAAATTTTGAGCACTTGTCAACATTGAGAGCATACTCTTGGATTAGAGCATACTCATCAAGGGAAGAAAGAAGAATAATATGGGAATTAGAATTTTGTTGAAGACATAACTCTAACTCCTCAAGAGTAGAGAAACAATGAGATGTTTCAATCACATGCTCAATGTTCTCATCATGTTCCATGATTTTGTTGTTTTTATAATTTTTTTTGGGTTTTTTGGATAAAATACTTGGACAATTGACTCTTATGAAGAAAATCTAATCTAGAATGTGGAAAACAAAGTGACAAACTATTGTACATGTTGGTTGGATGCGAGATGTCAAACCAATATCCACTGTTGTCCCGCTCAACAATGGATTCTATCCGAAATTTTGATCATATGTAGCTCCAAACATGAATCGAGGTGCACAATCACTACAAGCATGCTCATGACCCTGAGTAACAATAGGTTTCTTTCTAATTGACAATCGATTCCTAGGATGATTCACTCCTACTGTCATGACTTGAAGTGATTGCATTCCATCCTTAGACTTGAATCTAGCATAGGTAGACCCATCATCCATGGCTTTAGTTTCTATACAACTCTCACAAATAAAGGGTTGACCTAAGAGAACTTCATAGGAGCAATTATCTTGAATAAAAAAGTGAAACTCTTATGTGATTCCTCCTATGGATATGGGCACACTAGCACAAGCTCCATACAGGGTACCTACACCATTATCTGCAGTTCTCATACGCCATCCACAATCTTTATCTATGGGCCATCGAAACTTATCATAGACTTCTCTTGAAATCACATTGATTTCAGAGCCGGAATCTACTAATGCATTTACAGTGATAGTGTTCTTATCATTTCCTATTTTAACATGCATCTCTGATGTACCTCTAGACCAAAATGTTCTTTTAAAGTGACTTTCAGGATTGTTTTCATGATTTTCATGGTCAGGTTGAATAGGTCCTAAGAAATTTTTATTAACATTTACTTCATCATCATCAAAGTCCTCTTCATCAGATTCATCAAAGTTTAAGGCTTCATTCATAGCTTGATCTTGATCTAGAGAATCTTGCATCTCAGTATCTAGATTAAGCGGAAACCTCTTCCTTTTAATTAGGCCGATAAAGTTATCTTTAAAAACAGGCTTTGCAATAGAGAAAACTTGTTCTAAAGACATAGTCACTTGACTCTTAAGCAAAATGTCATCTAAAATCTCCATAGGATCTATTTTTCTCTCAATTTCTGAAATCAAGATGGCTTTAGGTTTTCTCTTTGGTTTCTTTTGTTTTTGCTCAGGTTCTTGTTTTTGCTCAGGTTCTTGTTTTTGTTCATGTTCTCGTGTTTGGTCTTCAGTTTGTTTTGATTGTTCTTGTTTATCTAAAGGCTTTGGTTCTGTTTTTCTTTGCTTTGTCTTCTTCCCTTTTTGTTTCTCCTCTTGTTTTTGTTCATTGGGTTCTGATTCTTGTTTTTTATCTTTGGATTGTGATGTTTCTCCTTGCTCTATGATTGTTTCTATTCCCTCTGAGGTTTGTTTTCGAGTCACTCTTCTTTCACTAGGCTCAGCTTCATCTCTTTTTCGTTTTTCTTCTACATTGGATATGTGAGAAATAAGAGATTGATCTTCTATCGGTGACTCCCAAGCCGTTATTCTCCTAATCTCATCCCGTGCTCTTACTAAAGCCTCTATGGAAAAATCACCTTCCTTTGTGGGTTTACTTGATTCTACTTGTTGTTCATCAAGAGCTTCTAGTTTCACTCCTCTAGTTCCTACGTCCATTATGGTTATATTTTCATAATATTTTTTCATTCCTCCCTTACCATAATTTCCTTGCAAAGGTAGCCTAGATCGATAGTCACAAATTTTCTTATCTATGTCTATTACTAGTCGTTGCTCCTTAGCATCCTTCAATAGTTCGCAATCTCTCAAAAAGTGCTCTAACGAATCACACCAAGGACACCTACGAGGGCCACGCACAAAACCATTTGGATTTTGAGGATTTTGATTAACTTGTGGTGGGAAATTTTGAAATTGAGGATTTTGTTGATATGGTATTGCTTGAACAGGATAATTAGGATTTTGATAAGGCAATTGATGTATTTGAGGAGCTTGGGGAGCAACATGTGGTACTTGAGGTGCAAGAGGAGTTTCCATATTATACGGTTAATGATTTTGAAAATTTTGATTTTGAGGATTTTGAAAAGCTATTTGTGAAGCTTGAGGATACATGTTTTGATACATTTGAGGATTTTGCACATGAGGATGAGGATTTTGCATTGGAGGAACTTGATATGCTTGAGTAGGAGCTACTTGTGGATTTTGCTTGGTAGCTATAACATGTTGATTAGGCTCTTGAAAAGTCATTGGGTTCATTTGATTTTGGAAAGTTTTGGTGTAATTAGATTATAAAGCATCTATAGTCTTGGCCAAATTGGATTGTGTAGCAATAAGACTTTCCATTTGCTTAGTGAGAATATCCACTAAAGATTGTTCAACTACACTTTTATTTGGCTCTACTTTAAAACCTTGAGTAGGCTCCATCATTTGAGAAATAGGAGTAGAGTCAAAAAGCATAGCATGGGATTGTTCTCTAAATTGCTCCTTAATTTGTGGAAGGCTAGCTTGAGGAAGACTAGTTTGCTCATAAAGCATGGATTGTCTTTGATGTCTATGGGCTACAGCCTCTACTACTTTACGCACTTTTTGCCAATTGTCAGTAAGACCATAGCGCTTATCTGGTTCTTCTAATCGTCGTTCAACTTCCCTACGAGTTTCAGGATGAAGAAGCTTAAGAAAATTGATCACAAGATCAGGTTCCAAAGTTATCTTATCCTCATCAGGAAGTTGTTCATAGCGTCTAATATACTCATTTTGTAAGTGAGTAATAGAGCTACTAGGCTTTGGAGAATTGACCCATCGTAAGAATCCATCTCGATTATGTTGGCTATAATCTTCAAGATAGAATTCTTTGAGCATCTCCTTTCTAAAATCACTCCAAGGAAGACTATCATATTGAGTGACACGGTTTATGATAGAGCTATCAACAATTCGTTCAAAGAATGATATCAAAAGATCTTCAGGAAGACCAAAAATCATAGCTTGCTCTTCAAACAAATCTAAGTAGCTTGTGATGTTGATGCCATTGAATTTTCCCTTCTCTCTCAACATAGAAGAGACTATTCTTTGGCCTTGTTTCTCAACAATAAGGGATTTGAATCCTTCCTCCATCTTATGTGAATAAGCAAGTGATGCACGATGCTCTAGATCTCTCACAAATGTCTTTACTTCACGACGAAGATGTGCACGATACTGTGAGAAATCCAGTGCAACACTCAAGACTGATGATGATGATATGATGAGGATGAAAAATATGAAACAAAGGATATGGATCACAACCTCCCAACAAGATCAGAAGCAAATGCCACGAAGCGTTTCACGTCGGGTTCAAATGTGGAGGTGATCGCAATCCGGGTGGATCGGATCCGGTCGTGGCACACAAAGGCTGTATGAAGCTAATGAATGTTGGAAGGTTTAAAGATGTGAAGGTGAAATTAATGTTGAGTATGGAGAAGAGAGAGATGTTGAAATGATTATGGGAATAGGAATGTAGGAGTGCAAGTTAGATTTATGAACATGAATGATAAGAATGAAAGAGAACCATACATACGAATGAAATTTGGAAGGAAGAATGGTCCATTGAAGGAGCTTCTTAAACACTTCCTAATTCCAATCCATATGCATAGTCTTCTTTGGATGATATGTATGCATGACGAGAATAGATGGAACCCTTACACATAAACCAGTTTTGAAAGGAAGAATGGTCCAATATTGGAGCTTCTTATACACTTTCAGAAACTAATCAATATGTATGGGTATGTATGGATTATATGCATGCAAGTGAATTATGATGATAGAGTTTACTCACAAGCTCAAAGAAACATCCTCACTGGTTCAACGCAATACTGCGGAGCCTTCTCACACATAGAAGAAATAGAAGACATGTAAAAATACTTAAGAGACTGAGAGAGGAGACAAGAGACAAGTGACAAGTGACATGAATTAAAAGAATTTGAATTAAGTTACATGTAAAATATCGTCGTGGTAGGTCATGCTAAGCAGTCTACTGATCAAAGGTGGTTCCGACCCTCAAACCATGACAGTTCAACCGAATGTCACACGTAAGAAGGTGAGTTCCACTCCAGTGACCCTATGTCTGTCTAGGCTCGTAACGTCTAACTAAAGAAGTCTAAGACTCATTAAAATCAGCTCTAACTCACTCACACGCTCCACCGAGGGTGAGTCAAGATAGAGATGCTGGTTTCAAGAGCCTATCCTAGATAGGAGTTCTAACTTAAATTTGAAACTAGGTTCTATACTCATACTAGCTCACCTTGGATCCTCACTCGCTCAACCGAGGGTGATCGTCTCAAGGAAACCGTAAGCTAGCATGAGCCCTATGGATGCCTAACAATGATGCTCTAGGAGTTTGGAGGGGGGTTTATATAATTTTTTGAATGAATTTGGGCCCTTGGATCTAGAGAAATCAACTCTCAACTCTAGGATCACTACTTTTGATTACAACCATTTGATTAATCAAATCAATGGCTTGGAATTGTTCTTTCTATCAAATCTAGTGTAAAGGAGTGAAATTTAGGCGCCCTCATTCTCCACCATTGGATCTGGGGATGATCTGGACCGTCGGATCAGTGCTGACATCAATTCGGATAAGATAAGCCATTATTTTTGGAGAAATGCTGCATTATTGATCTTTAATTGTCAACAAAGTCTTCTTTTATGGAAAAAATTCGTGGATCCTCCTTCCTTTATGCTTTAGTGCATCTCCACCCTTGAATAGGAGCTCATCTTGACCGTACAACATGGTTCAATCATATTTTGACATGTGGTAGCCCTTCAAGCCTTCAATTTTCTTATTCTAGAAAACTGCGGTGACCTTGAAAACTGGACTTTGTGCTCTTTGACCCTCCAAAAAGACTTTGATGAAGATGAAACTTTGTAGGACTATGTTTCCAAAGATCTCCTTCAGGAATATGTAGGAAGAACTCCCATCTGAATCTCCCTTGTACAAGTTTGACTACATTTGGAAGCTTGCAAGGTGGCATTAAGGTCTCTAGGAAGCTCTGATAGCCTTGAAAATTTGTACAAATATGTAGCCACATATGATCTTTATACATGCCAAACCATATGGCTAACATAATTTTCTATACAAGAATTTGTAGGGTCAAACTAGAAAAAATACATTTTTACAAAATGAACATAGCATATCAATGTGCTGCCAAATCCATTTTCTGCTGAAATTTGGGCTATAGACTGCCTTTGACAATCTTTACAAGTATATGGATTTTCATCTAATTTTGTGACAATGAAATTTTTGCCCTAATTTCCCAACTTTGACCAGCTTTGACCAACTTTGACCGCTACCATGGACTTTCTTGATTTCTTTGAAACTTTGTATGTGACCTTCCTTTGACATCCTTGATGCATCCTGGACTTCTCGGGGAATTTTGGCTACCTTCACCAAATATGTTTTTTTTTGTAGGCCTTCACAAGTGAGAGAGGAGAGAGAATCTCGACGACACCATACCATCTTTCCTACATCAATCTGAGTATAAAATCTGGTGTCCGATACCATCCTATTTTATATTCACATTAATGTGTGGGTGATTCATTATCCTAAAGTCTAAACATCTCTTGATAAAGTACCTTCTTTCTTCAAAAAAAATGAGAATTTTGAAGTTTCAGGCATTACCTCTAACTAGACTTTCTAGGTTTTGATCCCTTCACAAGATCCTTTTACGATCTTGTGCTTTCCTTGGAAACTTGAAAACCTCTTAACAGAATATCAATTCTTCTTTGCTAGGGTTTTCAAATGAAAACCAATCAGAATTCCAAGTACTTGAATTTTCATAGATTCAAGTTCAATTGGTTTATCCTTGACCAATTTATAGTGAGAAGAGCTATTGACTTCTTGTCTTTAGATTCCTTTCTTTACTAATGCTTTAGGTACCTACCTTGGGGACTTTATTTAGGAACCTCTTTACTGCTTAAGTCTTAAGTATTTGCTCATGCTTTTTGGATTTGTACCAAAATCCCTTTAAGGATAGGCAAACATTAAGTTTTACCTTCCATAGACTTAATTACCGTCTTCACGGTTGCAGACTACATTCTTGGAATTTCTTTACTCTGTTCAAACTTGGAACAATTTACTTTTTTCACTTTTTTCCATTGGATAAATGGAATTTGAGTGAATAATTCCCAAAAGGAATTTTATTGCCAATACTTGGGCAAACTACAGAGTAGTTCCAATCGCATGTTCTTGGATAATCATGACCAAGCTTGATCAAGACTGATTGATCTTGCGACTAGAATAAAGAATTAGTCTTTATCTTTTAAGATCTCTTGAAATATCTAAAGCTTCTTTGCTTACCAGCGGGATTTTAGAGATCTTTCCCCTATTAAGTCCAAGCATACACTGATGCCTCTCAGATTCCAAAGCTAAGAATCTTTGATATACCTTTGGGTTATATCACTATTTGGACTTAATTAACCAATACTAATGGTTTGGGAAATGCTAAGGAACTACTTATTGACTAAAGAGTATGAAGAAATTCATTCTCAATACTTGGAAGAGTGTTATTCTTCAAAGACTTGAGATTCCTTCTAGGGAATCAAATATCTTGAGCAAATGATTCATCTTGGAATCTTTTGCAATGTTAGAAGCATATTTGAAAGAAATTCTTTTAAATAGTATCCAAAAAATTTATTGATTCAATTGTATTCATTTCCTAAGTATCAAACTAGAGACTAAATATCACCCTTTGGATATGGTTTCCCATGTCCCTATGAAAGTTTAAGTTTGAACTTTCATTTATGTGATATTGACTCCTAATCTTGTGTTTGATATTAAATTTATTATTATTGGTCAATCTTTAGATGTTACTAGAGTCCTTTAAACATATTTCACCAATCAAAATTATGTTTAAAGTCCAAGCATCTATTGATGATTGATCCAATAGTAATGCTACTATAACTTTGAACTTTATAGCTTATTTAGGAAAAGTTCATGGATTGGAAATCCATTTCTTGGAACTTTCTATTCCTAAATGAAAAGTTCTGACTTGCTTCAAGTCCGTAGGAACTGATCTTATTTCCTAAAGATTTCTTAGCTAGTTGCATCATTTACCAGAGATGCAACTATAGAACCTAACATCCTTTTATTGACGTCAAGAATCAATTGATGTTGAGGTTTAACCTTTGATTTCCATCACTCCTTGGGATGAAATCAAATGAAAACTTATAAAAGCTTCATAGTTTTTTCTTGGTACCTTTATTTTCGAACATCATCATTCCTTGGTCCTATCATATAGTATGAACTTATGTGTATTTTGGGAAGATTTCATGAATCAATTAAGATCCTCTACTTGGAACGTCTGCCTTCCCAAAAATAAATTCATCTCGAACATGGTAGGAGAATGATCTCATGTGGAATAGAAGGCTTCACTATTTCATTTTAGTGTTTCTCTTTTAGAAAATATCTCATTTCCTAAAAGTCACTTACCGAGGTTTCATCGTGAAATATGAATCTTGAAACCACAAAGAAACTTCTTAGAACTTTCGAAATCTTCTAAATAGAAGAGTGCTTCCAAAGTTTCCATGTTTTCATGGCCCTATGCATCATTACCAGAGATGCAAAACTTGAACAAAACACAAATTTGTTGAACTTCAAAGCTCAATTTTTATTCAAGTTCATCGATTTGGTTGTTGAGTTCCATGGAATCAAAGAATGCTCATGGAACTTGGAAACATAGCTGAAGTTCTCATCCAACTTTGGGATGCTTGAGAAGTTACATAAATTACGTAACTAATCAACTAAAGCTTATCCTCATGACTCCCTAAGTACATCCGGAACTTAGAGTGGTCATACATCGCAAAAGCTTTGCAAGTAAGTTAAGTTTTCTTGGTCATCAAGAATACTTAACTTTCTCCTAGTGCCTACTTATACCAAGCAAGACATCAAACATACTTAATTGCTATTAAGTATTTATTTTTGATAACAAAGTATCAATGTGGGAAGGAATCGACTAATTTCTTGAGTTGTAAACTAGAACTAGTATGTCTTTGCAACTAACTAGTCCTCTGTCTTCCCTAATGTCAAGTCGTGAGCTTTATAAAGTAGGCTAAATACTAAGAGAGTACATTTTCATATCTACTTGCAAACAACATCTCAAACTATCATGCAAATGCATGTGCCTACATGCAAATGCATGTGCCTACATGCAAATGCATGTGCCTACATGCAAATGCATATGCTCACATACGTATGCATGCATGTTCTTTGCATGCCCATAAAATAATGCAACAATCATGCATGAGCTTGATGCATGACTTTTTCTTGTACTAAGAATGTATATCATGCAATCTTGATGCATGTATATCCTTTCCTTTTTCTTAATGCACTATGATATAAAACATACCCTTGTGGTGCAATAAAAAACTTACTCAATGGAAAGGAAATCTGGAATTAAACTATCAAAATACATTCTTTGATGCACAAGAATTTTTTTTAAAACCAAGTCTTTCCTTAATGCAAACTAATGCTGAGAAATTGATTGTTTTCATTATCCTAATCTAGACTTAATCGATTGAAATCTTGGCTATTTCAATCTGCATCTAAGATTAAGTGTAGAATAATGAAAATAGGATAAATCAAGCATTAAGGCCCAGTAGAAATTGGAAAATACTTAGCTTTCATCATAGCTTCGTCCATCCTCTGATCCTTGCCAGTAGCTATTCATCATCCTTTAGGCTTCCTCATCAAGAAATAGTCCCGGATGATTTGGTCCGTCGAGGTCGACTTGATTCTAGCTGAGAATGCTAGAACAATGAGATAGTTAGGCCTCTGGATGTTCGCTCCATAGCTCCACTTCTTTCTAACTTTTCCCAAAACTTTGGTAGTCTTCGGATTTGTTCAACAAAGATATGCAATTGGATTCGGTTGGGGTAATCAGCAGCTCAAAAAGAAGTCATAATCCAAGTAAACTTGGCTCAGAATTAGAAGGGATTGCATAAAACCAGAACAACAAAAAATATGCACAAATACGCAATGGGTAAGACGTTGTAGACTATGATCAAGGTCAAGGGATCGAATCCTCCTAGCGATCACTTTTTAATCTCTGCAAATTTCAAGTTTTGAATCCAAAAATCAAAATAAAAAATAACTTTTAGAGAATCAATCTCACGCGAGCCGGTTGTCTCTTTGGATAGGAAAACGGCCTGCTCTTTGGGAGGTGATCGATCGAATCCCAGCGCCTACCATCCTTCTTATCTTCTTGATAATGTTTTCTTCTACGCCAAAATCATTTGAAAGTTAATGACGCCATTTAACGTGGCGAACGGCTGTTTGGCCTTGTGGATAGGCGATCGACCTTCCAAACTGGGATGAAGGTTCGATTCCTGTGTGTGCCTACTATAGAGGATTCTTTTTGGTACTCTCAGCTCCTTTCAAGAAGGTCTTCTTCAGCGCGGATCTACTGCCAAGATCTAATGCGACCGATGAACAGAGTTCATGAACGCCTGTGGGATTTATGTATAGGGCAGCGCTCCCTAAACGGGAGGATGAGAGTTCAAATCGCCTACTGCTCACAATAGAGGTGGTAATTCTTTTGGTACTCTCTTCCTAAGCTTCTCCTTATGCTTTACCGACCAAGATTACATCGATTCAGGAGGATGTTTCGAAATAGTCACGAGTAGAGATTGACGAGCAAGAAGTTACGGAGAGAGTAAAAATAATGAGCAAGAAGCTAATGGAGAGAAAGATGAAGTAGCCCACTCCAAGGTCACCATGAGAGCTTGGCTCTGATACCAATGCAAGAGAATGAAGATTACGACCACCACATGCTTGAGAGATTACTCTCCTCCCAACCAAATGCCTCTATATATAGCTCTCTCTAGGGGACTGCCTTCTTGGGCAGGTCAATACTAACCATCCAAGTATCAGCCATGTAACTACATGTGTGCCAAGTGTCCGAGTTAACTCGAGTTAACTCAAGTGGACCTTCTTAGGCAGGTGGATACTAACCATCCAAGTGTTAGCCATGTAACTACATGTGGGCCAAGTGTCCCAGTTAACTCGAGTTAACTCAAGTGGATGCTTCTAGAAGGCTCTAGATCTCTTTGGGCAAAATACTCTCCCCATGTCCCCCATGGGGATTGAACCCAAGACCTCCTCCTTCACATCCATGAGAATTAACCACTAGGCTAAGTGGGTCACTTGTTCACATGAGCACAAGACCTCCTAGTAAGTAAACTCGAGATCTTTGGTCATACACACGGATGACCAAACGGTGTCCGATTTCAGATCTATCTGAACCAGCCAAACCCTTGGATCATAGACTTACTTTATTATAGGCCATGTGGCACATTGAGAGATCAAGCCGGCACTCTCATCATATTCAATAGTTAGTGAGTCAAGAGGAGAAAAAATCCATAGAATGACTAAAACACAAAGAAGGAGGGGAAATTCACAAGGGTAAAGGATGGAAAGTAGATAGGGAGATGGGAACGCATGACACCAATTCGCTATAACTATCTAATAGTTTGCTTGCATTCCCTATGAATGGGGTTAAAAAGAATGGTGGCCCAATTGATTGATTGATGGGTGGAGGCAACGGTTAGGGAATAAAATTGTTTTGGGATGTTGTAGGGGTGATGTTGTAAATTCATCACCACCACCAAGAACTCGAGGACGGACCTCTCCAATTCAAGGTTATAGCTGATGGCAAACTCGTTTGAGCTGTGCCAGGGAAAATACAACTCCACAAAAATATGGCAAAGTGGTTCAACATGGGTCACACCATTAGTGGGCAGGTGTAAATGCTACCTGACCTCAGTTGCAGTGGTGCGGAGCTCAGTCCCACTCACTCAAAGAGTCCATACAACTATGGAGAAAGGCTTTACAATGATGGACGATGCAATGCTTTCTACTATGGGTTGCACAATAATAGCATCGAATGATGAAGCATGAATGAGGCAAGATGATGGGGACTAAGGTATCCGGTGGTTTCATTAGAAAGCATGGCCGATAAGGGCTCGATAGAACATTGAACACGACTGGTTAGGAGAGGAGAGGCGAGTGGCTGCTAGGTAGAACTAAGGGGGAATCAGGTGAATGACTACTCCTTGAAGTGTAATCCAAAAATTTTGAACCAATCCTACTAGGTGCACTAGAGATTGATCATCCATATAGAAAAAAAAATTTGACTGGTTCGATATGATTCCACCCTAGTTTGTTACATAGTTTGATAGTGGCTATGTCAATTCCCAACCCAACATCAATTAAGGCCTTAGCAATTCATGATTTTTATAATGCAATTTAATTAAGGGGACCACATGGTCCATCATTGTTTTAGGTGAATCACCATGATAGTGTGTGCCTAAACTCGTTTAGGTCCTGCATGTTGCTAAAACTATTGTCGGATACCAAGGACTAGTGTTAATAGCTAACCAAATGGTAGGGTGATAGCTATTTGGAATAAAATGCCCCATGCCATAGTATGTATAGGTTCTATTGATGGTGTGTTTTGTTGAGATCTCCATTATTACCTATCTTGCTAACTAAGGCTTACATGTTTATTTACAAATAAAAAGTATTAGTTAGCTATGGAGGTATTAGGTCATTCAGGAAATAGGAGGAACAAATTTATCTCAAAGATTTTGAAAGATGCATGAATAGTTTCAAAGGATTGGTGGATACAAAGTGTCCATTCAATGCAGATTCTTGTTCTTACCTTAGCTAAAGCAAGAATAAAAACCTGCGTTGAATGGACGCTTTCTTTCCGCCCATCCTTTGAAATTATTTTTCCATCCTTCAAAATCTTTGAGATAAATTTGATCTTCCCATTTTTGTAATGACCTAATACCTCCATAGCTAACTGATACTTAATATTTGTATGCAAAGTTCTTAAAAGATTTAGCAACATAGGTATTAGGTCGACTAGAAAAGGAGAAACAGATGTGCTAGGAAGATCCTAAGGGTTGGGTGGACAATTCTAAAGGCTAGATGGAAAAAACATCTTCATTTGATACAAGTATATATAATTTTCCCTTACTCTCATAACATTTGTATGTGTGTATATGTGTGTGTATGTTTATATGTGTGTATGCATTCATGTATAATTATGACACATGTATTTATATGTATATATTTATGCATGTATATATATAAATAGATAGAAAATTGAAAATTATACCTTAATAGTGCCAAAACAGATACATTACTCCATCCAAAATGATTTGGAAGATTGTGAATAAGTAAGCTCGCACTTAGTCGCATCAAGCAACTTATTTCATATACATGCTTTAGACATTTCTCTCAAAGATATTTCTCATTTTTAGAAATATCAATGCTCTCATTGTCATTTTGATACCAATCCTCAATAAAATTTGCCATGCCGTCATCTTCGTCATTGTCACACGTCTTGTACTTTATCTTCTTTTGAATATAGATTTTTCAACCCTGCATATTCCAGAGGGTCACTTTTGCATAGCCTCCTCATAGAAGCTTATGATAAATGAGGTCTTACTGGCAATTGTGAATGGTGTGGAGGAATATCATCAACATAATACATTGGAATCTACACACATGAATAAAAAGCATTAGTATTCCATAAATTAATAAAAAGTAAACTTTAAACATAAAATTAAATATATAAGTTATTAAATATGGATAGAAAATTTTCATTCTCTCTCTAGCTAAAAGGTGCTCTTGGAGGTCTACGCCATCCATAATTCACTAATAATTCATCACCAGCATGTAATGTAGTAATAGCATTGACTATTATGTATCCTTATACATCTCTACTCATGTATGGTCATTCATGACTATTTTCACGCTCCTCAAATGTGCAATTAGTCCTTGAACTATTATGTAACCCTCGACTACTATTTATTAAACTTGCTATATTTCCATGCATGTAAGGTCTTCCATCCATATATAATCCTTCATTTTCTGCATGTGAAATCCTTCTACTAGAAAGGGATGTTGCATTCAAGCATATTCCATAAGTACTCATGCTTTGAACATAACGTGCAAGTTGATGCCAATCTCCCCATCCATATATAGGACCACAAAATGGCATAAGAGTGACTTCAGAGTTTAGAGGCACATACAAATCCTCTACAATAAAGAGACCACGACCAGCATTAGTAGTAGTGGATGGAGCAATCATATAGCGATTACCCCAAAAGTTGAAAACCTCTCCATCTAAAGGAAGTGGTCCTCTATTCCATCCTCCATATCTTCTTCTATCATATGTTTGTACTAGAGAACGATCACGAGCTGGCAATGGATAATCTTCAACTGTTTCACTCTTTAAACCAAGAGGTAGAGGATTTCTAGAAACCTCTACTTATAATTGATGAACAACAAGTCCATGATGTGTACAAGGTATATGAACATTATGAGAATTATTATCATCATCATCATCAAGAAAGTATTCTTGTATATCAACAGTAATTTGATTTTGTATATGGGTTTCAAATAAAATAATGAGATTAATTTATAGAAAAAATACATACCCAAGCATGATCACGTTGACCAGGTGGTGGTCCACACTCAAAAGTACCATACTCTGTTTCGTGTTCAATACATTCCAATCGTGGTCTTTGATACGTGCCATAGCAAGGGTTACACCAACATATAATATGCTTTTGATAGTAAAATTCATCATAATTCCTATCGGAGGACACATGTGAACTCGTTGCATGGGTAGGAGGTGGTGGAGTCCCCTCTATTGATCAGAATCTGATTATAACAAAATACAAAAAAATATATCAATTATGTATCTATCAAATATATTTAAAATTAAAATTTTGATATACTTACAGTATATACGATTAGGAGACAGTGGTGGAGCTCCATCTGATTGATCCGAATCTACAAATAATGGTACTTGATATTAATAATATGCTTATTTACATACATGAACATTCACATATACATATTTACACATAAATACATTTTGTAAGTATATGTGTTATTGTGAGTATATTTTTTTATTTTAGTTAAAATAGAAGAAACTAATCTTTTTTATTTGTTTCAATGCACCGAAAGGATTATGGCTGAATTCCCTCCAACAACTAATCCCGCCTTCATTTGCATTCAAAATTCACTTTTAGAAGCCATGCAGCATCTCAAGAGTCTATATAAAGACTTCAAATCACTTGTACATTACATGGAAGCAATATACAAACACTTGTGTCCATCATTGTCTTGCTCCTTCATTTTTCTGCATCATCTTCTTCAACAACAATAAGCTTCCAGAGGTTACTGCTCTACGCATTTGGTTTAGTAGATTGGGAGAAATCTCAGTTTTTCTATCTCACGGTCTATCTCTATGCATTCCTGAAAAATAGGACATACAAATGTTGCGTGTCTAACTCATTCCAAAAACATATTTTGCGTATTTCTTGTACTCTTGTGCATTATATATAGGCAAACCTATGTGTATCAGTCCTCAAAAAGGATTTTGTCTAATTGTCATCATGCTAGTCGCTATGAACATTTGAAGTTGATTGTCTCATCCAAAGATAGTAAGTTTTTTGATATAGTCAATGCGCAAACCTATCTCTTTTATATTGACTCTTTCTCCTTGATGCTCCAAAGTACATAGTGCATTTTATTGCACTTATCGCATGCCTATAATGCCTATTTATGTCTCCATAAGCTCAAGGGCTGGTCTTGTGCCAGTTTGCTAGACCAAACTTTGTCGCTTCGCAACTCACTTTTCTACCTCCTACAAGCTTCTCCAAGTTCTTTCAGTAAATGCTACTAAAGATGCTTCCACTAAAAATATTCCTCTTCGTGTTCAACCAATGTGACATAGTCGCATTCCATCTGTACAAACATAGTGTGACATAGATCACACTCCTTATTAATTGTCATTAGCTTTTCTTCAAGATCAATCGTTATTTCCTTATAAATATTAATTTCTTCAACCAAAGAATTAATCTTTTGCTATGAAGCGTGCTTCTCATCATTCATCTTTTTTTCTATCTCTACTTTAACTTGCTTGCACTTCTATTCATAATCCACTCGGGCTTCATCAGATCCAACAATCAACTCTTTGCATCGTTCTTCTAAATCTTCAATCTACGGGTCAAATGCATAACAGTTTGTTTACATCCGCTAAATATTTTGAGGTTGGAAACCATTCTAGGTTAATCCAAGGATAGATGAGGTTATTTGGGTGTAGGCAAGGAACATTTATCATATGTGTGAACCTCATCATCATTCTCTATCTAAATCACTCATTCTTTTAATCAAAATATGGCGTGCACTTCTCAAATACTTTACATTATATAAATGGTACTAAAACATGCACCGTTTGATTTGTACGCTTAGATTCAAAAGGAAAACTTTTGCTCGATTGTGCATATAACCATCATTGAATATGGCACTTTCTGTTTCCTTGATCTGAACCTTGATTTGTTGAACTTTTCTTCCTCTACAAGTCCACACCTCTCTCTCTCTCTCTCCCTGCAAGAAAATGGTGTAGTTCTTTCGTTCTCTAGATGCTACAAAACATATCTTTTATATGCTTGAATAAGCAGTGCCTTACTTTTTTCATAGTGCCAATCATGTATGTTGTATAGATGTTATGGTTGCACCATCACTGAATGTTCCCTTTTTCATGGTACACATCAATGTGTAGAAAAGTTGGAGATTGTGAACGTCCATCAGAACAGATTTATATAGGATGCTCTATGATGAACTAGAGTACATAGAAGAGGCTCTTCTTATATAGAGTTGAGGGAAAATTGCCTTGCATGTGGGGTAAATGAGCTTGCATGAGACTAAGCCAAGACTTGGAAAAAAGGGTGGAGCATGGAACTCTCAACAACATGGTGTTATGTCCTAGTTAGAGAAAAGGTCACATGTCCTAAACACTTAATGTAATTTCGTCTGATTCCAATCACGTATGCTTTCGTTTGGATCATCCTCGTCTTTAGTTTGTTCACTAAGGAAGCACTAATGTTGCTTAGGGCTCCTCCCATGTGGATTAAAGAATCAACTAAGAAATATTCTTCATTCCCAATCCCTAGGTTTAGATAATTTTATCTTGGCATGTTTCCCAATGTTTTGATACTTGTTGTGTGATAATTAGCTATAGGGATTGGTTCTTCAGCCTTTCGGTATCTCTCATCTTGTTCTTGAATCCACCCATTATGTTTACATATTCTCTCTATGGCTTCTTATCTAGCTTCCTCTCAAATTTGTTCTTCTTCTTTCTTGAAATTTTGTGCTGCCAAGAGATTTTCTAACATTCATTATATGAGAGGTTCAATATGTCTTTTTATGCTACATCCATTTACATAATTGGGTAGAATATCTCCATCTAGAGTTGATATTTAATCGCACCATCTGAATAGATTCTATTTACAATCAAAGGACCTTAGCCTCTTTGTTGGATTTTCTTAGAATGTTGCTTCAAAGTTTACACTAGTACTAAATCTCCAACAAAAATAGCTTTTTTCTTAATATGGGCATCATAATAGGCCTTTTGTGTTCTTTTGGTAGCATAGAATCTAGCTAATGCATGTAGCATAGTTTCTAATAACTTCTCAATTTGTTCAAGCTTTTTTGACAATTCATAGCCTTTCCACTCATATTCTTTAACTACTCAAAGAGTAGGGATTAAGAATTTAATTGGAAGAATTGCATTTCTCCATATACTAGGTTAAAATGACTAGTTTCTATGGTTCTCTTATATGCCACTCTAAGAGACCAAATTGCATGATCCAACTGTTTATCCCAATCAGATCTACCACTACTGACTATTTTTGTCAAGAAAATACCTAAAACCATATTTGAACTCTTTGCTTGTCCATTGGCTTGTGGATCATAGATTGCAAACATTTTATGAATCACCAAGAATTTGTTCATTAGATATTATGTGACTTCATTTATGAAGTGAGTACCTCTATTACTGACTATCTAAATAGGTAGTCCAAACCTAGTAAAGATATGTTCAAACGAGAACTTAGTGGTAGTTTGAGCATCATTTTTCTCAGTGACTTTGGCTTTTACCCACTTTTTCAAGTAGTCTATAGCCACTATTATATATTCATCATGAGATTCATCATGTGAGCCTCTTGTTGGGGGATTCATGGGTCCAATGAAACCTATTCCCCATCTAGAGAATTTTGTTGCATAGGACATTGGTCTTAAAGTCATATTATCTCTTCTAATTGGGTATTTCATTCATTGACACACATCATAACTTCTCACATATGTTTCAGTATCCATGAGGAGAGTGGGCCACCATAATCTTACAAAGAGAATCATCTTTACAATTTTATCCACTGTGAAATGACCTCCAGCTACTCTCACATGTTCCTTTTCCAATATTGGAAGATATTCTCCTCCATGGACACATATTTATAGTTCGTTATATTTTCCCCATTTAAAGCTTGTGCTCTTATTATGATGTAGTCCTTACTTTGCTCCTCCAGGGCTTGTTTTCTAGCTAGACTTGTTTTGACTGGATACGTATGTGATTTTAGAAACTAAGTCATGGTCTTGCTCCACTTAAGTGCTATTGTGGAATAGGTCATGGAGGACTTTTCCTCTAAGTAGGAGGCTTGGCATATGTTGCAATTAGACACATGATCAAGTAATTCTCTCTACATATCTGGTCAATATACTTTTAAACGTAACAACTATTAGCTGGCTCTTTTCATGTCCTTGTGCATATTCCATTGATTTATATGAGCTTGATGAATTAGGGTTACTCCTTCTCCATCCTCTACACATCTCAACAGAACCCCATTTGAATCTTTGAAATACAAGCTACCCACCACAACATAAAGCTTTCTTTTTTTCTAGAGTTATTTACCTTCCTTGGGGTTGTTCTTATGGCTTGCTCCATGTGCGAGCATAGGTATCAACGTTTCCACCATAGATGGACACACTTCTAGGCCAAACAGATATATGTCTAGAACCTCTTCATCTACTCCCATTGGTAGTTCTCCATGGGTCATTCCTTATTGTTATTAGTTCTAATGTGTTTGTTTCCCTTTTAGACTACTACCTCAAAGACAAACTCCATTAACAAGAGGAATCATCTTACTAGACTTCATGTATTGCAAGGTTTACTTAACCAAATCAAGAGAGCTTGATGAACAATGGAAATTTTGAACTTATTTCCTAGTAGGTAGTGTGGAACCTTCTTTACTACATAGACTATCATAATCCTTCACTCTCGATAGTAGTGTAATTTGTTTCACCTTGATTCAATTGTCTACTAGCATATGTGATAGAGTGGTCTAATTTTCCTTCATCAGTTGGTTCTACCAATGTACATCCAATGAAAAAATTGGAAGCATCCACATGAATATGGAATGGCTTATTCCAATTAGGCACTTTTGGTATTGGGGAATAACTCAATCTCTTCTTTAATTTAAATTTAATGCTTGTTTGCATTCATCAATCCATTTGAAAATAGTTAGAAATGATATAATGGTTTGGCAATGATGACATACATGTGGATAAATGGATGATATTATCCACAATGGCCTATAAATACTTGCACTGCCTTTACATTTTTGGGACTTGGTGATTCTAGGATGACTTTGATTTTGTCTTCATCTATAGAAATATTGTTTTTGGATACTATTTGTCCTAGTATTTTTTGTTAAATGACCATAAAGGCACACTTATTAGGATTCAGGCAAACTCTCTATTTTCTACACTTATCAAATATGCTACTTAATTCAGGTATGTGAGAAGATGTTTGTGAAGAGTAGGTGCAGAGGTCATCAATGTATAATTCCATACTCTTCTATAGAAGTTCTTTGAATATATGATGGATTAATCTTTGGGAAGTGGTTGGTGCAGTTTTTGGGCCAAAAGACATAACCCTAAAATCATATACACCCGTTCGGTAGAGAAAACAATCTTGTGCTGATCTTTAGTAGCAATGGCCACCTAGTTATAGCATGAAGAACCACCAAGGAAGTTGTACACTTATTTTCATGCTACTCTTTCCAAAAGATGGTCAATGATAGGCAATGGGTAACTATCTCAAATGTTAGTAGCATTAATGTTTTTCAAGTTAATACAAACCCTAAGTTTGCCACTCTTTTTGGGCACTACCATTAAGGGAGAAACCCATTCTATATGCTCAATTTCATAAATGAATCATGGAGCCAAAAATTTTCAAGGAATTTGTACATTTCTTTGCATGCTACTCTTTCCAAATAATGGTCGATCATAGGCAATGGATAACTATCTCGGATGCTAGTAGCATTAAACTTTTTTATGTTAATATAAACCCTACGTTTTCCATTCTTTTTGGTCACTATCATTATTAAAGAAACCCACTCATGCTCAATTTCATAAATGAATCTTGTAGCCAACAATTTTTCTATTTCCTCTTTAATCTTGTTTGAGCACACATCATTATATTAAGTGTATGGTCTTTCCTTTGAAGGCTTTGCCTCTAGAGTCATAGGTATATGATGAGAGAAAAATTTTGGATCTACTTCTTTTGGGTTCTTCTATGTCCATGCAAAGACATCATGGTACTCTTGTAATAACTCTAGTAACTCTTGTTCTTCCTCTATCGAGACATGTTTCCCAATAAACCGGCATCGTGCCTCATCATTTTCTTGGGTTACTATTATATTCTTCTTTTGCTCTTCATTTGCATATGCTACTCCATCTTGTGCCTCTCACTTAGGCATTTGAATAGCATTTTGGTCTTCTACTTCATATCTTTTGAAGTGTTCAGGGACTTTGAAACATTCCCTAGGTTGATCCTCTTCTTCTCTATCTTCATTTTCCTTGCTAGTGTTCTTGAGGCACTCTTCTATTGAGTCTATGTTCTCCTAGAAGTGTAACTCCAACTTCCTTTTGGTATTCTTCTTCTTAGTCAAACTCTGGTCCTATGATTATACTTCCACAATCAAAACCTTCATAATTTTCTTCTTCAACTTCATTCTCTTTTTTTTTTTATCATTACCATAAACAAGGTTAGCTCATAACCTTCTTCATCTACACAATAAGTCATGGAAATTACTTCTTCATTCACACAAGTGTCTAAGGTTGATAATATTTCCATCCAGCCATGAGGCTCAAAAGCTGAATTGCAAAATACTTGTGACATATATTTCGGATCCTCAATTGGTCTTTCCTCCTTGGTTCCTAGTTTTGAGCATTGGAGACACTTTTCTTCTCTTAGGGTAGCTTAAATTTTCCAACAATCCAAGAGGCGCATTTACATGGCTGTATACCAACTATAACTTCATTCTAGTCAGTCTGAGTATAGGTTTTCACCATTTTTCCCAAATTTTCCAATGTTTCCTAAATCTCCCAAATGATGAAGATGTTTGCAAAAAAAAGAACATATATCACTATCTAAAGTTGAATTTAATTTATGTATTTTTATTGAGAAGTGATTAATGCTTTCAAAACAAAAATGGATGTGCATGGGAATTCAAATAAAGAAGAAAGGTTAGAAACATTTGAAGTATTTCAATGCCAATGCACCATAGTGCACTCTCCTTCTCGAGAGCTCCACGAATCGGAGTAGAAAACTGATCTCCTAGGGCTCCACATGATACTCCACACAAAGGCTGCAAAATACGTAGAAAAGACACAGTACACAGGGAGCACGAACAAAAAATTCTTAGGTGTTACAAATGCAGTTGAACTTAGAGTCTGTGGTTGACCATACCACTATATGTTTTATTGAAGAACATATACAAAGAAGTGTCTGCTGGCCATTTGCCCTTTCACATGGACACTAACGGTAACAATCTCTCACTAAAGGCCAATATGGCCAAAGTAACTATGCGAGAAAAATAAAGAGTGATAAAGAATACCTAGGTATAAGTATACAAACTATATCTCCTACCTGATGGACATGTTACACAGTATACAAGTCACTGTGTAAGATCATGAATCAAGTAACCCCCATAAAGTGACAACAATGTTGAAAGCTATCTTGTGGTAGAGCTTTAGTCAAAGCATCTGCAGCATTATCTCGAGTGTGAACTTTCTCAAGAATAATGCGCTCAGTGGCCAAGGAATCTCTAATGATGTGATACCTCACCTCAATGTGCTTGGTCTTTGCATGATAAACTAGATTCTTAGCCAAAGCAATGGCACTCTGACTGTCACTAAGAAAATGAAGTACATGCTGAGGTAAACCCATATCACAAGCAAGACAAGAAAGCCACAATGCTTCCTTACATGCCTCACTTGTTGCAACATACTGTGCTTCTATGGTGGAAACAAATGTACATTCTTGAAGACGAGATCTCCAAGAGATAGCACCTCCAGCAGAATGAAAAATATACCCTGATGTAGATTCTATACAACCAACATAATTAGAATCTACGTAACCAATAATGGATACTTTCCCTCTACCTAAGCATAGAAACTTGTCCTTAGTGCCACTCACATATCTCAAAATCATGTTGACCGCTTCCCAATGTTTCTTGCCAAGATTAGATATATATCTTTTCACAACTCCCACTGCAAATGCAATGTCTAGTCTCGTAGCTACCATAACATACATGCGACTACCAACAATAGACTGATAGGGAATTTTGATCATGAATTCCTTTTGCTCATCTGATTTGAGGCAATCATCCTTGCTCAATTTCACATATGTGGGTAAAAGTGTACACAATGCCTTTCCACCCTGCATATTGAACCTATGAAGTACTTTAGATATATACTCACTTTGAGACAAGTATATGCATTTTTACTCCTATCACAAGTAATGTCCATGCCAAGAATATGTTTTACATCCCCCAAATCCTTCATATCAGATGTCTGACTCAACTTCTTTTTGAGAATTGGCAAGTCATAAGAGGACTTCCCAACAATCAATGTATCATCACATAAAGTATCAAGCATATCAAGATGCCATCTAAGCTCTCTTTGTGTAGAGACAATGATCCTCATTGCTTCACGAATAGCCTTGAGACTTCATAAAAGCATCAAACTTTTGGTACCATTGTCTAGGGGACTCTTTAAGTCCATACAAGCTCTTCTTGGGCTTAGAAACTCGACTTTCCTTGCCATGAACTATGTAACCCTCTGGTTGTTCCATATAGATCTCATATGTAAGATATCCATACAAGAAAGTAGTTTTCACATCCATTTGGACTGGCGCTAAGTCCTCCATTGCAATAAATCCAAGAAACATGTGCAGGGTAGTCATCTTGACCACTGGAGAGAAGTTTTCCTTGAAATCAACACCATGTTGTTGCTTAAAACCCTTTGCAACAAGTCGTGCTTTATACTCTGGAGAAGCACTATCTGATGTGAATTTTAGCTTATATACCCATTTACATGGTAAAGCTTTTCTGTCATTTGGTAAAGTCACGAAATCCCAAGTACCATTCTTCTGAATAGAATGCAACTCACTCTTCATGGCACATTCCCACTTGACATGATCCTCTATCTGCATAGCCTCTTTGTAGCAAGAAGACTCACCAGCATCTGTTAGCGTAACAAGATCTAAACATGGAACATATCTGTCATATGGATGTTAGACATGTGCAGAGCATCTCAATGGTTGCTGAACAAGAACATGTGCAGACTCATCTGATCGAACATTCTCTTGAATTTCCCTATGTGCAACATTTTTATACATGCTAACTGGAGGACTAGTATCATCAAACACCACTCTTCTCACTTCAACCTCCTTAATGGGTTGTTTATGCATCTTAGACTCATTGAAAATGACATTAGTACTTCTAATTATTAACCGTGTTTCAGGATCCCATAAGCGATATCCAAATTGTCCTTCTCAACCATATCCAAGAAAAACACATTTCTTTGACTTATGGTCTAACTTTTGTCTAAGATTCTTGGGTATATGAACATATGCTTCACACCCAAAACCTCGAAGATGATCATAATATGGTGACTCCTTGTCCATAACTCTTGTGCCACTTTTGGACCTTTGGCATTACTAGGTCAAAGATTAATCACATGAATTGCATTCAATACTCCTTCTGCCCAAAATCCTTGCAAGAGGTTTGCATAATGCAACATAGAAAGTACTCTATCTTGAATATTTATATTCATCCTTTCAGCTACACCATTTTGTACTGGGGTATAAGGAGTTGTAAACTCTCTACGAATCCCTTTATACTAACAGAAAAATCTGAATTCATGTGAAGTATAGTCACCCCCATTATCTGAACGTAAAGCCTTACGCTTCATTCCTTTTTCAGTCTCGATTGAAGCAAGCCATTTTCTGAAAGTAGGAAATGCCTCATCCTTTGCATTGATAGGATATACCCAAAATTTTCTATAGCATCATCTATGAAAGTGAAAAAGTAAAGAGAACCACCTAAGGACCTAGTGGGCATATGACCATTTGTATGAACGAGATCTAAAGGCTGAATTGAAGAGTCAATGTGTGTTCTATGCACATTTCTAGTTTGCTTTCCATATTCACAATGCTCACAAAATGAAAAATCAGAGAAAGATAACATAGGTAAGTAGCCCGAATGAGAAAGATTTTCCATTCCACTACGAGATATATGGCCCAAACGACCATGCCAAATGTAGGTCGTAGGCTATTTAGTAACAGCTAACAAGTGTTCTTTCTGTGATACAAATAAAGGATAAAATGAGCCAACTTTGGTGCCTTTTGCAATAACCATATTTCCCTTTGATATATGAAAGGACTAAGCATAGAAGACTACCTTGTAACCAAGGCCATCAAGTTGACCAACTCACATCAAACGGCATGATAGCTGAGGTACATGGCATACATTATGCATAGTAAATTTTGAACCATCAATGAACTGCACAACCACATCTCCAATCCCCACAACGTCACACTGATAAGAGTCACCAAGTCTCACGGTACCAAGAGGCTTTGCTGCATAATTAGAGAACCAATCTCTGTGTGGTTACACATGGAAAGAAGCACCAAAATCTAGTAGCCATGTGTGGGAAAGAGAATCAGCCATAAGAGCCTCACTTGGCACAATACTCTCAAGAGTCAACACATCAGCATCATCAGAAATAGCATTAATTTCTTCAATCTTCACAGTCGAAGTAGATGGTGCAGGTAACTATTTAACATGCCCATCAACATTCTATCCTTTACCTTTAGGATTCTTTAATGCATACCAATCTTTCTTCATGCGTCCTTTCTTATGACAATAATGGAAATCAATTTGTCTCATCAGATACACTTTATATACATCTCCTATGGCGAGGTTGGGTAAGTCTTCCACCTGCATCAGCAAAGAGACCCCAACATCTAGGTGTCTCCCAGTTAAGAAAACCTCACCACGACCCTCTTTATCAAATGTAAAAGGCTTTATGCAAAAAACCTAACCGATATATCAATGACCACATTGACATACATAAACGGTATCGATAGAAGCGTACATGGTGTGTATGTGCTCAATATATGCAGTAAAATGACACTACAAGGGTGAATACACAACCCAAAAAATAGCCAACAACACCTACAAGTGTCTCTCAACTCTGATGTTTTAGGCTAAGAAACATGGAGAAATTTGCAGTGGCTACTCCCACCAAAAGTACTCCAAAATGGCTCCAAAAGACACCCAAAAGTGCTTCAAAAACAGGCTTTGAAAGCAAAGAATGAAGCTTTGAGGGACCAAAACATGTTCAAGGTAATGTTATCCTTAGTCTTTCCCCTTCCTTAGACACCACAAGAGTATAGCTTAGTGGCAGGAGATTGCCACGGTTAAGCGAGCTCCGAGGGGAATAGTACTGGGATGGGTGACCTTCCAGGAAGTATCGGGAACCTCTATTTTCCTTGATCGTTGAGGTCCTTCCTCGAGCACAACCAACGGTGCCAATGGTGACTTGATGGAGATGATCAATCTCCAAAAGACAAGCTACACTTGAGTTTAGAACACCTATATGTCAAGTATAGCTTAAAACTTTCACCAATTTTGAAATCTTTTACCAAAATATGAACACTCAGCTTCTCTATGAAAACTAGCTTCACTTAGAAACGTCTGCCTCACAAAATTCACTCATTGACTGATGAAATGATTAAATCTTTCTATGAAAATTTGATATAAGACTCTTCTAGTGTTTTCCCAACTATGCCCAATTAAAGTTCTCCAAAGAACTTACAAAACTGTAGATTTACTCCAATAAGTAAACATGTGTATGAAACAAGCACTTTCTACATGCAACTTTTACATATGCAACTTTAAATAGTTTGTTCTCACAAAATATAACCCCTTTGATAAAACACTTTTAGATATAGATGGCTTACCTTCCAACTTAGATTTTGACTCCTCATTTGTGTAAAACTTTACTCTATGCACTAAGATATGATCAACTCTTTGATCATCAAGATTGCGCCTGTTTCAGAAGACACTTATCACTTTTTCACATACAAATGTTCCTATTCATAATTCTCTCAGCTTGATTATAATTAGACTCTCAAATCTTGACCATAGATGCATTAACTATGGACTTAGACATCTACAAAAGGATTCTTGAAATGATCAAATACAAAAGGAGAAATGGAGAAAAGATCGACATGCAATTCTCAGAAAACGTCTTCTATTCAACTCATCTTACATCTGATGGATAATTCTCATTCAACTTATGATCCACTCCTCTCTATCTAATCTCTTCTTCATCTCTCATATATATCATGACTATGTACAAGTGTATATATATATACATATGAGTGTGGATTCATCATTACTTCAAGTATTTCTGAAGTATTTACAAAGCTAATATACATGTGTATATAGACTATCTCTTTTTGAACCTCTACTTCACTTCATGCTCTTAGGCTTCAATCTTTTCTTCAAGATTTCACTCCTAAGCTTCATATAATCATCAATTTTTTATTGTTTTGCAAACAGTTCCCCCTCAATCATGGATTGTGATTACCTGCATTTTCTTTATCCCTGCTATATCTTTAAATCTCTACAACTTGGGTCCATCCAAACTCTTTTTCAACATATCTCCAAGTTGATCCTTTGTAGGAGTATGCATGATGTTGAATCTCATTATGTTTGGTCCTGGCATGAAACACAGGGTTAGCGGCCAAATACAAAGAACTCATGTTGTCTCCACAAATGATAGGAGTACTCTGAATGATACCAAAACTCTTCCTAAGCATTTTTAGCCATATAACTTCCTTTGTAGCTTCTACCATACCTCTGTACTCTACTTCTATAGATGATAAAGCAACTGTAAGTTGCTTCTTAGAACACCATGAAATTAACTTATCTCCCACATAACACAAATACCCATGTGTTGATCTTCTATCATCAGAATTACTTGCCCAATCTACATCATATATATCTTGATCCTTGTATCTGAAGTAAACCAATTATACAAACCTTCTTTAAGTGTGCCCTTGATATGCCTAAGCACCCTTTGACCTACAATCCAATGCTCCTTTCTAGGACAATGCATGAATTGGGATAAAACTCTAACTGCATATGATAGGTCAAGCCTTGTTAATGTAGCATAAATCAAGCTAGCCACCATACTCAGATAAAGCTTTATGTCTTCGAATTCTTCTCCTCCATATCTACTTAATTTGAGATTCACCTCCATTGGAGTTGGTGCTATCTTGCAATCTTCCATTTTAAATTTGATTAGAAAATTCTTCAAATACCTTTCTTGAGTTATATATACTCCATGTTGAGTATATAAAATATCCACTCCTAGGATATATGACAAATCTCCCAAGTCATTGATCTTGAATTCTTTCTCCATTTGCCTTTTAAGCTTTTGAATGCCTTTGTCATCTGTACCTGTAAGTATTATGTCATAAATGTAAATACAAACATATATGAATACATCTTCACTTTCTTTGACTAGCAAGGAAGTATTTGCTTTTGATGCTTGGAAACCAAGTTCCTTCAAAAACTTTAGAAGCCTATAATTCCATGCCCTTGGGGCCTGCTTCAAGCCATACAAAGCTCTCTTGAGCTTACACACATGATCTGGATAAAATTGATCTTTAAAACCATCTGGTTGTTCCATGTAAACTTCATCTGAAATGTAACCATTCAAAAATGCATTCTTCACATCTAATTGAGATAACTTCCAACCTTTGCAAGCAAAAATAGCTATGAGAGTCCTTATGGTTGTCATCTTGCAAGAAGACTATAAGTTTCATCATAGTCCACACCATATGTCTATGCATATCCTTTTACAACAAGTCTGGCTTTGTACCTAGACACACTTCCATCTGCAAATCTTTTTGTTGTGTAAACCCACTTACATCCAATTACCTTCTGATTGATTGGTTTATGTACCAGTTCCCAAGTCTCATTCTCAATGAGTGCATCATACTCTTCCTTCATAGCTTTTTCCCAATTCTCCTTTCCTTTGGCTTCATCATATGTGGATGGGTCTTCATCTGCTTTTATCATGTAAGCATAATCTTTAGTATTCAAGAATGAAGTATCATAGCTATACCTTGTGGGCTGCCATTTGTGCCTTGATGATCTTCTGAGTTCTCCACTTCTTGAAGTCTCTAGTTCATCACATTCTGGATCAAATCTTGGCATCTCTTCAACTTCAACTAATGCTTCATTGTTCTCTTCTTCTTCAAATATTTGAACCTTTGATTTATCTTTCTTCTGATTCAATGTTTCTTCAAGACCTGCATAAGTACTATTTGTACCTGAGTACCAAGTACTTTGCTCATCAAATGTGACATCCTTTGAAACAAGAAATTGCTTTGTAGATGGACATCATAACCTATATCCCATTTTCTTATCATCATAACCAATGAACACATATTTTTCAGCCTTTGGTTCTAGCTTATGCCTTAATTGAGAAGGAACATAAGCATAGGCTAAACAACCAAACACTTTGCAATGATCTAATGTAGGTCTCTTACCCCACCAAGCTTCATATGGTGTCATACCTTGCAAAGTTTTACATGGTAGCCTATTAACCAAGTATGTAGTTGTATTTAGAGCCTCAGCCCACAAATAATTAGGGCAATTCTTTTCTTTAATCATTGATCTTGCAAACTCAACAAGAGTTCTATTTCTCCTTTATGCTACACCATTTTGTTGAGGAGAGTACCTGCAAGTAACTTCTCTCTTTATACCTGCATTCCACAAATAATCACTAAATTCATTAGACAAATACTCTCCCCCTCCATCTGATCTTAACCTCTTCAATTTTTTTTCCTATAATTCTTTCAGCATATGTATGATAGCGTTTAAATGTACTAAACACTTTTGACTTGTTTTTTATCACATAAATAGTGATCCACCTGGTAGCATCATCAACATATATGACATAATATCTTGAACCATTTATGCTAAAGTCCTTTGAAGGACCCCACACATCTGTATGTACCAATTCAAGTCTTTTTGAATACATGAAACCATGCTTATTATATGATTGCTTATGAGCCTTACCTAATTGACATGCTTCACATCTATATGTCATGTTTTGACTAGCAACATTAGGTCATCCAGGTACTGAACCATTATTAATCATCTCTTCGATACCTCTTTCATTGAAGCATCCAAGCCTTTTGTGCCAAAGATCCAACTCAGACACCTTTTGCTCTCCATAGGTAAACAATTGCATGTCCAACATTACCTTGTACCCTCAATGTGAAGAGCCTTCCTTCTTTCTTTCTTGCAACAATTTTCTTATACCCTCGGCTAGGGTCTTCAACATAAACTCCATCATTAGTGAACCTCACCTCATATCCTTTTTCCACAATTTGTCCTACACTAATCAAATTCTTTGGAATTGTAGGAACATACAAAACCTTACTCAAGAGAGTACTTCCATCTTTGGCTTTAACTGATCCAATTGACTTCACCTTGTGCTTTGTATTATCACCTGTTTGAAGTGTATGATTAATTGCCTTATGATCCAAAGCAATCATCAAAGCAATGTTTCTACTCAGTTGATTGCTACACCCTGAGTCAATATAGGATACCCTTTAGTCTTCATTTGAAGCTTCACATGTTGCATTCATAATAAGAGTTGAATCTTCTTTTTTATTTGATGCATAATTATAGTAGGTGTTATTGTAGGATTGGTTTTGGAAGTTTCTTCCTCCATTTCTTCCAAGGAAACTCCTAGCACCTCTACCTCTGTAATTTCCTCTCTGATTTCTACCACCTCTTCCTCTTTGGTTAAAATTCTGATTAAAGTTATCACTCCTTTCATTAGTATGCCAACATTCACGAGATAGATGCTTGGTCTTACCACATATCCAGCAAGCTTTGACATTGTCTTTGTTATTTCTACCTCTTCCTCTACTTCTGCCACTTCATCTTCCTCTTAGAAAGTTTGCTTGGCTTGGAGTATCTTCATCTTCAATTGATTGTTGTTTTCCTTTGATAGCTTTCTTCTTGTCTTTAGAATACATTGCATGACCTTCACTCTTATCAACATCTCCTTTGATATCATTCTCAAAAGTTAGCATATGTCCGAACAATTGATTCAAATCAGGAGTGAAATGATCTAATGAAAGTTCAGTTGACAGGATGAAAGGCTTCCACTTCTCATCTCCTCTTGAACTGTGAGAATTTGTCTTACCAATTTATCTTCTTCAATGTCTTCATCAACTGCATCTAAAGAATTAGCAATGTCTTTCATTTTTGTCCCATAATCAGATATTGATTGGGAAGCCTTCTTCTTGAATGCGGTACATTCTACCCATAGTGATGATTTCCTTGACTTGGCTGTATTCTGAAAATGCTCCTTCAAAGCACTCCATGTATCACTTGCACTTTCAAGTCCTCTGATATAATCATTTACTACCATGTAGATAATGCTCCTTGCTTGAGCATCCTTCTTCATCCAAATCTTTAAATCTGCAAAATCCTCCCTAGTAGGAACAATAGGATCTTTAAAATCTGGCTTTTCTTCTTCTCTTATGATGTATCCCATAAGATCTTTGCTCATAAGATAAGCTTCCATCCTCATAGACCAAGCTGGATAATTCTCTCTATCCAACTTCTCAATTTGGAGACTATCTCCCATCCTTTCTTCACCTGTACTATCAAACATTCAACCTTATGAGAAATAAATGTAACTTAGCTTTGAAATTTACTCCTTCTCATCCTTTTGATTGCTCTCATGTGTCTCCCTCTAGCTTTTCCTTCACACTTTGTCCTTTTGAGTCTTCAATGTTCAATTTTGTATATCTGGAGCAATCGGGTTCTCCCTTTGCTTCAACTTTGCTCAAATCTGCTCTGATACCACTGAAGGAGTTGATTAATCTCCAAAAGACCAGTTACACATGAGTGTAGAACACCTCTATGTCAAGTATAGCTCAAAAATTTCATCAATTTTGAAATCTTTCACCAAAATATGAACACTCAGCTTCTCTATGAAAACTAGCTTCACTCAAAAAAGTATGCCTCACAAAATTCACTCATTGACTGATGAAATGATTAACATTTTCTATGAAAATTTGACATAACACTCTTCTAGTGTTTGCTCAACTAATTCAAGTTAAATCTCTCCAAAAGAACTTACAAAAATTTAGATTTACTCCAATAAGTAAACTTGTGTCTGAAACAAGCACTTTCTACAGATAACTTTTACATATGCGACCCGCAATTCTCAGAAAACATCCCCTATTCAACTCATCTTACATCTGATGGATAATTCTCATTCAACTTATGATCTAATCCTCTCTATATCATCTATTCTTCATCTCTCATATATATCATGACTATATACAAGTGTATATATATACATATGAGTGTGGATTCATCATTACTTCAAGTATTTGTGAAGTATTTACAAAGCTAATATACATGTGTATATAGACCATCTCTTTCTGAACCTCTACTTCACTTCATGGTCTTAGGCTTCAATCTTTTCTTCAAGTCTTCACTCCTAAGCTTCATATAATCATCAATTGTTGATTGTCTTGTTCCAACATTCGGTGACTCATATGACAAGGTATGCCAAGGTCTATGCCTTGGTCGCTGCCTTAGTCATAAGCCCTAGAGAAAGCCTAGGAGGAGGGGTCAATGGCGATGCACCACAATGCACTCTTCTTCTCGAGAGCTCCATGAAGGTATCCTCGAAGTAGAAAACTGAGCTCCTAGGGCCACACACGGTACTCCACACAAGGGCTGCAGAATACGTAGAAAAAACATAGTACACAGGGAGCACGAACATCGACTTCTTAGGTGTTACAAATGTGGTCAAACTTATAGTATGTGGCTTACCAAGCCACTATATGTTTTATTAAAGAGCATATACAAAGAAGTGTCTAGTGGCCATTTGGCCTTTCACGTGGACACTAATGGTAACAACATTACTTTCTCACAAACACAACCAAATTTGACTATTCTTTTGTCAAGTAAGACTAATACTCATGTTAGACTTATTCATTAGTTTCACCTTACCCAAGTACACACCAACATCCTACCTTTGAAGCATAAATTCAAAGATTGTGCTTAGCATTTTAGTCACATTTATGAGCACCCTACATTTAGGCCTCAATCCATACAGCAATGTTATGACTCCTAATGTATCATTGAGCATGTAGCATGTTGTATTTCATGGAATCATGGAAGGTTAAATGGATTTTTAAGGTTTTAAATGTCTAGAAGGTTTTAATGTGGTTGTGTTTGATCTAGCACGTGAAGACGCATGAGGACGTGGATGGTTCATGCTTAATATTCATGTAAATTCTAGAACGTAATAGAAATAAACCTATAAATATGTGTACTCTGAGAGACTCGTCCATTAGAGTACGGGGGGAGATTGCACCCAATATCGCATCAATTGTTTCTCTGTTTCTGATTCATGTTTCGTCTTCTTTCTGCCTCTGTGTGTGTGTGCGCTGAAGGTTCGGATAACATAGCAGGCACCCATTTTTTTACTAGGAGCCCCCCTTAAGATCTCAACACAATTATTTTATCATCATCCATGTGCATGTATACATCTTGAAAGTGTCTAAGAACCTCCTTATGGACCATTTTTCCTTTTAAGATTGATCATGTGTAAGGTCTTCTAGTGTTATCATCATTCATGTGGATGTATTGATTTTGTATTCAAACATTCCCATTCCCGTGTTTAAATAATCACATCTCTCATCTCCATTCCCGATTTCTACATCCATACATCACTTCTCTTTACCTTCATTTTCATTTTCACGTTCATATTACATCAACCTTTCAACACTCATTATCAAATATCATACACCTTGCATGCATTGCAACTGGGCCCAATCCACCAGGATTGTCATTACCTCAAAAACATTCCACTTTTCATTTCTCTTACGTGTATAGTGGTTACGTTGATGTATGTCAAGGGTACTTTTAATGGATTTACTAGATTTATCTATCGAGGCTGATAGCACATTTGTTTCTCTTTTAAATATTTAGATCTGAAATTACAAGTGATTCCATGTATAGTTGATGCAAAAAAAATTGTGTTTTTCGAAGATCAAACTTTAAACTTGGTCACTTTGAATGTTATTGTAGGTTGAAGAGTCAAAATAGCATAAAGCAACAAAACAACTATGCATCCACAAGTGCAGATGGTTCAAAGAATTTATTCATGTCTAGCATCATATCATGAATACAATGTTGCTCATGTTTCAAAACCAAATGGTAATGTTTGGTATGTTGATTTAGGAGCTTTAAAATGGCAGTTCTTGGATTTCTTAAAACAGATGATGATACATTACATCCTATTGAGCACAGAGAAAGCATAGCAATATCAATGGATGATGGAAAGATAAAACATCTTTTTAATGTATTTTATGCTCCCAATATAACAAAGAACCTAGTTTTTGTTGAACAAATATTGATGAGGGATTAAAAGTTAGGTTCAACTCTGATGGTTTATATATAGAAGTTTACAAAAGAAAATGAAAGGTTTATTGCCAAAGGGAACAAAGTGGGTACGATCTTTACCTTGAATGTGAAAATTGTTGAAATGAATGTAGCCATGTTTCCAAAAGGTGCAGATGTGGCTCAACACCATGCCAAGCCTCATATGGAGTGATAGACTGCAATGCTTTTGTAAGACACATGTTAAGTACATATGCTAAACACATAGCAGCCTCAAGCAAGAAGCTATGTGGTAAAACCTAACTTTTGACAATACACCTTTCCATTTCCATGAGACACATGTTTTTCCTTTCAGGAACACATGGAACTATAGATAAGAGTTTTATCCCATGCTTAACCATAAATGAATTAAACACAAAAGGCATGTATCCCCCTATCATAATGGAGGGTGGCCATTTCACATACTAATAGATGTTTAGCCATAACCAAGGATTGTTTAAAGCACATAAAGACCTCAAGCTTTTCTTTCAATGGATAAACCCATGCATGCATGGAAACATCATTAGTGACGCTACAAAGTATAGGCAATTCCCAAATGATAGGACAAGAGACATCACTATGAAGAAGATGCAATTTATGAGTAGATCTAACTAAACCATCTTTCGGGAAGGAGTAACACTACATTTTTTCCAAAATAGAGCCTTCATAGAAATGTTTAGAAGGTGCCCCAATTTTATGAAAAGGAATTGATAACCCTCCTATGCAAGTAGAGGCAAAACCACGTATAGCATAGTAGTTACCTTCTTGGTAACTTTAATATTTAAGATGGGTTATTTTTCTTTAGATGGAGGATCCATTTCTGTATCCGTACGAAGAAGATTGAAATATAAAGGACATGATGGAGAAAATATAGAATATGATTGTCTCTCCACCACCATCAATTCTAAAATCTTTTTCTTCTCAAGACATAATTAGTATGCATGTCATACTAAGCATCCACAACAATGGCCCTCATGATGAGCCTTCTCTTTTGTTTTTGTTTCAAATTAGAGTCCTAAAATGCTCTATGAGCCATGAAAGATACTATCTTCCTCTTTCCACGACTAGAAATCTATAAAACATTCACTTTCTTATTGGCAAGTAGAAGTGAAGATGTAGGCTTCCTAAATCTCATTCAGGTCATTTTGTATCATATAGGCTATGGTCCCAAGCATCATCCATCCTCCAATACCAAGGCCAATCCTATAGCCTCATTCGAGGTGTGTCAATGCTTCTTGTGCACTAGTCGACCCAAAATCTCACCAAGACCAAGCACAAACTTATGGAACTAAAGCAAGTTTGGCACTTGATGAAGAATCTTTAATAAAGTTTCCTTATATTTGCCTACATATTCCTACATAGCAAGCTCACATTGCTGTTGGAAGAACCAAGCCTCCAATTGACAGGTGCACTCATCAAATGGAACAAATGTTTTGTAAAAATTAACTTTAAATTCTTCCCAAGTGGTTAGTTTCTTCTTATCTTGCTTGATATTCTCTACAATGTGTGAGTGACGTCCATCAAAGTATACATGGCATGTTGAATCTTATGGTTTTCATTCACTATATTGTAGAAGCAAAAGCACTACTCCCACTTGCTTATCCACCACTCCCCGCAACACTCGTCTTGGTGCTCACCTATCTATGGTTTTTTTGGGGGTTCAAATCTTTAAATTTCCATTTGGCATCTGTTGAAGCTCAAGAGAAGTGGACACACAAGAAGAAGGAGCAAAAAATGGAGCTACAAAAATGTGAAATGATATTTACAATGGTGTCTAGTGATGAAAATCACTATTTTATAGGGATTTCTTCTGAAAATTTGACATACACTTCTTGGAGCTCCCTATGTGCTCCTTCTTCTTGTGTGTCCACTTATCTTGAGCTTACAAGAAGGAGCACATAGGGAGCTCCAAGAAGTGTATGTCAAATTTTCAGAAGAAATCCCTATAAAATAGTGATTTTCATCACTAGACACCATTGTAAATATCATTTCACCTTTTTGTAGCTCCATTTTGTGCAAGCTGAGGAGTCCTCGAGCTTGAGGAGCATTAGAAGTATCATCCTACCAATTTTAATAATTTTTAGACTCCGTTTGGGCCTTCAAATAAGCCCTAGAACCTAATTTTTAACTAGGTTGGACACTAGGTCTAGACAGGGCCAAAACTAGTCCAAAAACTATAAAAAGAGCTAGAGAGCTCATTGTTGAGGTTAGCTTGTTAGAGAATAGAGCTTTTGTAAGAGAGTCCCTTTGCAATAGAAATCTTTCCATTGTTCCTTTCTTTGATCCTGCCTTGTGTGCATGTGTATATGTGTGTGCATGCTTGTGTGCTTTCACTCACACATTTGTGCCTTCACTCGGTCGTGGTCTTCATACCGGTCCTCACGTCTCCGCGGATTGACAAGTAAAGGAGGTGGTTCTTACGCTTGAGCTACACCAAATTTTGGCGTTGTTGCCTGGGAGAGATCTTCGAGGAGGAGCATTGTGATGGTAAGATTGTAGATTTGCGACGTTGGAAGGTAAAAAAACTGTCATTTTTGTTCATTTTCTGATTTTTCTTCTTCATCTTCATCATCATCATCATCACCAGCTTCACCGATCTTCTTCGTCATAGGAATTTCTTGATTTTTAGTGCATTTTCACCATTTCCATATGACTTTTCATGCATTATTGTGCGAGAAGGAGTTACGAAGTGCAAGGGAGAGCAAGCGCCTATGTTTTTTCACGATTTCTTGCATATACGAAGCTCGCCATTGCTCGGCGCTCAAAAATTTGAATTTCCTGCCAAAAACCACGATTCTATTTCCCACCTATAAGCTTTCTAAAAAGAACATGATTTTGAGGTCATTCCCAAAATCGCAATTCTTTGGTTGTGCTCAAAATCGCGATTCTCTAAGTTTCTCAAAAACACGATTCTAAGGTAAAATCATAATTTTCATTAAAAAAAACATGATTCTGAGCAAAAACATGACTTGGGGAAAAACATGATTTTCAGTGGGCTCAAAGTCGCGATTTTCACAAATCACGATTTTCAGCCAAAAACACGATTCTCTATTGGCTCCAAAATCCCGATTTTTAAAAACACGATTTTCATCCAAAATCGCGATTTTCGAGAATAGGATTTTCGATCAAAATCACGATTTTCTGGTCATTCTCAAAATCGTGATTTTCAGGCCAAAAACACGATTTTGACAAAACACGATTTTCAGTCGAAATTGCGATTTTCATGTCAAAAACAAGATTGTGAGAAAACACGATTTTCATTCAAAGTCGTGATTTTCTGATCATTCTCAAAATTACATTTTTCACAATTCTCACTCAAAATTGTGTTTTTCATGATTCTCACTCAAAATTGTGTTTTTCATGATTCTCACTCAAAATCACGTTTTTCGCGATTTTCATGATTTCACAAAATCATGATTTTTCTGATTGCTTAGCATCACGATTTTGATGATCCCTCAAAATCGCCATTTTCATAAGAGCTCAACATCACGATTTTCATGACCCCTCAAAATCGCGATTTTCACACAAAATTGTGATTTTTCCAAAAGGTCCTATTTCCCTGTTTTGACCTCCAAGAGCCTGATTTGGCATAATTTTTTCATCAAAAGTCCATTTTTTGAGGTCTGTAGCTCGTTGGAAAGCTCGTTTCGAATCGTACATGGCATCAACTATTTTTTATAAGAATAGTGCATTGATTTTCAGATAGAATAATTTGAAGTTGACCTTCAGGTGGGACTAGGAAACCAAGGGGACTCCAAAGGATTTTGAACCATACCAAGGGGAAATTTTGGACTCTTAACCAAAGCTTATGAACCTCAGATCTGGTAGACACCTAGGCAAGGATAGGCAAAGCATCAGATCTTATGAGGAAAGTGTCAACCATACAGCTAAGTCTTGGGCACAACAACTAAGTGGATATCCTTATGTGCTAAGTTCAGACATAAGTGATTTAGAAATGTCTTTTAGCATGGGGAAACCTGTAGGAGGTTCGGGAACTGCCTATCTACAAACACCAAAAGGTCCATATAAGACACAATTGGAATATATTCGGACTAACCGATTAGGTGCTCACATCTATGAGGATGGCCTGAGGCGATTAATGGTCCAAATCAAAAATCGAGATCAACCCTTTGGACTTGAACACCCAGTGGTCAAGTTTGAAGAGAGTTCATACATCGATAAGGAAGGAACCATGTACATGGTCACCAACCTACCAGACAGGACAGATGAGTTGGGAAACATCATTCCTGAGAATGAGATAGGAGACCTAGAGGAAGGAGAGGTTGGACGAAAACCCAAGACTCCTAGAGGTAAGTCAGTTTTGACCAGAGTGATCACTCTAGATTGGATCCCTCAAGACAGCAAAAGCATAGAATTATTCTTAAATAGAGAAACAGAGGAAGCCTTTTGGAGATTCAAGCCAGATCAACCTAGCCAATTATGCATAGTCATCATCTACGTGTTCAAGGATCCGGAGACACCAAGCAAAGTTATCTACCTAGATAACACATTGGAGAAAATGTTCTTGGTATGAGAGCATGATAGGCACGCATACACTTGGCAAGGTGAATTGATTTTCCCTCCACCAAGATCCAATGTTTCCCATGGCCTCCAAGGAGTGGGATCATCCAAGGCTCATGAAAACCAAAGGGAAAGGACTAGAGTGAGACCTGAGGTAAGCTTTACACACAATGTGGGTAGAGACAGATCAAGACTAGAAGGTGAAGGACATGAAAGAGAGAGACATCAAGCACATAGGCAACAAAGAAATGAACATGATTCTCCATTTCCCAGATCTTGAGAATACCAAAGAACCCTTAGACCCACTCAAGTGATCAAGGCAATGAAGAATTATTTTGACGGGACAAGAGATCCTTATGATCATGTGGCCGAATTCAAACAAGTGTTAAGAGCTTAACATGTCGAAGATTTATTCACCCAGTACGAGGCATTTGGTTTGACTGTTAAGGGCACTGCCTTAGCTTGGTTTCAACCCTTGAACAGTCATAACTATCGAGATATAAGTCAACTCCTAGACGAATTCATTGTAGAATTTTCCAAGAGTAGCATCAGGCATAATACATCATCCTTGATCCATAGCTTCAAGCAAATACTCCAAGAAACAGTGGGACTAGTAGGAAGAAGGTTCAGACAATACATAGAGAGATGCCCAATTCTAGAATTACCCACACTAACCAAACAAGTGGCCTTGTTTTTAGATGGCTTACTAAGCAGCAAGTTAAGATCGTATGTGTACTTGAAAGAGCCAAGATCCATAGAAGAGTGTGTATGAATGTGCATAGACATAGAGGATAACTTGGGTGAGGAGTTAGGACTATCCAAACTCTATAAGGATTCTGATAGTTCTACTAGTCATACCTCGCGAGTCTCCACGAAAATAGATGAGATAACTGAGCAAGTTGCCAAGAAGCTAGGAGTCCAAAAAAGACAAACACCAAGAGTCACCTCATTGAACCGATGTTATACTTGCGGAGGGAACCACATGGCTAATGTTTGCCCATTGCAAAACTAGAACGTGAGAGAAATGAATGCTCCATATTGCGCTTTTGAGACAAAATACACGAACCATACGGCTCAAGATTGTCCATACAATAGGCAGGCTGTTAGACAGAGTTATCAACAACCTTACCCATAGGGTAGGTATCAAAACCAATACCAACATCCATATTATAGACCACAACAACAATATCAGGCACCATATAGGCCACAACTAGTCTTAGAAAACCAACCACCAGCTCCTGCCAATATAATTCTAGTTAAGTATGCACTGGCAGAAGAGAAACCTAATAGAGCACTGGTGCCAATGACCCCATTGGTCTTAGAGAATGATCATCATGCTTAGAGTTCTGACTACTCCTATGAAGATAGTCCACAAGCTTATTACACACTGTCACTTGAGCAGAATGAGACTTATCCATATCAATACGAGGCACCACCTATGGAACAAAATTGGGAGCCTGAATACTCCAATGTCATGTATGCGAATCCTAACCCTAGGCCCCAAGCAAGACAAATGAGACCACAAGCCCCTAGAGGACCATGTTTCAAATGTCAGGGCGACCATTTCATTCGTGATTGTCCCCACCCACCATCTCTGTGTCAAGGACATGCCATCACAATACAAGCTTTTTGTCCTAAGTGTGGCAAAGACCATCTCCCCAGAGATTTTCCAAGAAACCCCTCTAGTGCACCCAAGGTTATAGTGATTAATGTGCTAGGCTTAGTGGTAGATTCAAGTGCAAGTAGTAGTAATGTGGCTCCTGTACAAGCAATTACTAGGGCACAAGCATTAAAACAAGATAAACCAACAAAGCAATCGGAGTCGAGTGAATCAGGAGAGCCTAGTAAGAGGAAAACAAGGACATGGAAAGATACCAGGGAGAAGGCCAATCGCAAGTGGAATAAAAAGTTATCAGAACTAGAAGAAAGCCTGAAAGACGCAAACACAAAAATAGAAGATATTGCATCCCAAAACCCTGCACATGCTGAAACTCCATCCACACCACCTCATCCCACCCCACCACCCATTGTAGATAGACCACAGCCAGGGCCTGTTCTTGCAGATCAAACCCTAGAAGGCTTGGACATGATGTTCAAAGCCTACCACGCTCGTCTTCAAGAAGGGCCAACAGCTGCAAACCTAGACAAGAGTTACCCTAGAGCAGATTTAGAGATTGAACGGACAAAAATGTGCATGAAAATGGTAGAACTAGATCAAGCTATTCTTGAGACAAGTCAAAAGTTCAATAAGACAAACTCGATCAAACTAGATTTGCATTTCCAGGGTTTACTAGAAAGATTAGAGCAATTGGTAAACAAACCACAAGTTTCTTTACCTCCACAAGCTCAACCAGTTGTTGAGAGAGAACGCTCTCCACCAATAAAAGCTTATGTTCCTAATTCCACGAATGTTGGAACACCTCTTTCAATTCAAGAGTACTCTCAAGAGTTCTTGCGGGAAATACAAGAAGAGAAATGGGTCAAGGAGTGTTGCAGATAGAAGTCTGCGGAAGCACGCGAACAGCACAAGGAAGAAGAAGAAGCTTGGAGCACAAACACACAATAGTGAATGTAGTACTAGAGAATGTACAAAGATAAGTAGCCCATTAGGGCAATGGGCGTATATACAAGCCGGGGGAAAAAAAACCTCCTAAAGAGGGAAAAAAGTGTCCTGACGGTCCTAGTGTGTTCACACACATCACTATCTAAATATATCAACAAATCCCCCCTGAGAGTGATGCGGTGAACAAGTAGCTGGCACTCATGTATAAGGAAGTGCCAAGCTATGTGGAAATCACTCCACAAAAGGAAGTAAGCCCAAAGCTTTGCGGAAAGCTTCAAACTTCTCCCTAGGCAGAGCCTCGTGAAAAGGTCTGCAATGTTCTCCTGCGTGGGCACATATGCCAAGCTGATCTTCCCAGCAGAGAACCTCTCCCTAACATAGTGATAATGCACCTCAATGTTCTTAGTGCGAGCATGGAACACAGGGTTCCTCGCAACTGCCAATGCGCTCTGACTATCAGTGAAGATGGTGGTGGCAGAAGACTGGCCAACACCCAAATCAGCCATAAGGTGTTTGAGCCACACACACTCAACAGTCGCTGTGAAAGCTGCCCTATACTCAGCCTCACAACTGGAAGTGGCCACAGTAGGCTGCTTCTTGCTCAACCAAGATATACATGAGCTACCAAGCATGAAGCAAAAACCATTGGTGGACACATGAGTGTCATAGCAACCAGCCCAATCTGAGTCAGAAAAAGCATGCAAATCTGGCGGTAGTGATCCCCCCTTGGGATAAAACAACCCAAGTAGATGAGTACCACTCAAGTAGCAAAAGCTGCGCTTAACCACCTTCCAATGCGTGACTCTTGGGCAATGCATAAACCTGCTCATCTGTGAGACAGCAAACTGAATATCTGGCCGAGTAATGCATAAGTAAATCAAGCATCCAACAGCTTGCTGATAGAGAACAACATCAAATGCATCTCCGGCATCATGAAGACTCAATTGTAAACCTTTCTCCATAGGAGTGGCAATAGGCTTACAGTCTTCAAGGCCAAAACGCTACAATAATGTGTCAATATATTTCGTTTGACACAAAGCCATTCCACCATCAACTTACATAAATTGAATGCCCAAATAGTGATGCAAATGCCCCAAATCAGACATCTCAAATGAGGCATGTAAATCAGCCTTAAAATCAACAATATGCTTCTCAATAGGACCAGTGAGCACCATGTCGTCAACATAGACAACAATGATCAGAAGTACATCATTAGCATGCTTAACATATAAGGTGCTTTCAGTTGGACTGTTCTCAAAACCATGTGCAATCAAATAGGCATGTATCTTCTCATACCAAGCACGTGGTGCTTGCTTTAAACCATATAACACCTTCTTTAACCTGCACACCTGGTTTTCATGCCCTTTCTGCACAAAGCCACGGGGCTGAAAAACATACACTTCTTCATGCAAGTCACCATTCAAAAATGCTATTTTAATGTCCAACTGATGTACATTCCAACCATGATGGGATGCAAGTGCACAAATGCTCCGAACAGTAGTCATACGGCATGTAGGTGCAAAGGTCTCATCAAAATCAATGCCTCTTTCCTGCACATAACCCTTTGCAACAAGCCTAGCCTTATACCTATCAACTGTACCATCAGGTCTACGCTTCAGCTTGTATACCCACTTAGTGCCAATGGCCTTCTTGCCAAGAGGCAAGTCACATAAAGACCATGTACCATTCTTCATTATAGCATCATATTCAGATTGCATAGCAGCCATCCAATTTTCTGAATTCTGTGCTTCATCAAAAGAAACAGGCTCATTCTCATCACAGAGGCTAGACGCAGCCATAGCATAGCAATCTGATGCAAAGGAGGCACTATGAGAGCCTCAACGAGTACGATATGACAAAGGTGCATCTAATTTGCTATCACGCAAAGTCTGCACCAGCCATTTTGGCATAGTTTTTGCTTGCTCAATATCAGCTCATTCATCAACAAGTGCATCATGTAAATCTGCATCAGAAATAGAATGATCTGCATCATCATATGAAACCTGCAAAGGCTGAGAAGTTGCCTCATTAGGACTAGCACTAGACTGTCCACCTGTAAAAAGAGGCATCAACGTATCATACATGTTTTTGGAGCTAACAGATGTCTCCTTAGTACATGAAAGCAATGGCTGAATAGCATCTTCCACAAAGACAACATCACGGCTAACCAGAATGCGTTTAGTCTGTGGATGATACAGACGATAGCCTTTACTTTCAGAACTGTACCCAACAAAAATACATTTTACTACCTTATCATCCAATTTTCTGCGATGTTGTTCAGGCACTAATGCATATGCCAAACAACCAAAAACACGCAGATGAGCAACAGATGGCTTGCGGTCATGCCAAGCCTCATATGGAGTGATAGACTGTAGCGCTTTAGTGGGACACCTGTTTAGTACATATGTTGCACACATGACAGCCTCAAGCCAGAAACTGTGTGGTAAAGCGTGACTCTTGACCATGCACCTCGCCATCTCCATGAGTGACCTGTTCTTTCGTTCAGCAACTCCATTCTGTTGAGGTGTATACGGCACTGTACACTGGTGTTTTATCCCACGTTCAGCCAGAAATGCACTAAAATCAGAAGACATATATTCCCCCCCTCGATCAGAGCGAAGGGTGCCCATTTTACATGCTGACAGATTTTCAGCCAAAACCAAAAACTGTATAAAGCACATGAACACTTCGGACTTTGCTTTGAGTGGATATACCCATGCATGCCTGGAAAAATCATCAATGAAAGTCACGAAGTAAAGGTAATTCCCAAAAGAGGGTGTCTGCATAGGACCACAGACATCACTATGTACAAGCTGCAGTTTCTGCATAGCCCAAACTGAACCATTTTTTGGAAAGGAGGAACGCTGCATTTTGCCCAAAATACAGCCTTCACATACATGTTTTCCAGGTGCCTCAAGCTTGGGCAAAGAAGACACCATATCAGATTTCTGCAGGCGTAGCAAACTAGCAAAATTCAGATGACCAAAGCATGCATGCCAAAGCTTTGCATCTGAGATAGCCTAAGAATCATGAACTGCACATGCCGAATCATTCACAGATCTTTCATAGCCTATGAGCTTATACAGCCCACGACATAAAATGCCAGAAGCAATAATAACATCGCCATTTGACAGATCATGAACTCTACATCTGTCATCAACAAATTTCACAACCAAGCCAATCTTGGCTAATGCAGAAACTGATAACAGATTCTTCTTGATCCCTGGCACAAATAAAGCATCTGACAAGGTGAAAGAACTACCATCAGCAGTAGTCAGAATGATCTTACCAACTCCCATAATAGGATAAGAGGTGTTGCTGGCACATATGACAGTATTCCCTCTAGGGGCAGGCTCCAGTGAAGAGAAGAAACTGCACTGCAAGGTAATATGTTTGGTCGCCCCACTATCAAAGTACCAAACATCTAAGTCCACTACAGACATGCACTGCTCGTGAGAAGATGGGTCAAAACTGCAAACAATAGTAAACGCCCATTCTTCTTCCTGCACAAGATTTGCAGACTCTGTTTTTGGTGTAGAGGCCTCTGCACCAACCATTCCAGCCTCTTTCTTCTTTGCCTCTTTTGTAGCCAGTTTTGGACAGTTCTTTATGATATGATCATTCCCTTTACAGTACTTGCAAAACAATTTCTGCTTTTCTGATTTCTTCTCATCTTTATCCTGGTTCTTCGAATGTGCAACATTTGCAGATTTCTGCTTACTAGTAGAAGAGCTCCATTTTCCTTTGCCCTTCTAACTAGCCAGGAAAGCTTGATCTGCAACACGCATAATGGACCTGTTCTGCCTGGACTGATCTTCCTGCAATAGAACAGAGACTAACTCCTCAAATGATAAGGCATTCGGATTGCCTTTCATCATCAACTGAAGAGTAGAAGCAAAAATCTGATATGAATCAGGAAGACCATTCAGAACGGTCTGCATAATTGAGCTATCTGGTATAACCTCATTAGCAGAAATCAACTGTTCCTTCAAATCTTTGATCTTTGTTAGGAAACTGTCCATAGAATCACCTTCATTCATGTGCTCTCTCCAACTGTTTTCGAAGGTAAGCAACACGAGCCTCATTCCTAGCTTGGTACAATGTGGTTAGTGTATCCCAAGCATCCCTAGCTGTTCTGCAAGAGCGAATATGAGGAATAATGGCACGTTTGACAGACAAAGCTATCAATGCATGTGCCTAGGAATCTCTGCCATCCCAACAAATTTGCTCTACAGTAGGTGCAACAGAAACAGCAACACGAATAGGAATCTGTGGAATATCATCTTCGACACCATCTTCATCAGCTCCAGCACCTGTATTTGCAGTACCTGTAGTTGCAGGTGTAACATGACGTCTTTCAACACCCTACACAATGTTCCACAGTCCTTTTGCAACCAATACATGTTGCATCATATAAGCCCATAATGGGTAGTTGGTACCATCCACTTATCCTCAACAGCCAACATACGGAATACATCACTGCTTTCAGCCATGGCCTGTGACTAAAATACCTTGATGCAGAAAATTGACTGTATCTCAAAAAGTTGAACAGAATTGCCCAGACGAGTTTTGCTAGACCTGTAGCAGACTTCAAAACGCTTAAACTGGCGAATAGAAACTGGTATATACCTTTGGCACAAAAAGACGAAATAGCCTGCACAAACATTGTGATAGTGCATTCGGAGGCCGAAACGAGCTCAGATCGCGATTTTGGCACCACACAACGAAGCTGTTTTGATGTCGAAAACACGCTGAGTATGCTCACCAAAATTCGTGCGATTTTGAGACTATAAACGGAGGAGTGTCGACGGCACCCTAGATGAAGCGACGACCTGCTCTGATACCAATTGTTGGAGATAGATTTCTGTGGAAGCACGCGAACAACACAAGGAAGAAGAAGAAGCTTGGAGCACAAACACACAATAGTGAATGTAGTATTAGAGAATGTACAAAGATAAGTAGCCCATTAGGGCAATAGGCGTATATACAAGCCGGGGAAAAAAAAACCTCCTAAAGAGTGAAAAAAGTGTCCCAGCGGTCCTAGTGTGTTCACACACATCACTACCTAAATATATCAACAAGGAGAAGGGTAATCCCCCTCCTATTCCTGAGATTGGTGACCTTCATGATCAATTTCCCCAAGACATCCCGTCTATCTATGGAGACCAAGCAGAGCAACAAGAAGAGGAAAGATTAGATTTTGAATCTAATTCTCTGCAAGAGTTGCCACAATTCACAGGCTCGTGGGAATCTGAATCTCTTCAGATTAGAGCTCCCACAATATTGGTAAGAAATGAAGACTCACTGGTTCCAAGAAACACTAATGTTGTGAAGAACACTAAGGTTCAATGTCAACTCACTGTAGAAGAGCTGCTCAAACAGAAACCTTAGCTATGGAATCATGTGAACGATGAGGTTCCATAACTTGATTCCAAAATGCCCAAAGCAAGCTCTAAGCAAAAAGTTCCAGAGATAACTCTCGATAAAATAGGGGACACGAGTGAAGGTGAAGAAGGTAATACTTATCTTCCAATCACCTACCAAGGTTACACAACCAAAGCAATCGTAGATTCAAGTGCTGGTGTTGCTATTGCGACCACCTCCTTGTGGAAGCAATGGGGCGAACTCACATTAAGACCAACTAGAATGAAGCTTCAAATGGTAGATGGTCATTTTGAAAGACCTCTAGGATTGCTCGAAGGGATAACTCTAACCACTTGTGGTGTAGAGTTTGAACACCACAAGTGGTTAGAGTTATCCCCTCACAAGCATCAAAATTGTAAATTCAAAGAATGGAAGTGAAGGTGGTCAAAAGAAAAAGGAAAGAAAAGCAGTGAAACAAGAACAGGAGGAATCATTATTCGAGGTACCAGAAAATTTCAAGAAATATGAAGTTGACGACCAAAACATTTTGGTACGAATGCCTAAAAGAGAGGCCATTACAGGAGAAGCGTACGATAATAAAGAAAAGACCAAAAAAATTATGGTAACCATTTCAGAGAACGAAGAACGATGTACATACATAGGAGATGACCTAAGTGCAAAAGAAGAAATGGAGCTTGTAGCTCTATTAAGGGAATATAGGAATGAGTTTGCATGGCACTATAGAGACTTGAAGGGAGTAGATCCGAGAATATGCTCTCATACGATCCCCATGATGTTGATGCCAAGCCCACTAAACAGAAGCCCTACACATATAATGACACTTATGTATCTAAAATAAAAGAAGAAATTGATAGGCTGATTGAAGTTGGATTTATCTATGAAATTGGGCATACTGAATGGGTGTCCCCCACTATAGTGGTGCCCAAGAAGAATGGAAATTTGCGAGTGTGTATTAACCTTACAAAAGTTAATGTTGCTACCATTAGAGATAGCTATCCACTTCCAATCACCAAACATTTATTGGAGCGTGTTGTAGGCAAGGAAGTTTATAGCTTCCTTGATGGGTTTTCAGGTTACAACCAAGTATCCATTGCCCTTGAAGATCAACACAAAATGGCATTTGCCACAAAATGGGGAATCTTTGCATTTCGTGTGATGCCATTTGGGCTCACAAATGCACCTGCAACATTCTAGAGGCTCATGTGTCATGTCTTCAAAGAGTTCTTGCGAAAGAGCTTAGAAGTATATGTGGATGATTTATGTGCTCATTCCCAAGAAAGAAGATACCACATCCCTGAGCTCAGACATATCTTTAACAAGTGCAAAGAGTATCGAGTTTGTCTAAACCTAGAAAAGTGTGTGTTCATGGTACCACAAGGTAAAATCTGACGAATGTGAAAATTCCTTCAATGAGCTAAAGAGAAGTTTGTGCACAGCACCAATACTGACCACTCGTGATTGAAATAAGCCATTTCATGTCCATGTGGGTGCATCCAATCATGCCATAGGATGTGTGCTAGCACAACCCAGAGGTGAAGGAAATTTAGATTTTCCCATAGCGTATGCTAGTAGACAACTAAACCGAGCTGAAAGAGATTATACCACAACTCAGCGAGAAGGCTTAGGCATGGTATATGCTCGGAAGAAGTTTAGGCACTATTTATTGGCCAACAAGTTCAAGTTTTTCACTGATTATCAAGCTTTGTTATATTTGGTCAATAAACCTTGCAATACAGGACGCTTAGTAAAATGGTTCCTCTTACTAATGGAATATGACTTTGAAGTTGTTGTTAAGAAAGGTAGAACCCACCTCAGGGCAGATCACCTTTCTCGCATCACTTCAGGAGAACCACCGCAAGGAGTGTCTGATGAATTACCTGACGCTTATCTTTTCAATTTAGAAGTTGTTCCTAAATGGACAAATAAGTTGGTACTAGTCCTAACCTTCGGACCCACAAATAAGAATGTGAAAACATCACAAGAAGAAATTGTAAAATCACAAAAATATCACATATTGGCAGGAAGCATGTACAAACAAGATACTCAGGGTGTATTAGCTTGTTGTGTTGAGGACGATGAACATAGTAGTTGGTTGCAACAAGATCATGAAGGATTGCTAGGAAATCACTATTCTAAACAATGAACGTTGCAAAATCTGAAGTGTTTAGGAGTGTATTGGCCTAGCATGGACAAAGAAATACATGAGTGGATTAAGAATTGTCCATTGTGCCAGGAAAAACCCCTAGTGGATCATGCCACTCTTTATCACGTGTCATTAATTCAGATTGGAGTGCTCCATTGGTAGAATTTAAGAGATCGGGAACACTACCTAGTGAGGCTAGTCTAGCAAGAAGACGAAGCATGGAGCAAGAGGCTAAGAACTATGCCTTAGTAGGCGAAAACCTATACCGAAGAGGAATAGATGGTTATCTAAGATTGTGCGTTCATGAATCAGACTACTTGAAGGTCTTAGAAACTACACATAGCAGTGTTGCGGGTGGACACTTTGGGCCTGACAGAGTAATCAAGACCATTCTATTCTCAGGACTTTGGTGGCCCACTCTTCATATGGATGCACATACTTATTGAAGAAATGTGACACATGCCAACATGCACAATATCCAATAAGAAAAGATGAGATGCCTTTGAGACCAATGATGGGAGGACGTGCATTCTCGAAGGGGGGTATAGACTTCATTGGTCCCATTAACCCCCCAGCTAGAAAGTCCCATGCACAATACATTATTGTAGCCACCAATTACCTTACCAAGTGGGTAGAAGTGAAAGCCACAACAAAGAATGATGCTCAAATGACGGCTAAGTTCTTATTTGAGAATGTGTTCACCAGGTATGGGTTATCAATAGAGTTAGTAAGTGATAGAGGTACGCACTTCTTGAACGAAGTCATTGAAAATCTTCTCCAAGAATTCTTGGTGATACATAAGAAATCTGTCCCCTATCATCCACAAGCTAACAGACAAGCCGAGAGCACCAATAAGATCCTTTGTAACGTGTTGACAAAACTCGTAAATAATAAACACTCTGATTGAGACAAACAACTTCACCATGTTGTTTGGGCTTACCGAGTTGCTTACAAAATAGTACTCAATGCCACCCCATTTCAAATGGTCTTTGGATAGAATGTTGTGCTACCATTAGATTTTCTAATCCGAGCATTAAAAGTAGCACAAAAGCATGAGTGGAATGTACATGAGTTGTCCTCGAGGATCGTTGATCTAGGATGCTTAGGTGAGACAAGGCTACGAGCGGCAGCAGACATCTATGCTGTAAAGAAAAGACAAAAGGTGTACTTTGATGCACACATCAAGGATAAGGGACTGAAAGACGGAGATCTAGTGTTGGTTTATACACTAAAGCAGCATGCTCATAAGTTGGAGAAACGAGGATATGGACCCATGATCATTAATAGAATTTCCACCAGTGGCACGGTGTCGCGAAGGGCTCAGTTGGGTGGATCAGGCCAACTGCTAGTGTTCCAAATAGACGGTACATGCAGGGTGCTTTGGGCAACATAAGAGGTAGAGTTCAACTATAGATGCTCACAAATAATCGGATGAGATCATGAATCAAATCACTCATACAATTCATTAACATCATAAGAGAGATCGGAAATAAGAGAGATGTGAGGAAATCGGAGAGCCAATTAATTCATAATAATGTGTTCGTACAAATATAATGCAGATAACAGAAACAGATACAAGTTACCAAAACATCATAGATCATGATGTCCTCCTCAATCATGTGAGCAGAACCTCTACACCAAGATGTGTGCCAACACTCCTCAAGAGTGTGAGAACTCCTCCTCCAACTCCTCCTCCAAGAGCTTCAGATAATCTTCAAGTTGATTGATAAGATAAGATGCCTCTAACAATGAGGCCAAGTACTCTTTATATAGTATTTTCCTCCTCTTCAAAAGCACTTACGATAAAAAATAAAGCTGCTTCTCGTACAAATAATAGCGAACGCTATATCCATGGATTTTCGGATAACTTCCATCGCATATGTTTTTAGTTTGCTTTTCGTTTGAAGAATAGCGATCGCAAGTTCTTGTGCAAGAGAAACTTTTACTATTGTTCATTTATATATTTAACTTTTGAATAAACTGGTTTCACACTATAGTTTTGGGTTCACATGGAACATGGTTTTCTTATGGGTGCTAATCACATATCAAGTGATGAATCAAGTTATCTGCTGATTTGACAATTGACTATTGACTCCAATAATCCTCCCTTCAATAATGGTACAATCTTCAGTAATCCACAAATCTTCTCATGACTATTTCTAGCCAATGCTTCGATAAAATATCTTGGCAAATATTTCTGCAGCATTCTCAGTAGAGAGTTATTCTTTAGATTGAATTAATCAAACACTGGATACGTAGGGATGTGGATACGTAGAGATGTAAATCTCTACGACATTCGCCCCTACTAATCTTGCACATCATCCTTGATGGGCCAATCTTCAAATCCTCTTTCTGCTTCAAAGATAAACTAACATTTCATAGAATCTTGAAATCATGTGTCAAGTGCATGGGAAGATAAAAAACTGTGCCTATGCAAGGCCATATAATGTAGCCCTATCAATTGCATACTTTGGAAATGCATGGTTAAAGTATGGTGCAAAAGATAAGGTAATTGGCATTTATAGACGAAGCATGTGCTCTCACTCACATACATTTCATGCGTATATACATAAGTCCTTTCCATCACTCAAAGTGCATGGATAAAGCTCAAAAATGTGCCTTGATGCAAGGTCATGTAATGAGACCCTATCATGCATACTTTTGGTGCATAAGTAAACAAACATGGTGCAAGTATCAGGGTAAAAGGCATTTGATGATGAAGCTTGTGCGCTCACTCACATACATATCAATGTGTATATACATTAATCCTTACAATGACTCTGTGTGCATAGGTTAATCTCAATAAGTGCCTAAATACAAGGTCATGTAGTGAGACCCTACCATGCATACTTTGAGTGCATTGTTCCAAAATCATGGTGCAAAAGGGGTAAGAGGATGTTGATGATAAAGTACTTCATAATTTTTTATATCTGTTTTTTAAATTGGATATCATCCTTTTTTAATTTGTTTACAAGTGCAAGTAGATTGTGCAGGCTAAAGAAATAAACATGTGTGTATATTCATTGGTTTATGCATACTCTGAGTGCAGAATAGACTCAATATGGTGCAAATAATGGAGAGTAAGAAAAGAAGACTCAAAATGCATTAAAATCAACACTCAATTCTCACTCTTCAATCAAATAATCCTCTCAATTCAAGCAAACACTCTCACTAATCTCGAGCATCATTATCATCAAAGATAATTTTGAAGAAGCGTGTTCTTGTCTCATGAGAACATCAAAGTTAGTAAAAAAAAACAACATGTTTTTACAATTCATCCTTACTATAATATCATATCTTTGGATCTCTTCATGGTTCATCTTCAATGGATCATCTTCAACCATAACACCTGTTCATCATGGATCATCTTCAACCTGTTCTTTTCTGCAAAGATAAATGTTTAGAAGACTTTGATGAATTTTTAATATTTTGTTCAATTTGTTTGATAGCATCTTTAATCCATTGTTTTTCCTTTTCTTTAATACTTTGAGCATTGCTTGTACTCTCATCAATTTCATTGATATCTTCATGTTCACTTTGACTATTTTGTTCCTCATTAATCTCATGGCTCAATTGAACTTTCAAATTCTTAACCTTTTCTTGATCAAATAATTTATCATTTTCTAGAAACTTTGGATCACATAGTACATAGTATTCATCATGTTTCTTTCTCAATTGTATCGACTTTTCATATTCTTGTTCATTTTCTTCCAATCTTTCTTGCAAAATTTGTTCAACTTTTTGTTTATCCAACTTGATTTGTTCAATTTTCTTTTCTTCAAAACATTTAACTTGATTCTCAATTTTCATCATAGTTTCTTGTTCAAAAGATTTCTTGTCATCATATTTCTTTGGTTTCCATTATTTTCTAAATGATTTTGGCTTAGTTTTTGTTTGATCAAAATATTCTTTAATTCCACCTCTTCCTAAGTTCAAGTGCAAAGTCGAGTGATCATGGTATTTACAATTTTTCTTATCAACTTCAGTGACTAATTTAAGTCTACAAGCATTCTCATATGCATTACAATTCCAAAACATATGGTCAAATTGATCACACCAAAAGCATCTTATAGGTCTATTTAATCTTCTATATGTGGCTTTAGGGATAGAGCTTCTATGGTCAGATGAATGTCTTTTATCAAAAACTTGAGTAGACAAACTTTGTACTTGATGATCATATTTACACTTACATGTGATAATTTCTTTTACTTGATTGGTTAGTATTTCAATATTTTCTTTTAAACTTGAAATTTCACAGCTAATACTTTCTGATGTTGCAAGTTCTCTCACATGATTAGATAGATTTTCCATACTTTCTATCAAGTTTGAAAGTTCATAGTGAACAGCTCCTTCTAAATTCTTAAATTCTTGATTAAATTGTGTATTTAATGATTTCATAAGTTCATTAGTTTTTCCCAATATTGAAGTCATCATTGAGATATAGAAGTTAGTGGCTCGAGTTTTTCTTTTATGAATGCTATTATTCGTGACTCCATATCTTTGAATTGTTCATCATATTCTGGAGACTTCTTTTCAATTAATGCTTCCACACTAGAACCTATGTCTTGTGTGGTGTGTTTTGCAACCCCCTTTTTGCCCATTGTTCACTAATATAATCAACGTAGAAGTAAAATATGCGTACCCGGAATTGAGCTTGATATTGTACCTCCTAATTGCCAAATGTCGTGGAACAATTTCACGTCGGGTTCAAATGTCGCGAAGGGCTCAGTTGGGTGGATCAAGCCAACTGCTAGTGTTCCAAATAGACGGTACACGCAGGGTGCTTCGGGCAACATAAGAGGTAGAGTTCAAATATAGATGCTCACAAATAATCGGATGAGATCATGAATCAAATCACTCGTACAATTCATTAACATCATAAGAGAGATCGGAAATAAGAGAGATGTGAGGAAATCGGAGAGCCAATTAATTCATAATAATGTTTTCGTACAAATATAATGCAGATAACGAAAACAGATACAAGTTACCAAAACATCATAGATCATGATGTCCTCCTCAATCATGTGAGCAGAACCTCCACACCAAGATGTGTGCCAACACTCCTCAAGAGTGTGAGAACTCCTCCTCCAACTCCTCCTCCAAGAGCTTCAGATAATCTTCAAGTTGATTGATAAGATAAGATGCCTCTAACAATGAGGCCAAGTACTCTTTATATAGTATTTTCCTTCCTCTTCAAAAGCACTTACGATAAAAAATAAAGCTGCTTCTCGTACAAATAATAGCGAACGCTATATCCATGGCTTTTCGGATAACTTCCATCGCATATGTTTTTAGTTTGCTTTTCGTTTGAAGAATAGCGATCGCAAGTTCTTTTGCAAGAGAAACTTTTACTATTGTTCATTTATATATTTAGCTTTTGAATAAACTGGTTTCACACTATAGTTTTGGGTTCACATGGAACATGGTTTTCTTATGGGTGCTAATCACAAATATCAAGTGATGAATCAAGTTATCTGCTGATTTGACAATTGACTATTGACTCCAATAATCCTCCCTTCAATAATGGTACAATCTTCAGTAATCCGCAAACCTTCTCATGACTATTTCTAGCCAATGCTTCGATAAAATATCTTGGCAAATATTTCTGCAGCATTCTCAGTAGAGAGTTATTCTTTAGATTGAATACTTGTGAATCGTCAGATGTGAGATTCCGAATACATCAATAGCTTCACGATGAAACCTCTTCCTTCTAGATACAATATCTTTGGAAAATAGCTTCTTGACGAAGCCTCATCCTTCACGATACAATAGCTTTGAAAATCAGCTTCTTGATAAAGGCTCGACCTCCCGACCACCCCCGAGCTATCATAATCTCATTCACACTCACACTCTCAATCACACTCTCACTCTCAATCACAATCTTGTCGCTAGTCATCTTGATGTTGTTGAATGATGGAAAAAGGAATCATGTTAAAACATTTTTTCTCAATCTCGATCTCGACATCTTCATATTCGTCATCAAATCTTCATCTTTGATGTTGAATCCATCATTCCTATCGAGGCCCTGCAAAATATCTTATCTTGGCAAGATCATCAGTAGCATTAACATCAATAACACTAAAAACCTCTTGAATCATAATCTCTCTATGCATACAATTAGTTTCATGAATATCAAGTTCTTGTTTTCTCAAGAACATAATTCCAAATAAATAATAATGGTCTTTTATTTTATGATAATGCATTCTTTCTCATGATGCAATCGAAATAAACGTTATCAAATCTACTAGAAATCCATGAATAAATAGTAATCGGAAAAAATGATATCATACAAAGTCTATCCTTAAAGAAACTCATATCTATTGATGGGTGACCTTCCAAATGTAGTGATTCTATATATATAAGCAGTAACTCCTGTCCTTCTAGCTTGAATCACCTTCCTTTATAGTTCATGAAATCCGTTCCAATGTTCTTAGATTATTACCTTTACATACCATTCATAACTACACCATATGATCTTCACAGAAGAGCATTTAAAATAAATACCATGCTCCATAATGAATACAACACCTCACCTTCTTTCATACTATTTCTGCAAATCAAGCCTCAATGTGCTTCAATGGTTTCCAACTATCTGCCACATGAATTGCATCTAATATGTCCCCGAAATAGGCCATCCTTCTTTGTCGTCATTTCTTTCTTCTTTCTAGTAGCTACCTCTCCTTTGGAGCCATGTGTTCCCGCCTTCTGAGAGAGAGAGAGAGAGCTATCTCCTTTCTGCGGAGGTAATCGCGAGAAGCCTTAAATGAGACTCCGATCCTTCAGCCTTGAAGACATGGAGTATCATCGGGACTGATTGGAGAAATATGGTATTGGAGAGGTGTTCCTCAAGAAATTCGAGCTCAATCAGCATCAGAAATATTGTAGGCGCACCAACACGGAATCGGATCAGTGGCAATTCTATCCCTTAGATATTTGTACATCAAAGAGATCATGTTCGCATGTTGTCAAGAACGTGCTAGAGATAGAATCCGCAGTACGGTTTAGGATCTTGCAATGTTTGTAACAGAACACACGTAAAGAAACAAGATGATCTCAATCCAAAGTGGCAACATCGGATAGCGCCAAACATAAAAAACCCATCTAGAGTGTCAAGAACCGCATCAAAACCAGCTTTGTCACAGGTGCCTACTGGAGCTCTCACGCAGTTCTCCATCCAATAGAACCAGCACAAAAGAGGTATTCATTGTTTCTATCAAGCCTGACTAGAAAAGAGAGGCACCCTCAACTTCATCACTCTTCTGTAGTTTTGTATGTTAGCTGCTCTAAAACGCATCGTGATCGAGTATATGGACTACATGATATAGAGAAGGAAACACAAGAGGAGATTGCAACAGTGCCTGCTTTTCTGTTCTCTATTTTTAATGCGTTTCTCATAAGCTCTCAGTCATGATGAAGAATAGCGCAAGTTGAATCCAACAGATTAATGCATAGAGAAGTTCAGCCTTCTAAAATTCTTGAGTCTTGACAATTTGATCACCTTAAGAGGAAGAGTAGTTCTGCGCAATTCTTCTTGGAGACGAGCTCTACCATTAATGAATGTAAGGCAAGAATTCTCATCATGCGGTTTCGTTTCTGCTATTTGTACGCTTTGTTTTGCTTTCAATCTCACAAAAATAGCTGGCTCACGAATAGCGTAGCTCTTCTCTGAGTTCGTGTCTTCAACGTGATATATACGACACAAAAAAACTCCCCGAACACGGAGGAGGAAAAACCTATTTATCTTCACTTTATAGATCATTCTAATTTTATCAAACGTGGCTGAAGAATCTTTGCATGCGTGCTGAAGACCACATTATTTTTAAAACTTTCCATCGCTTTTTCCACAAAGTTAGCAGTAAAGCTTCTTTTGTACTTTTGAATTATGTGCCCTACAAATATATATATATATATATATATATATATATATATATATATATATATATATATATATATATATATATATATATATATATATATATATATATATATATATATATATATATATATATATATATGCATGCGTACAAATATATATATTTATGTTTTAAACTTTCACTTTTTATCTTAATTAATGTGTTTCACACTCGATTCATATGGATACAAAGGGATACACACATATGTTATAAGTGAATTGAAAACGTGGTTTAAGTATAAAAGCCTCTCATGCACAGGTGGGGGTTCAAACCACATGACGGACAGATGACAAAATAGACATAAAGCATCGGTTCAATGATTTATACTATACTTGCTTCAATTTACTTCATATCAAAATATTTCATTCTTGTGTACCTAAAACAAGATGTGTTACAGAAATACACCTATCAAAACTTATACATTGATCAAATGATGCCCATTTGATTTATACAAATTATTGGTCTAATGAAGCTCTACGTCCATCTAATGAAACTAAATTCTATAGCACCAATCCTCTATCTTGATGCTCCTATGCTCTTTTATGTAGTAGTTTTAAAAAGACTAGAGTATTAGACCTACTTTAGGTGCTCCAAAAACCATCTTCTTTGGTATCATCGTATTCCTGAAAGATAGCTAAAAGTTTTAATTGGAATTAAACCAATTGGACTCATGATCATGAAGCTATGGTAAAAAAACGAAGCATGTACACCTAAATTGTGAGGAGATGGTTATATATGTTCCAGTTATGAGCTGGTGTTGCACAAAATATGCTCTATACCTACCAAGTGGGCTCTAGGGATGCTTAGTAGACTCTTTTGGCTTAAGAGTAATGCATTTACAATCACTAGGTACTTTGGAACATCATTCCCAAAAGTATGCATCAAAACTGATAACTTGCATATGTAAGGAATGTGAGAAAACCTTCTATTTGACAATATAGGTGCTCAGTATTTTGCTCAAAACTCACAACCTAGTATGAAACGATCAAAGAGCTTGTACGTGCATCTAGCTCAATTGTATAGCTAACTAATTAAAGTTATTTTATTAATTTAGAGGCACTATACACTGAGAACTAATTTAGCAACTCAAGGGGTCATCTTGACATTTTAGGAACAATAAATTAGGGGAAAAATGAACCTTGCATGGGTGGTTTAGATTAAGGAGTGATTAGGGATGGATCAATGAGAGGAGGGTGGTGGCCACAGTCTAGTCCCTTAATCACATAGGGTAGGCATAGGCTTCCCTAGTTTTTGTGTTGTCAAATATGCAAAAACCACCTAGAAATGGTGGGTTTCCTCTTCAGAATGGTTTTGAAAATCTCAGAAATCATTTGGCACCCTTGATTTCTTGAAAGATCTAATGGATAAGGTGAAATGAAAAACATCAAGGCATCTTTAATTATATACCCTTAGATTTCCTTGACAACAAGTGGCTAGGATGAGAGCAATCATTACAATCTGTCTGAATCAGCATGTATTGTTGGATCAAGCCTTTCATCGGACAGAGGACTTTGAATTCAAGGGGTTTTCGGCACTTTCATTGTAGGCCCTTAGATCTGGCCTTGATCCCATGGCTCATATTTCTTGCTTAGAATCAAAAGGTGTCGTTTATCTCCAACCATCTGATGAGGTGTAGATCTAATGGTCGACGCTATCTGCAAAGGTAGCTGCTCTAGTGTTGGATGCTTCAAGATTCAATGGCCGAAGATCTTGCAGAGTTCCCAAAAGCTGAGCCCCACTCCCACAAAAAGTGACACCCTTCTCTCTCTGACTTTACACGAGTTCAAACATTAGCCATTGATTTAAGATGATCGAATGGTTCAAGATCCTCAAGTCTGAGAATTTGGCTGAAGTGCTTCATCAAATATTATTTTATTTCACAAGACCATTGGTGGTTTCATATGCCTCCTTAATTTGAGAGATTAATCTCTTTAATCCCTAAAGATTAGGGATCCTTACAAGGCCCATGCAAGGTTCAATTTTTCCCCTAATGATGATGTGCAAATGTAGTCAAATGTATATGTTCCTATCTCAAGATTGGCTGAATAAAAAATAATTAAACTTTATATGTAGATAGTAGACATGCAACTCTAACTATAACAAGTTAAAGTGCATCAAATGTTTGAGAGCACACAGAGAAATCACTCTTGCAAAATCACTAAAATGATGAAGTTGCAATAGATAGCAATAGATAGAAATGAACTTGAAGAAACGTATCAAAATATGCATGCTAATGAACATATGATACAAGGGAAGTGTATTGGACTACTCATACATATGTTGAGATCATGTTATGCTCAAAGATTTAGCTCAATATTGCTCAAAATGGCTCTCACTAACCCACGACTAAAAGCATCTCTATTTATACTCAACTAGTGAGTTTGAATTTTGAATTTCACTCACCTACACTTTAGGAATGATTTGAATTGATTCTTTCTGCCACATGAGTTGTGGGTTCACCCTAACTTCAGGAGATTCTATTCTTTCTTGAATTTTATATTTATCCAAAGTAACTATGCTAACAATGACTAGCATAGGGTCACATATAGTTTCTTCTTGTGAAGAGATAAAATGGATGTGTAGCCTCATGCCTTTAGCAATACACTTAGGCTTGCTAAATGTACCAATAACTCCCCCTCAAGTCTAAGATGCTTGAATCTTTAGTCCTACATGATTTCTTGCAAACCAATCATTGATTTGAACCTATTCAACTGCTTCCATTCAATGCCTTTGCCATCATATTTGCACATTGTTTATGTGTGGATATAAATGAGATTTGTATCTCCTTACTCATGATCTTTTCTTTGACATGATGGTAGTGAACTTCAATGTTTTTAGTCCTTGCATGATAGATAGGTTAGTAGCAAGATGCAATGAACCAATTTTGTCTCCAAATATGTGTGAAGTAGAAGTATTTAACCCTAAATCTGAGCATAGGGTCTTTATCCACATAGCTTCTTGAGTAGCATTTGCAATTCCTCTATGTCTAGCTTTAGTTGATGAGAGAGCAATTGTAAGTTGCTTCTTTGAAGATCGTGGGATCAATTTGGTACCTGCAAAAGTTACATAATCTAATGTGCTTCTCCTATCATCTTTGGAACATTCCCAATTTGCATTAGAAAGTAATTTGACATCTATATTAGATGTGTAAGGGTAATAGAGCCCTTCATTAATTGTGCCCTTCAAATACTTTAGAATTCTTTTATTTGCTTCCATGTGAGGTTTCCTTGGAGTGTGCATGAACGGACTTAGCACACTAACTCCATAGCATATATATGCTCTACTTAGAGTAGCATAATTCAAGCTTCCAACAAAGCTTTGTTAACTAGGCACATCTTCAATTAGTTCACCTTCATGAGCACTTGGATTATGAGTTACCTCCATGGGTGTACCTGTAGCCTCTGTATTTTCCATCTTGAATTCCATAAGCATATCTCCAATGTACTTTCTCTGAGTTAGGAAGATACCTCCCTTTGTATATACCACTTCCAAACCTAGGAAGTAAGCGAGTATGCCAAGATCACTGATATTGAGCTCTTCTTTCATGTGAGCTTTGATCTTCTTGATTCCATCTACATCATTACATGTAATGATTATATTATCCACATATACGTAAAGGTATATGACCTTTGAGTGATTCCTCTTTATGAAGAGGGAAGGATCTGCCTTGCTCATCGTAAATCCTTTATCCTGTAAATAAGTGACTAATCTATGATTCCAAGTTCTAGGAGCTTGCTTCAAGCCATACAAAGTTTTCCTTAACCTGCAAACATGGTCTAGATATGATTTATCCTCAAAACTTGGAGTTTGAGCCATGTATACCTCCTCTAAAATCCAACCATTTAGACAAGAATTTTTAACATCCATTTGATAGATATTCGAATTCTTAGAAGATGCTACTCATGAGTACTCTAATTGTAGGAATCTTTGCCATAGATGAGAATTTTTCTTCATAATCTATACCTTGGGTTTGAGCAAATCCTTTAGCCACAAGCCTTGCTTTGTATGTGTCAATTGAGCCATTAGAATTCTTCTTTACCTTGTAAATCCATCTTGAGCCTATGACCTTCATAGATGGTTTCTTGGGAACCAATTCCCAAGTTTGATTTTCATATAGAGCTTCTATTTCTTCTTCTATGGCACCTCTCCATTCTATTTTCTTCTTGTCCACTTCATATGCTGATGGTTATTTAGAGTTTCTATCTTGATTAATATAAATGGAATGCTTAGTGACCAAGGATGTGTCATAGCCATACCTTTCTTGCTTCTTTTTCTCTCTAGAAGATCTCCTTATAGTTTGTTGAGATGATTCTACCACATCTCTCATCTCTTGCACTTTAGCTTCGCCTTTGGAGTTCCAAGAATTAATTTATCTTCTTGGAGTCTTTTGATCATCATCAGAGTCTCTTGGGTCTTCATGTGTATGCTCATTCCTTTTTGACAATGTTGGAAAGTCGTCCTCTAGGTGATAGGGAGGTTTGATTTTCCTACAATCATCTTGAAGACAAGATTTGTTTTCATAAAAAACAACATCTCTACTAACAATGAAACCTTTATTACTTGGATTATATAGTCTATAACCTTTTTTATTAAGCTCATAGCCAATGAATATACATTTCTCTACCTTTGGATCCAGTTTGCCTCTAATTTGTGAAGGTATGTGTGCATATGCTATGCACCCAAAGATCCTGCAATGAGCAAGACTATGCCTTCTTCCATTCCATGCTTCATATGGTGACATCCCATCCAATGCTTTTTATGGGAGACTATTGATTAGATAGGCAGATGTGGACATAGCCTCTGCCCATAGGTAATTAGGCAACTTCTTCTCATTTAGCATTGACCTTCATAAGTAAGGAATGTAAAAAATCCTTCTATTTTGGGAATATAGGTGCTCAGTATTTTTCTTAGAGCTCATGTCCTGGTATGAATTTACCAAAGAGCTTTTGCATACATCTAATGCAAGTGTATAGCTAACTAAATCAAGTTATTTCATTAATTTAGAGCCACTATACACAGAGAAATGAGTTTAGCAACTTATGGGAAATCCTCAAATTTCGAGAACAAGATGACTTGTAGACATAGACAACTTCATCAGTTCATATCCCGAGATTGGCTGAACAAACAAAATCAAACTTGATATGTAGATACTAGAAATTTTACTCTAACTATAACAAGTTAAAGTGCATCAAATGGTTGAGTAGACATATAGAAATCACTTCGGGAAAATCACTAAAATGATGAAGATGCAACAGAGAGTAGTAAACATAAATGAACGTGAAGAAATGTATCAAATTATCTATGCTAATGAACATATGATACAAGGGAAGTGTAGTGGACTACTCATACATATGTTAAGCTCAAGGTATGCTTAACGATGTAGCTCAATACCTCTCAAAATAGCTCTCACTAACCCATGACTAAAAGCATCTCTATTTATACTCAACTAGTGAATTTGAATTTTGAATTTCCCTCAACTCAAAGTGTTCCTACACTTTATAGTTGATTTGAATTGATTCCTTCTAACACATGAGTTTTGGGTTCAGCTCCCTAACTTAACAAGATTCTATTCTTTCTTGACTTTTACACTTAGCCAAGGTAACTATGCTAAAAATGACTAGCATAGGATCACATATAGTTTCTTCTTGTGAAGAGATAAGATGGATATGTCATCTGATGCCTTTAGAAATGCACTTAGGCTTGCTAAATGTACCAACATATATGCAGAGGGTCTTGAAAATGGTACTTCTACCAAAAACCTATCAATATATCTACCAAATGAACTCCATATCCAATGATTTTTGGTTCATTTGAAAGCTAGACTTTTCAACGTGATGATGGCAAATGTTCCTTGCATTCCCATAATTCATATGAGATAAATGATCATATGTTCTCTGCATTGCCTACACAACCTTGGTACCCCAAAATCGTATCTAAATTCCATGACATTTAGAAATGTGCATTTCCACTATAAATTGGAATATTCAAATCCCATTGGATTTAGCACATGGAATCGGGAAATGCATCCATGTTTCTACAAACTTGCAAGTGTTTGCCAAAGATAAGTACATGCACATTGATCATAGAAAAATTTCAAATTGTCTCACATCAAAAATCCAATCCCCATGAAAGTATGTGCATTATAACTTTTAAAGCTTAGCTAAATGGAACATCAAAAATTATATTAATCTAGAATTTACAATAAGGCGCTATGACTCTATTAAGTAACCCCTATAGAAATTCCAAAGGATCAACATTTCATCAAGACCTGAATGAATATGGTCATCTTGCCTATCAAATAAGATCCAAATTCTATAAGTTTCTATGGGAATTAGAAACACTGCATTGTCTAGAAAACTTCAAACTTGCAAAATATAAAATGTTATTTTGTGGAAAAGTGTGACCGCTTTAATATGTAGTATTACCTAGTTAAAGGTATAGAAATATAGTAAATGCATCCAAATCATACCTTAAAACATTTAGGGTGATTTTTTATCCTATTTATGATGGTTCTATTAATAGTAATATGCACCGAATGATCATTTATATATTGGGTTCTCGTCCTAGGTCTCCTTGCTCTAGGTCTTCTATCTCATTCTCGAGATTGATATTTCCAAACTCATCCATCCTATGTGGTAAGCTAGTAACCACATACATGCTACCTTGCTTATCAATATAAGAACCTTCTTCAAACTTAACCACTGGGTGTTCAAATCCGAAGGGTTGATTATGATTTTTTAGTTGGAACACTGATTGGCTCAGACCATCCTCAGGGGGTTGAGAGATCTTCCAACCTCAAGTTTCTCTCCTTGGTTGCCCTTGTATGCTCAAGAAGCGTGTTCTTAAGCCTGCACACACTTTCTCTAGATGCGCTTCGATGCTTTCACTAGACCCACAGGTAGATCAAGATTTAAACTTAATGGAATTAATAGACCATTTTCATTCATGTAATTCAAAGACCAAATTGTCACTTGTCGTTATGAAAGACTACCCTAAAGATCCTTTAACTTCTTCGCCCTGCTAGTAGGTCAAAATCAAAATACCATATCTAAAACTTCACTTATTAGTTTTACCAAAACCATTCAAGCTTATGTAAGATTTTAAATGATCTTTTCAACGAATCCAAGATTACTCAAAATAGATTTCGTATGAAGAAGTTTTGTCAACTAAGGGCTTTAGGGGTTAAAACAAGCAAGCAGGTAAATAGGATTTCTCAGAACTTTCACTTGGGGGCCTCAGAATGCACCAATTGCTTGATATTTATGCTCAAAAGTAGCCACAATTTAAAAATTAAAAAGCCCTAAAAAATTGACTGAATTTGCTTTTCAATCACGATCAACAAGGCTGTCAATCATGATAGACAAATGTGTCCATCGTGGCCTGTCAATCACGATGGATATGGTCAATTGCAATTGATGATATCAATCATGATGGACGAGTCTGTTGTGATTGATGGTGTCAATTGTGATGGAAAGAAACTTTTGGGTTTTTTTGTGAATACCTATCAATCGTGGGCCTGTGAGTCATGATGGATGGGTTTTTCATGGAGATGGGTGTCAATTGTGATTTTTCTATCAATCGCGATGGAGAGGGTGTCCATTGCAATGGACACCTATCAATCGCAATGGGCAGGCCATCCATCACGGGTGTCAATCATGATTGATTGATTTTTTCATATTTTTGCATAGCTATGTGTCAATCTAGGATCTATACTTTGTGATGGAAAAGTTTTTGGCCGAGTGCACGTGCCAGTCGCATATTTTCAGTTGATCGCGATGGACAAAGATATCCATCATGATGGATACCATATGTCGTGATGGGCAGAGGTGTCTGTCGGGGTCTATCAATCGCAATGGATAGGTAGTCTGTTGCGATGCACATTGTCAATCATGATTGATGGTGTCAATCATGATTGATGGTGTCAATCATGATTGATGGTGTCAATCATGATTGATGGTGTCAATCATGATGGTTAGAGAAAATGCAAAGTTTTTTGAAAATTTTGTGAGGATGTGATGTGCAAGGTCCCTAGACTATGTTTGTGCACTTAGTTTTACCAAAAAAATGATTTTTTTTGTTAATCACAATTGACAGGGCTCAATGCCCCGGGACCTGTGCAGACATTTTCTGTACTTGCACAAGCTACTAGAGATGATGATATAGCCAAACCTGCAAGAAATGATCAAAAACACACAAAAACATAATGCACCATAGCTCTCTCTTGCTCTCTCTCACAATTGAAATGAGGGGAATGAGGTGTGGAAGGTGATATGACCAAAAAACTAAAAATTTTGTGAAAGTGGAGATGGAGGTGGGATACGGTGAGGATGATGATGGTGATGATGATGATGAAGAAAGTAAGAAAAATTAATGAAAAGTAAGGAAAATACCTATGAATCCAATGTCACAACTCTACGTCTTACCATCGCATGCTCGTCCTCGAAGCTCTCTCCCAGCAATGGCACCAAATTCGGTGTCACTCTAGCACAATGGTAAGTACCAATGTGAGGAGATCCACCTCATAAATGTCAATCGGTGGAGACATGAGAACTAGTATGACGACCATGAGCAAGTGAGGGCACAAGTGCATGAGTGAGAAGCACACTAGCATGCACACACATACACAAACACATGCACACAAGGCAAGAACAAAGAGAGGAACAATGGAGTGCTTTCTATTACTAAAAAATCTCTTACAATAGCTCAAAAATCTAACAAGCTAACCTCCAAAATGATCTTTCCAGCTCTTTTTATAGTTTTAAACTAGCTTTGGTCCTATCCAGAACTAGTGTCTAGCCTAGTTAAATGTTAGGTTCTAGGGCTTATTTGAGGGCTCAAATGGAGTCTAAAAATCATGAAAATTGGTATGTAGCTATTTCTAGTACTCTTCAAGCTCAAGGACTCTTCAACTTGAACAAAATGGATTCTAATCTACAAAAAATGGTATTTACAATGTTAGCATAGTGATGACAATCACTTTTGAAAAGGGGTTTGTGTAAGAATTTTGAATAGGCCTAGTTGTCGGATCTTCTTTGAATGCTCTGCCTACTCGGTCTTGCTTTGTTGTCCCTCTGCTTTGACTCTTTGCATCGGCTCCCTTGTCTTGTAATGCCCTGACTTCCTTGGTTGTTGCCAACACATACCATCTTTCCTCATCTACCAAAATTTAGGCCAATCTCATCTTCATTAGGGGAAAAAATGAACCCTACATGGGCCTTGTAAGGATTCCTAATTTTTAGGGATTAAGCTTAATCTTGTACTTTGTTAAAGGAGCGAAGTCCATTTAATAGAGAACTTTTTAGTAGGATAAAGTAGGATTTTTTTTAGGCTAAGCTAGGATCATCTCTCTCTTTTGCATAAAGAGAAAAAGAAAATTCACTTTCCACATCATCAAATCTGTCCAACTATGTGAATAAAAAAAATGGCTTTTCTAAAAAAGTATATTTCTTCTCGATTCTTTATTCAAAATGGCCCATACTTTTATGCATATGTCAGACGTTACTCTTTTTTGTCCATTTTTTATAAAAAGCACTTAAAAGAAACATACTTTAGAAAATCCCTCCAAAAGTTAAGTGCCACATCATCAAAGTCATAACTTTGGTTTCCCCAAAACATGACTTTTCGAAAAAAATCATATTTTCACTCTTAAGTCATTTCGAACTATCCACATCCCAAAACATACTTTTTTCTTGCAATACAACTATTGTATAAGCCATTCTAGCCATCTCTATGCTTCTTTCTATTTGGTGCTAGATTTTTGGAACATCATGGTGCCCACATGTATTATGAACATGACACCAGTACCTATGTGTGCTCCTCATTCAATGAGTGTACATGTTCGTGTTCCAAAAGAATTTGCACCAACAACTAGAGATAACAATCACAAAAATTCTCAAAATGAATGACATGCAACTAGAGAGAAGAATATTGATCTTTGGGTGAATGGTGCATTCTGTCCCTTAGATCCAATGTCTAATTTTCATCCTATATTCCATAGTATCTCCATGTTTCTACAATTCCTTGGTAGTGGTGACACTGGACTACTAGGTTATTACAAGCAATTGTCTAGCCATTCAACATCTATTGCAAATTATTGGATGCAACAATGTCATCACAACCATTTGAAGATACACATATTAGAACGTGTTTTCAAATCTCTTGAAGAGCACAATAATATACTCCAACAATATGTGGAAGAAAAGGAGATCACAATTACAAAGTTAAAGCCAATTTAGCACAAGTAAAAGAGACTCCATTTGGTCTGAGATATAGGAAAGGACCATTATCTTCCTTTCAAGCTCTTTCAACTAGTGGTGGAGCATGGAAATGATGTGTTTATGCACTTTGGTTCCCATTTCACTTATTTATTTATTTTACAAGACTATTTGATTGAGATTCTTATTGTGCAGGTCATTTGTTGATGATGCCACTGCCTCATCAACAATAGAGGATCAATTTAAGTTTCTCAACTCTTGTTTGAGAAACAAACATGTGCTTATGATTTTGGATTAAAGATTTTGGAGGCAACTTAGAAGATATTATTACTCGTAGGGAGGTACAGATGGTATCTGATGAAGCAGGTGTTAATACTAGATCATACAATGCATCGTATAATCTTTTGAAGCAGGCACTACAAAAGAAAGGTATTTTGCAAAGTATTTTTCCATGCCCTTACAAGGTATCTCTAAAGAAGAAGATGAGGAATGAGGATGTAGCTAATAATCTTGGACATTACTTGCATATAGAAGATGTTATGCTTACATCCATTTATCATTCTACTACATTGAAGAAAGATTTGAGAAACGCATCTAGAAAAGGATTAATCTACACAAAGTACAACAATATATTTGTCAATTTGGGGAGGCTTAAAAGGGAAACGGTTCAATTTTACAAATCTACAATTCAAGGCATATCCATTGCCTTGATAATGACATTCATGGGATTTTTATTAATATAACATTTGTTTTTTGATGTAGATTGTGGTTCCAAAATTAAATTTTTATTGAAGCTAGACGAATGTCAAATTATAAAGGGATGACATATGGATAACCTTAGTGTGACACTCATGAATGAAGTTATGGCCCATGCTATTATTGATGAAAGTGAAACTCTATCCATCACTTTACATATAGCATTCAATCCGAGAGAAATATATGGTGATTAGGTGCTATTGAAGTACTTAAAGAATCCAATTATGGCCTTTCATGGATTTTTAGAAGATGGATCACAAAGGTGATAACTTCTGAAATTCATGGTGCAAAAGAAGGCCTAGGTGATTTTAAGGTAGAGTGGCAACCCGGGTGGAGACTTACAGACTATCAAATGCATGTTAGAGTGACAAAAAGGTGCATTTGCTCTCTATATTTGTCCATATTGCACACAAGGTTATAAACCAACAAAGAGAAAACAAAACAACATAGGCGATTAAGATGATGAGACATATGCATCTCCATCTATTGAACATGGTATGCCTTTGATGAGGTGTCCCATGTTAGCTACACCTAATCATGAAATGTTGGATAAGGATTGGAATCCCATGATTCCATTTGCTTTAGCTAATGTTCATTTTTTCACCTTGCATGCCTTGATGAAAATTTCTGATAGAGTATTGAAGCTCCATATAGAATATGCATTTTCCATGAGGCCAGTTGATAAATTTGTACAAGATATTAAAAAATTGGAGAAACACCTAAATTCAATTGGTTGTCATGATGGAAATATAACCCTAGTTGTTAACAAATCTAGCGAATCTCAAGATAGTTTACAACAAGTATCAATGAGAGGGAATAAGGTAAGAGTTTTTTTTGAAAGAGATACTAGCACTCAAAATAATGAACATTATGACCTATGGAAAGACCTATGCATGATCACAACAAACAATGATTCTCAAGTTGATCTTTGAAATAAGATAAAGAAGGTTTGGTCATGCTTAGATAAATTGGTAGGCTTAATGGGTCTTAGTAGCTCCAACGATATTCAACATCAATTGTTTCAAGATACATCAGTGGAGTTCAGGAAGTGTTTCATCAACCTTGGAGAGAGGGCAATATAACACACTACATGATAAGTCTACTCAATCTTTGAAACTAATCATTACACTTACTTTTTTCCAATGTACTTAACATTTTTTAGCATATTTTATTTGCACATGAAGCATTTTTCATGCATCAATATGGGTCCCAAGGAATGGAGAAGTCACACTACAAAGCTAGATGTATGTACTTCAAAAACACACAACATGGTGGTGGTCCAATGCAATCAAAATATATGGAGGATATATTTAATTGGTTTTATCGCACTACATTCTCAAGAAAGTTTGTTGTTGAATGAGCTAGGGAGTCACATTTAACAAAAGTTGTGAGAAAGATACAACACAACATTGCTAGTGAGAAATGGAAGTCATCATTAGGACCTCTACATCATGCTCAGTGGCATGCTAAAAAACTATGAGAGGGTTCAACTTGGAAGTAAAGTGAATTCATTATATTCCATTATGAGGTAAATCATATGATTAATATAATCTTTATTTCAATGTGTTATTTTTTGTATTATTATATTGTTGCATGTTTCTAAATTGGGTTTGTCGAGTCTAGTTTGGATAGGCAATTTTAAAACAAACTCTATAAACAGAGAGAATTCACTCCATTTCATAATTTACAACTTGAGAGAATGGCACACACCAAGCAGACTCTAATGAAGGACTGTGTGGTCTATCCTAACCATGTTCAAGGAACTCAGCACCCTACATGGTTGCAACCGCACGAGACCTCGAAGTGGTTCCCACTCCACTTCTAGGCATCTCTCACATGATGGAACATCTTCTTGGAGCAATCCATCATGAGAACACGAAGTGAAAAATCAACAAAAGGATTGGTCTCAAGGACAGTCATATTCAGAGCCTGATGATGAGCCACCACAGAAGACACCCATCAAGGTAAGACCCAAACAAGTAATGAGGAAAATGGTTATATTGGATTAGTCATTTTGATCCAAAACCATAAACTAATGAATACAGTTGCATTCAACCACCATGGAATGAGATGCACATTCCAATGAGCCATAGGGTAACACAAGGAGGCAAGACACTTCCATAGGGACAAGGCTACATACCACCAGAGGTGTAAAGGGAGCAAATTCTGGAAGAAAACGGTAGACCTTCAAATTGTGTAAAAAAAAAAAAGAATTATCAACCATGACATAGACCTCAACGACAACAACTTAACATTTCTCCTAATGCAAGAGCTTCACAAAGATAATGGAGACACTACAGAGCATTTGTAGAGATATGAAACTAGAAAAAATAGTTGAACTTATCATACCACAAAGAGTGTTTGCAAGAGTGGTAAAGGAAGAACCAAAGCTATTGTGCTGATCTACAAATATAAGGGATAGTACTTGAGGCACTTCAAGAGGTAGAAGATGCCTACCTCATCTCAATGCTAGAAGATTCTAACCTATGTGCAATCCATGCCAAGAGAGTAACCATACAACCCAAAGATATAACCTATTCACCCAACCTCTGTAATTTGTAGCTTTTGTGAAACATATTTTGCAATGTGCTTCAACGATGAATGGAATGTCTTGTATTCACCTATATTCTCTCTCTCTCTCTCTCTCTCTCTCTCTCTCTCTCTCTCTCTCTCTCTCTCTCTCTCTCTCTCTCTCTCTCTCTCTCTCTCTCCCTATCTTAGCATATATAGACTTGTAGAGGCATAGCCATGGATTTACTAAATCCCTTTTAGACATAAAATGTGGTGGCTTTTACAAAGCTAAATCAAGATTTCAACAAGTCTAAGCTTAAATTACTGTAAAGGGTTTACATATATACTGCCTATGGTTCATATGAGTACTTCTTGGCCTTATTGTTTTCATTTATGGACTCTTAGTAGGTCTAAGACCCTAAAACAATCTTTAGAATGCAAAAAAAGCGCCAACCACAAAAATGATGGAATTAATTCTATAAAATTTTTGCAAACCTGATTTGCGTGTTTCTCTGGCTCGCGCTTTTTTAGCATGAATTGTCCTTGCAAAGGCATATATATGGAGATAAATGAGAAGTGTGGTGTCTTGCATAAGTGAAAAGAGTCTACACATATGTTAGTAATATGCCAAAAGAGAATTGCAAAGTCCTCATATTCACAAGAAATAGATTTTGCGTTGTTCAAAATTTCCAAGCTCACAATGGATTACATAACATATGAAAAAGACATATTTACTAATCCAAATTGCATCATTTCTCAGTTGCCTTCAATTTCTCAACAATTTTCGTTCTCGTTTGGAGAGATTGTGGCCACTAGTAGGTTAATACAAATTTTGAAATTACATTGGGGTCTTGCATTCCAAGACCAATGGCAATACCTATTTGTCCTAGTCCCTTTCCTCTAAAGTTAACTTCGAGAGTAGTTACAACTACATATTCTCCAACCAAAATGACACAAAACATGCTTTGGGAAATTTTAGAAAAACACAAAACTTTGCTCAAGGCCTTCAAGCACCATGTCATGAAGTGCCCATCAGGAATGTAATCTTCATGAACTATGAAAAAATCATCCTTTGGCAACTTTCCAATGTAGTTTTCCAAGGATGAGCCACTTTCGAAAGAAGATTGATCCCTACCGGATCTTACAACAAACTTGTCCACTTCAATGGATTCTTGTTAGAAAAGAAAATGATAATTCAAGTTCCAATCTTATTAAAATAAATTATTCAATTCCTTAATTACCACTTACATCATGAAGCATGTCTTCTTCTTCCCGTCTTCCTGGGGCATCAAGATCTATGCTAGAGTGCACCATCCCACTCTACTCTGCTACTAGGGATGTTGGTACTTTATTCTTCATTATTCTCTCTCTCGCACTGCACTATACTCTTCTTTCATAGTGTAGTTATTATCATCTTTCAAAATTTCTTCACACACCATTGCTATGTGTCCACCATAGAGTCACTGAATGGGATAGATTTCTTTTCAAGTAGATCAAATGTATTATCAAGTGCAATATCTGACATTGTGGAGAAAAACCTTAGGCATTCATCAAGACAAAGTTCGAATGCCTTCTCAATATCATGAAAGAAAATAAACCCCTCTCCATCCACAAGAATGATGGAGAGATATTAAGTTTCCACCTCTCATAATGTGGACTCAGAGGGTTGTGATTTGATGGTAAAGGATCTTCCATTTTGCTTTCTCAGACATTTTTTCCTCCACACCACCAGGGAACTCTCATTGCACTCACTCTCTTTGGCTAAGTTAATGACATTTGGTTGAGGCTCATTTCTTTCATGAATGAATCCCCCTATGAAAAGGTTGGGGAGATTCATGGGTGCAAGCTTCGGGTCTTCACTAATAATTTGGTGTAGCTCAAGCGTAAGCACCACCTCCTTTACTTGTCAATCTGCGGAGACGTGAGGACCGGTATGAAGAACACGAGCAAGTGAAGGCACCAGTGTGTGAGAGAAAACACACGCAAGCATGCACACACACACGCGCACAAGGTAAGATCAAAGAGAGGAACAATGGAAGGACTTTGATTACAAAGAAATCTATTACAAAACTGAAATCTACCAGAAGATAACCCAAAAATGAGCTCTCTAGCTCTTTTTATAGGTTTTTGACTAGTTTTGGCCCTGTCCAGACCTAGTGTTCCGCCTAGTTAAAAATTAGGTTCTAGGGCTTATTTGAGGGCTCAAACGAAGTCTAAAAATTATGAAAATTGGTACGATGGTACTTCTAATTCTCCTCAAGCTCGAGGACTCCTCGGCTTGCAAAAAATGGAGCTACAAAAATAGAAAATGGTATTTACAATGGTTTTAGTGATGGAAATCAATATTTTTGTAGGGGATTCTTCTGAAAAGTTGACATGTACTTCTTGGAGCTCCCTACTTGCCCCTTCTTCTTGTGTGTGCACCTCTTAGATGTGCTCCTATGCTTTGTCCTTGACCTTCAATTTCAACACTCCCCCCCCCCCTCTTGAGTCTGTCGTCCCTGACAGACCCTTCTTGTAATGGTTGTTCCATGTAGTGCTTTGAGAGGTAGTGTCCATCCTAAGAGTCATCTATCTTGCAGTTGTAGCAGGTTTTGTTGTCTGGTTCCTCATTTTCCATTGCTAGCTTGTGCAAGTTGTCCCCCCTTGGTATGTTCTTCTTCCTTGGATTGCAGCATGAATGTGTCATTGTGGGCCTCCATTGATGTCCTCCAGTACTCCAAAGATTATGTTCATATGTAGCTCATGCCAAGTACTGGTAACCCATAATAAGGGATGGGTAAGTGTGTTCGTGCATGGGTTGAGGAAACTATGTGCCTTGTGCATGGCCTTGTAATGTAGCCCTATGTATGCTTACTTGGAAAATGCATTGGAAGAAGTATGGTGCAAAAATTGGCGGTCTTCAGCTAAGTGCTCAAGGGTATGCTGACGAAGAGGTTTCCTAGTCTATCATGGTTATGGTGTTGTCAAAGTAGAGATACTTACCATGGTGAAGCATCGATCGATGTTTATCTCTACGTGTTGTACACCTGGCATTTGTGATGGATCATTGTCAATGAATGTCCATGTTGAGGGGCCGTCCTTTGAGTGCCTGGTCTATTTCCTCTTTTCAAAGCATCATTTGCCAAATACTGAGAATTGAATTTCTTTATATTTCTTGACAAACAACATTGGGTAACTACACCAAGCTTAGATTCACATATTCTCTTTAGCTCACCATAAGCATGAGTTAAGCATCGCTCAAGTTGTGGACCTTCAAGCTCTTCCCCCCTACCATGGTAAGGGGAAGCAATAGTTGTGGATGCCATGTTTGTGCCAAGTGCTTGACATCTACCAAATAAGGCAGCAATAATAGCATCTGCTAGCCGAGACACACTTCTATCAAAATTGATAAATGCCCAATCATCAATTGTTCCACCTTCAAGGAAACATGACTCAATCGTATTCCATGAGACAAACCTGGGAACAAAGCTCTCTTTTTTTTTTTTTTTTGGAGAGGAACAATGTCACAACACAAGAAGATAAACATTAGTATCAGTAAAACGAGTTGACATATGTCAATGTGCTCACGTGCATGGGACTCTCAAATGCGTCTATACACGGCCATGTAATGTGGCCCTAAATTAATGCATACTTTGGAAATGCATGACTTGAATGGTGCAAAAGACAGGGTTGTGCAAGGAGCACTCAATTGTCGCCCGTCGAGGCTTGATGTTACTTGTGGATGTTGATGCCATCTTTCTTGGATGTATCCATGGGATCTCGAGATGACAGTTGATCATTCCTTCTTATGGGGATCCATTTGAGAAGGGTATTTGATTGCCAAGTGATCACCTTTGTCCGCTTCATGTTTGAATGATTTCTTGAGGTTTTGATCCATCGTGGTTGGTTCTTTGCTTTCACGGATGCTATCGGTGCTTTTGTCTTCCAAACCCATATCCCTTGCAGAAGAGGTTCTTTGATCTTTTTTGGAGCTCTGTGCTTGATTCAGTCCCTTACCTTGCCTTGGTGTCTTTGTTGTGCAGGTTGTTGCCTTGAACTCTCCACCTAGATTTTTTCTGAGTTTAGGCATGATTGCTTGGGATCCTTGGATTGGGAGTGGTCTTTCTTGAAGATAAATCATGGTAGGCCTAGACCATAGATTTTGAAGTCTAGTGTGAGGGGGATGATTTTGCACAAGGGCTTTCTTCGGTACCCATATCATAGTGCGGTTTGGTTGGGCTCTAAGTAATTTCTTGGCCACCCAAATTTGCTTGACATTACCAAGAAAATGGGATTGCTGTCTCTTGATGTAAGGGTCTTTTCGGCCTCCTATGTGAGTTTTTTTAGAAAACTCATCTTTACATGGGGAATGCAACAAAGGTTGATCTTCTATACATACATGAGGCTTATGCAATGGATCAATGGGTTGTGTGGTTTGAGATTGATCTAGATATTTATGGAGACCTTTATCCGTATTACACATCAAATCTCTAGATGTAAAAATGGGTGATGGATTGTCATCATTCACCCTAGAGTCGACATCATGTTCCACATCAGTGATACAAAGCATTGGTTGATCATCTCCTTCTTGATGATATGAGTGTAGATCATCCCTGCTTATGGTTTCAGGAGGAGAATCCAAATTTATAGGAAGAGAGGGTCCTTCCACATCCCCCGAACATTTGGAATCCTCCATTTCACCATTTTCCAAGGTCTCCTATGATGTACTCAAAGAAGGATTAGATTCAAAAACATGAGTAGAAAGAAAATTTTGTTCATGAAAAGCAAACTCTTTGAAATGATGATTTTGTCCCCAATTATCATACGGTGTGTAGTCATTAGGATTTTCCATAGATATATATGTAGAAGCACGCATAATAGGTGGAGAAGACAACTCAAATTCTTGATGATTTTGTGTAATGAACCTTTGGGTGCCAATGATCAAGTCTTCATCTATACAATACATGACAAAGAATGTTTCCAAAAATTGCATATCATCCACCATAACAGGTAACACAACTTGACCCATGCAATCATACTGTTCACCATCCATGAGGATAGAAGAATGAGTTATTGGTTGAATGTTCTCTAAGATAATGACCACTAGGTCAATATGAATTAAATTCCACTCACAATTAGGATTAATATAAACACCCAACCTTCTATGGTCATATCCTATTCTCATATCCACAAAAGTATTATCATATTCTCTTGTTGCAAATAAGGATCCAACCCCCTTAGACATTTCCCCCGTTTCCTTGACATGACTACCATTCGTATCGTGTTTGCATTGGATGCCCATCGAGGTTGGAAAGTGCATTAGTTGGACATAAAAACAGCCTTCTTGAATGGTGATTTACAAGAAGAGGTTTATGTGAAGCAACCTCCTGGATTTGCTATGAAAGGGAAAGAGCATATGGTTTGTCGCTTGCATAAAGCCTTGTATGGTCTCAAGCAAGCTCCACGTGCATCGTATGGCAAAATCCATAAGCATGTGATTGCTCTTGGCTTCACATGTAGTCCGATTGAAAGCACACTCTATGTACGCAAAACTGGGGCTGATCTTATAGTGCTTGTTCTTTATGTCGATGACATACTCTTGACTAGGTCATGTGATGCAAAACTTGACATTCTTATGGCTGATTTGCAACATACTTTTGATGTCACTTATCTTCGTCTTTTGAGCTACTATCTTGGCATCCAGTTTGTATCCGTTGAGGGGGGAATTGTTATGCATGAAGAAAGGTATGTTGAAAAACTACTTCAATGTTTTGACTTTGAGGATTGTAAGCTAGCTTCCACACCAGTTGAGACAAGATTGGGGTTCTCAATTGAGGATTTCAGTGATGCATTTGACACTTCTCTTTATCAGCAAGTTGTGGGATGTCTTATATATGCATGCAACACAAAGCCGGATATACAGTATGCAGTTTCCCAATTGAGTCGATTCATGCAAAGCCCTGGAACTAAGCATTGCCAAGCGGTAAAACGTGTGTTTAGATATCTCAGAGGCACTTTGAGCTTAGGTCTCTTTTATGGCAGAGATATTCAGCCATGCTTGCATGCTTTTACAGATAGTGATTGGGATGGTTGTTATGATACTCGCGTGTTCACTAGTGGTAATGGCTTTTTCCTTGGATACTCATGCATATCTTGGTTGTGTAAGAAGCAACCTATAGTGATGACATCGTTGTGAAGCTGAGTAAAGGGCAATTTTCACAGCTACAGTGGCGTGTATATGGCTAAGACGCCTATTGATGGATCTTTGCATGGAGATTGATGCTACTATGCATATTCTCATTAATAGTTAGAGTGCTTTGGTTGTTGCACGAAACCCAGTGTTTCATGCACGTACCAAACATATTGAGGTGCATTATCACTATGTGAGAGAGTGCCTTCATTCAAGAGATATTGATTTGGTATATGTGCCTACACAAGATAATGTGGCAGACATATTCAATAAAGCTCTTCCACGGGAGAAGTTTGAAGCTTTTCGCAAAGCTTTAGGCTTATTACCTTGTGGGGGCTGATCTGTCACTCCCTGTATGTGTTCACATCATTCGCTCCAAGGGGGTGTGTTACACTTATGTGTTCCTCAAGTAGTTTTGATGTGAAGATTTTCTCTATACATGGGCACTTTTTACTCTAGTGCTGGCTATATGTTTTTCCCCCATGTTACCACATACATGATTCACTCATATGTGGTGGTACTTTGTACTTAGGGATATTATTTAGCTCTTACTTCAGTTCAGTTCATCGTCAATGTTGGGACTTCACTCACTAATTAGACATGAATATATGAAGATATATGAAGGAAAAAGAAAGACAAGGAGAAGTGAAGACAAAGCACTCAGAAAATTAAGCCTAAGTGAAGGGACAAATTCACTCTTGTAATTTAGTGCAAAATTAGAAGTCCAGTCTTGACATAGAACTTCAAAACTTACGAATTAGAGTCTAGGAGTATGTAAACTAGATGTATATAAGTTAATTTGAGTTGAAAAATGATAGAGGAACTCAATTTTGTAATCCTTGAGTGAATAGAGAAAAAGTCAGGTTTTTGTGAGAGAGATGTTGAGGATGAACTACTCAGTATATGAGAATTTTCTGTGGCTATGAGCAGAATGAGGCCAAGCCATTTTGTATACATTCTCTCTGATAGTTAATACATGTTTGTGTAAAAGGAATTGATCGAATTCATCTTGTACATTGAGTTCTAAGTGATTTCACATCAGTGTGTAAGTTAGTTGACAGTTACGAGTTTTCTGGCGCACTTTTCCCTGATCTTCTTAAGGTCAAATCTGATAGTACAATGTAAAGTTTTTAATGAGTGATAGCTCATTTTAAAGATACTACCTTCAACTACAATTGATCAAAAGATCTTTACGAAACCGGACGCATACTCGGAGAAATGAGTCTAACAGTGAAGGTATGTCAAACCGATGAAGTCATTTTTCAGATTTCAGACATAGTGCAAATGTTGGAGTAAATTCAGAAGAATTTGAAGTTATTACTTGAAAGTTTTGCTTGGTATGTGTTACTTAACATTAGCAAGAACTTCTATTAGCAAGTGATCAAAAGAATTTACAAAGATCAAGCTAATACATATCAGATTTAAAGCTTGAAGAAAAGGCGCAGATTTCTGTGAAGTAAAATTTTGAAATTCACTAAGTTCAGTGGTAAGTTTTTCAAGTTCAGAGTATTGCTAAGCTAATGATGGTTATGGAGGTATTCTAATACCACTTTAGCTTAGTTCTTGTGATGTTTCATACATCAACAAGTGGTATCAGAGCAGAAAGGTCCTCATGAGTGAAAGGAGGAGCAGATACAAGAGGAATTGAAGAGTTCTTCATTAAAGAAGGTGAAAGCTGAGGTGTTCAACAACAAAAGACATCAGAGGAGTACTTCGAAGTTATTCTCAAGGGTAAAGATCTACAAAAGGTACCATTCTTTAACTATATACTCATAGGTTGAAGCAGAAGCAAGAAGACTATGGAAGATCATGTATCTATTGACAAATTGGACATAGATAATTATCCTGCTTGGGTAATGAGAATGGAAGCCTTACTTATGAGTAAGGATCTAATGATATATGTGACACGTGAAGAAGAAAAGCCTAAATTTGAAGATGAGAGTCAACCAAGGAAAGAAGAACTAGAAGCTTTGAAGCTATGGCAGAAGAGAGATGCAAGTGCAAGGGCTTATATATATAACACTATCACAGATCATTTATTACCACATATCAGAGGATTAGAAACAGCTGAAGATATATGGAATGCCTTGGAAGATCACTTCCAAAACACTACTAAAGCTAGGAAGGCTAGCTTATGGTCAGAATTCACCACATTTAAGAAAAAGCAAAATCAGAGCATTAGTGATTATGTCACTAAGATGAAGGACTTGGCAGATAGCCTTGGATCTATTGATGAGGATATTGAAGATCATAGGTTGATAGCACAATTACTTGCAGGGTTGAGAGGAGATGAAAGGTGGAAACCTTTTGTACTAGAATCATTATGTGCCAGAATTGAATCAATTGCTTGGACTAATGCTCACATTTGAGCAAGACTTGAAACCAGATGGAGATAAAGGATATAGTTCAACTATGTATGCAAAGAATAAGAAGAAAAATGAGAAAGGTAAAGCAAAGGATGAAGAAGAGGTTACTACTCAAGCAAATTATGCAAGAGGAAGAAGTATTGGCAGAGGTAAAAGTCGAGGAAATGGAAGAGGTAGAGGTAATCAGAACAATAACAAGAAAGCATGCTGGATTTGTGGATTGAGCAATCATCTAGCATATGATTGTTGGCATAACCAACAAGGGTCGAATCAAAATCAAAGCAATAATGGCAGAGGAAGAGGTGGAAGGTTTCATAATCAATTTCAAAGAGGAAGACAAAATTCAAGAGGAGGCTTTGGTAGAGGTGGTGGAAGAAATTGGAATCAGAATCAGTCTTATAACACTACCTATTACAATTATGCAAATGATACACAGAATGATAGTCATACAACATTGATGATGAATTCAATAAGTACATAAGAGAAGGAGGATCTCAAGGTATTTTATATTGACTCTGGTTGTTCAAATCATTTGTCAGGTAATATAGAATTATTGTCAGAATTGGAAAAATGTAATTCAAGTCATACAGTACAAACAGGTGACAATACAAAACATAATGTACATTCAATTGGAAAAGTGAAGTGCAGGAGTGGAGCTGATTTGTTAACAAATGTTTTGTATGTTCCAACAATACCAAAGAATCTGATTAGTGTGGGACAAATAGTGGAAAAAGGTTTTCAAGTCAGATTTACAAATGAAGGGGTATTTGTTGAAGATCCAGAGGATGGATACAATCAAATTGTTTGTGGTAAGAAGGAAGGTAGACTTTTTACTCTCAAAGTGCAAGGGAATGTTGGTCAAGCCCTAATCACACATGGTGATGGAGTACTTACAGAGTTAGATCTTTGGCATGAGAGGTTAGGACACTTCAATGAAAGAGGAATTAAAACCATGGTGGAGAATCAATCTGTAATAGGGCTACCAAATGTAAAAAGTCAACATATGATCTACAAGTGTGAAGCTTGTCAAATGGGTAAGGCACACAGATTATCATTTCAGAAGAAAGGTTTCAAGCATGATGGTTTGCTAGAGCTCATACATACAGATGTATGGGGACCAACAAAAGAAGGATCAATCAATGGGTCTAGGTATTATGTTCTTTTCATTGATGATGCTACAAGGTGGATAACCATTTATGTTCTAAAGGAAAGATCAGAAGTATTTGGAGCTTTCAAACATTTTCATGCTTATGCAGAAAGAGTTACACGTCAAAAGCTTAAGAGATTAAGGTCTGATGTAGGGGGAGAATACTTCTCCCAAGAATTCAATGATTATCTTTGGAATGCAGGTATCAAGAGAGAAATAACTTGCAGGTATACACCTCAACACAATGGGGTTGTAGAAAGAAGGAATAGAACATTGGTTGAGTTTGCAAGAACAATGTTAAAAGAAAAGAATTGCCCTAATTATCTTTGGGCTGAGGCTGTAAATACAGCTACATATCTTGTGAATAGGTTACCATGTGCAGCTCTAAATGGAATGACCCCTTATGAAGCATGGTGGGGTAAAAAACCAACACTTGATCATTGTAAGGTGTTTGGATCAATTGCCTATGCTTATGTACCATCACAACTCAGACATAAGCTTGAACCAAAGGCTGAAAAATATGTATTTACTGGGTATGATGAAAAGCAGATGGGTTATAGGCTATGGAATCCTCTAACTAAACAATTTATTGTTTCCAGAGATGTGACATTCGATGAACAGAAGAGTTGGTATGCAGATAAAGATTGTAACCTTGAAACATTTGAAGAAGAGGTAAGAAGAAGTGAAAGAAGTAAATCACATATGCAGGTAGATGGAGATGATCATATGCGAGCAAGCACATCCAGAGTTGGATCATATAGAAGAAATGAAGATGAACCAAGATTTGATGAAGAAGTATATCCAAATACACATGAAGAGTGTGAACCAAGAAGATCAACCAGAATGAGGAAACAACCTACAAGGTATTCTTATGATACTTCTTATTTGACTCAGAAAAACTATGCTTAATTGATTAAGGAAGATGAAGAGCCCCAAAGCTATGATGAAGCAAAAGGGAAGAGACAATGGGAAGAAGCAATGAAGGAAGAGTTTGATGCACTTGAAGAAAATAAAACTTGGGAACTTTTTCCAAAACCTAATGGTAAGAAAGTGATTGGAAATAAATGGGTTTACAAAATAAAGAAGCATGCAGATGGAAGAATAGCCAGATACAAAGACAGATTGGTGGTTAAAGGTTATGCTCAAACTCATGGCATAGATTATGATGAGACATTCAGTCCTGTGGCAACGATGTCAACCATAAGGACAATTATAGCTATTGCAGCATCAAAAGGATGGACATTGAGTCAATTGGATATAAAGAATGCATTTTTGAATGGGTATATATCAGATGAGGTTTACATGGAGCAACCTCAAGGATTTGCAGATTACAAGTTTCCAAATTATGTTTGCAAATTGAGAAGAGCACTTTATGGTTTGAAGCAAGCTCCAAGAGCTTGGAACTATAGACTTGTGAAGTATCTTAATGATCTTGGATATCAAAGTTCAAAGGCAGATGCAAGTTTACTTATCAAGAGAACAGATGAAGGTATGATCTACATTTGTATTTATGTAGATGACATTATAATTACAGGTACCTCAAATGAAGGAATTAAGGAGGTGAAGAGACTACTTGAGAAAGAATTCAAGATAAGTGATCTAGGAAAATTGTCATAGTTTCTTGGAATGGAAATCACTTATGCAGAACATGGCATATATGTATCACAAGAAAGGTATCTATTGAATCTTTTAAAGAAGTTTAACATGGAGAATTGCAGAGAGGCATCAACACCATTAGAGGTCAATCATAAACTCAGTAGATATGATGGTGCAGAGTTCAAAGATATGAGGAAGTATCAATCTTTAGTGGGAAGCTTGATTTATGCTACACTAACAAGACCTGATCTTAGCTATGCAATGGGAGTTCTTTCTCAGTTCATGCATTGTCCAAAGGATCCACATTGGATTGCAGGTCAAAGAGTTCTTAGATATATCAAAGGAACCTTGAAGGAAGGATTATATTATCCTTTTACATCAGATATAAGGTTGAGAGCATATAGTGATTCAGATTGGGCAAGAAGTCAGGATGATAGAAGATCAACTCATGGCTACATGATATACATTGGAGATAAACTTGTGAGTTGGTGTTCAAAGAAGCAACATACAGTGGCTTTATCATCAACAAAAGCTGAGTACAAAGGACTTGTGGAAGCAACAAAAGAAGTGATATGGATGCAGACTTTGTTCAAAAGTTTGGATATTGATCAAGGCATACCTATCATACATGGAGATAATATGAGTTCATTATATCTTGCAGCAAATCCTGTATTTCATGCAAGAACAAAGCATATAGAGATACAATATCATTTCTTGAGAGAAAAGGTAATGGAGAAAGAGCTTGAAGTGGTGTACACTTCTACAAAAGATCAGATTGCAGATATTATGACAAAGAGCTTGGATGGAGTGAAGACAAGTAGATTCAAAGAGATGGCAGGAATAAAAGAGAAGAAGACTACATTAAGAAGTCAGAGCATGCTAATTAGTGATTGAGGGGGAGCTGTTGGGACTTCACTCACTAATTAGACATGAATATATGAAGATATATGAAGGAAAAAGAAAGACAAGGAGAAGTGAAGACAAAGCACTCAGAAAATTAAGCCTAAGTGAAGGGACAAATTCACTCTTGTAATTTAGTGCAAAATTAGAAGTCTAGTCTTGACATAGAACTTCAAAACTTACAAATTAGAGTCTAGGAGTATGTAAACTAGATGTATATAAGTTAATTTGAGTTGAAAAATGATAGAGGAACTCAATTTTGTAATCCTTGAGTGAATAGAGAAAAAGTCGGGTTTTTCTGAGAGAGATGTTGAGGATGAACTACTCTGTATATGAGAATTTTCTGTGGCTATGAGCAGAATGAGGCCAATCCATTTTGTATACATTCTCTCTGATAGTTAATACATGTTTGTGTAAAAGGAATTGATCGAATTCATCTTGTACATTGAGTTTTGAGTGATTTCACATCAGTGTGTAAGTTAGTTGACAGTTACGAGTTTTCTGGCGTACTTTTCCCTGATCTTCTTAAGGTCAGATCTGATAGTACAGTGTAAAGTTTTTAATGAGTGATAGCTCATTTTAAAGCTACTACCTTCAACTACAATTGGTCAAAAGATCTTTACGAAACGGGATGCATACTCGGAGAAATGACTAACAGTGAAGGTATGTCAAATCGATGAAGTCATTTTTCAGATTTCAGACATAGTGCAAATGTTGGAGTAAATTCAGAAGAATTTGAAGTTATTACTTGAAAGTTTTGCTTGGTATGTGTTACTTAACATTAGCAAGAACTTCTATTAGCAAGTGATCAAAAGAATTTACAAAGATCAAGCTAATACAGATCAGATTTAAAGCTTGAAGAAAAGGCGTAGATTTCTGTGAAGTAAAATTTTGAAATTCACTAAGTTCAATGGTAAAGTTTTTCAAGTTCAGAGTATTGCTAAGCTAATGATGGTTATGGAGGTATTCTAATACCACTTTAGCTTAGTTCTTGTGATGTTTCATACATCAACAGTCAATAGAGAGAGCTATTCCAACCATCGTCTTCTCCGTGTGTCTTGCTACATTTGTGCTCCTTGTGTGTGCCTCCTGTGTCTCTCACACTTCTACACACATCCAAGAGTTGTTCCGGTACTAATGCATACGCCAGACAACCAAAAACACACAGGTGAGCAACAGATGGCTTGCGATCATGCCAAGCCTCATATGGAGTGATAAACTGCAATGCTTTAGTGGGACACTTGTTAAGTACATATGGCACACACATGAAAACCTCAAGCAGAAACTATGTGGTAAAGCCTAACTCTTGACCATACACCTCACCATCTCCTTGAGTGACCTATTCTTTGGTTAAACAACTCCATTCTTCTGAGGTGTATATGGCACTATACACTCATGTTTTATCCCATGTTCAGCCAAAAATGCATTAAAGTTAGAAGACATATATCCCCCCCCTCAATTAGAACAGAAGGTGCTCATTTTACATGATAAAAGATTTTCAGGCAAAACTAGAAACTGTTTGAAGCACATAAACACTTCGGACTTTGCTTTCAATGGATATACCCATGCATGCATGGAAAAATCATCGACGAAAGTCATGAAGTAAAGATAGTTCCCAAAAGAGGGTGTCTCCATAGTTCCCTAAACTGAATTATCTTTTGGGAATGAGGAATGCTTCATTTCACCCAAAATACAGGCTTCACATACAGTTTACCAGCTGCCTTAAGTTTGGGTAGAGAGGACACCATTTTAGATTTTTGCAAGCATAGAAAACTAGCAAAATTTAGATGACCAAAGCGTGCATGCCAAAGATTTGCATCTCACATAGCCTGAGAATCATGAACTACACATGCCAAATCATTCACAAATTTTTCATAAGTCTACAAGCTTATACAACCCATGATAGAAAATGCCAAAAGCAATAATCAAATCATCATTTGATAGATCATGAACTATACATTCATCATCAACAAATTTCACAACCAAGCCAATCTTGGCTAAAGTTGAAACTAATAACAGGTTGTTCTTGATCCTTGGCACAAATAAAGCATTTGGCAATGTAAAAGACTGTTACAGAGCAAAGAGGCACAAAAGAGGAGCCCCAAAATTTTTAAATTAATGGCATATTTTTCTTCTTCAAAATCTTAGGAATTCCCTAAAAAGCCATGTAAATGCACTAGAGGAGTCCTCTAGATGCATAATCCCAAGTCATTGTAATATATTTCCTGTAAAATAGTAGGAGAACAGAGATTAGTCAATAAAGTGCCGGTCACTTGTGTGAAAGGACCATTTTTAGGGCACATGTATATAAGTCACTTTGTGAATCTTTGTAAACAATTTTTTCCATTGTGAAGAAGGAGAGCTCCTGAATTTCGAATTTGCTTCTTTCCTGCAGATTTTCATCTTCTCTATGATCTTTTCTATGTGTGTGAGGCTTGAAATGTGTGTGTAGGACTGTTGTCTACCCCTCCCCATCACTTTTGAACTGTTGTAGTGTATGTGTGAGCAAGCACGTGTTGTGGAGTGAGTGTGTGTGTTTCCCGCCATTCACTATTTATATCATAACTTGAAGCACGATTGTCAGAATCAAGTGAGACCACGTCCAATAGAAGCGTCTTGTCGAGAGCTTTGAAAGGAACCCACTACTGCCCATATTCGGAGTTTGGAGCTAGGAGAAATCTTGGATTTAGTGAAAGCTACTGTAAGTGGTATCATGGCAAGCGCTTTCAGTAGCTAAGTGAGTTAGAGAGGTAGGTTAGTCTTTTCTCATGCATGCAAGTTGAACCACTTCATTTTCCATCATGTGTGCACATGTCATCATACATTTGGTTAGGTCGGTTCGTCAGATTGACAATTAAGCGTGTGTCAATTCCCCACTACATGCACTTGTGTGGCAAACGAGATTTAGTCTCTTTGGCATAAGTCCCTAAGTCCTTGTGACTCAGGTACACATGTTTTTGGCGCTATTGTTGGGGAACACACTCGGCCAAGGTGCCTTCGTGATGGTTATAGTTCTAGAGTGACAAAATCGTACTTGTAGGAGTGAATTCGTTCAGTGCAAGTAGTCCGACGCTTCAACACTTATTACTTCACATCCTGGAGGTGTGTAATGAGTTTTTAGGTTTAGGGTTTGGAGAGAGAGAGGAGAAAGAGTAAGGGTTAGGCTAGGAAGAGAACTGGAGTACGCGTAAGTCAAAACTATCAAGAAAAATTTCCAAAAAATTGCCAAATTAGTGTAGTTAGGCTTCAGTCACTGAAAACTATGAAAACCAAAAAATAGAAGTTCATTTGACACTTGCTTCAGTTTGGTATCGTCTGAGAGCAGCGACTGGTATTGTCAGTGTGCGATCGTGGAAACAGAGCCCAAACTTACCTAGTGAATTCAAAGACCTAAGCTTAACAACCTCAAGGTAAACTACATTCAAATCTCAATCTCAAAAACTTTTAAAATTTGCACTTACACATGATTAAAGGTCCAGACAGTATCTCGGGGTGGGATAGAGTGTTTGGAGGAATATTTTTTGTAAAACAGAGGTTTAGGAGTGAAGAGGGGTGAGAGAAGAGCTATGGGGTGAAAAAAGTTTTCAATTTGGAATTGATTTGGCTGGAGTATCGTGATCGGTTGAGTTTTTGGTATCGTGATACCAAAAATTCCCTTGTATGCGATACTCGCCAAAGTATCGTATCGTCGGGTACGAGCTGTGGTATCACGATACCATTTTTGGTATCGCATCGCCTAGTTGGTATCGCGATCACGATTTACCAAGTGGTATCGTATCATGGTCCACCTTGGTATCGTATCGTGGTCCACCTTGGTATGGTATCGCCTCATTTCCAGTATCCTATCGCGACCTTTTTGGTATCATATCATGGAAAAGTTTAGTATCGTATCACGATCTTTCTGGTATCGTATCGTGGAAAAGTTTAGTATCGTATCGTCCAAAAAGTGGTATCGTATCGTGAGAGTTCCAGTATCGTATCGTGCCAATTTTAGTATCATATCCTGCGATTTAGCGGTATCGTATCGCCAACTGCACAGGTATCGTATCGCCAGATTTCTCAGTATTGTATCGTGCCCTACAGTAGTATCGTATCGTCACTTTGGGTGGTATTGTATTGCCTATTGCCCATAGTATTGTATCACGAGCATATTTTGTATCGTATCATCAGAGAGCCTAGTATCGTATCGTGTCCTGAACTGGTATCATATCGTCTACAACCTGCTATCACCTAGTGCAGTGTCGCCAAAGTGGTATCATCTAGAACACTTTGTGCATTTCCAAGGGTAAATCCGAGGCATTTGAGGAGCCACATAGGGAGAATTTTAGAGGCCAAGATAGCCCAGGAGGGTGAATGAACTTGAGGTTAGGAAGGGTTCTAAGCAATCGGAGAAGTGTCATATCATCCGTAGGAAGTACTGGTTAGGTCATTCACCGCTCTGTCTATTCAAATACCTCTAGTGACTCCGAGGAGGAGATACCCATGGCCTCAGAAGACATGCAGGGTCTTGCTCCGGGGAGAAACTTCATGACCGCTGTAGAAGGAGAATAACACACCTCTTTGTAGTACATTTCTACTAATGCACAGGAGATTCCCATCTACCAGGATGGTTTAAACAGATCTGTGGCTAGGATGGTGACTTCCTCAGACTCAACAATTGTGCCTAGACCTGCTATCAAGTATGAAGGTGGAGCATACATGGACAAGTTGGGTCACATCTACATAGTGACTGAATATCCTGATTTGATCAATGAAAGGGGAGAGTTAGTGGGACCAGGAAACTCAGGGAGACCGAACCCTGAGGATTTAGTGAGTACCTCTAGAGGCAAGTCAATAGTGACGCGAGTCTTGAGAGGGGACTTGATACCTCAAGATGACTACTTACTGGAAGTCTATTTGATCCATGGATCAGACTTGTTACTTCAAACTGACTCACCGACTCAAGGAAGAGAAGAAAGTACGATGACATTTTACGAGCTAAAGGATCCGGAAGACGATTCTAGAGTAACATACCTAGACAAGAACCAAAGAAGGTATTGGCTGGTGGATGCCATAGACAGATCTGGACTAAAGTATATGGGTTTTCCTGTATTCCTCAGAGAGAGCAGGCAACCACCTCTCAGAACCCCTTCGGAACACAACAAGAGGCAGAGCATACAATGTCGAGACAAACAAGCGAACGGAGTGTTCCAAACCGGACTCATGTGCAATTCGCAACACCCAGAGTGCAAACACACAATCAGACCCACCCTAGAGTAGGTAATCAATACCGACCATCAGTAAGGCCACGACCACCAATAAGAGTGTAGCCCTGAATACCCCCAATTAGACCAGCAATCCTCGCCTTCCCAGTAATGTCTAGACAGCTAGAACCCATGAGAAGATTAAGACCTATTCAGGTGGCCAAATGTGTGAGGAATCATTATGATGGATTGGGAGAACCCTACGACCACATCGCCAAATGTAAACAAGTCCTAAGAGCTGAACAAGTGGATGACTTCTTTGTGCAGTATGAGTCTTTTGGAATCACGCTCACAGGAAGGGCTCTGACTTGGTTCCAGCCATTAGACCCCAACCAATTTGGAAATATGGAGAAATTCTTTCAAGAATTCATAGGGGAATTCACTAAAAGAGGGATTAAACACAATTCTTTGTCTTGAATCCATAGTTTCAAATAGAACCCTAATGAAGTTGCGAAAACAACTGCCCGAAGATTCAACCAGTATGTGGATAGATGTTCTATAGCAGAAAGACCTACGCAGTAAAAAATGATATCATTTTTTTTTGGATGGATTAACGAGTGGGACTCTAAGAACGCTAGTCTATGTGAAGAGGTTACAGACCCTGAGTGAATGTCTTCAAGAGTGTATCGACCTAGAAGGCAATCTAGCAGAGGATCTCAAGAGCACGCCCAGCCCCACTAAATCAGAAGTCTCTCCGAGTACGGTTACATCCAACTCCAGTAATGTGGAGGAATTAGCGGAGCTAGTGGCAAAGAAATTAGGAGTCCAAGGATAGAGAAATTACCAGCATCCACCCCTAAGAGTACCCATGTTGCAAAGATGTAGTCTATGTGGAGGAGATCACCTCACTCAGATGTGCGTACGAGGAGGAACGGGAGTGCCTCATGCCTACCCCTACAATAGATAGCCTTATCAAGGAACAACCTCGTATTGTCACATAGAACAAAAATACACCAATCACACCATGGAAAATTGCACATTCAATAGGCAGAGTCGGCCTCTACAACCACGTTAGTATCGGCCATATGGATACCCTCCTAGAGAAACAGGACGGGATATTCCTAGGTATAACCCTTACCCAGGACCAGCAGGAGCGCCTAGCACATATGAGCTAGCACAATTTGGAAACACTCAACTGGTGTTAGGACCACAACCGCCACTTCCTCAACACGTGGTACCTATGAGTATGCCCAGCCAAAAGAAAACTTGGAAAAAACCATAGTGCCAGCCTCAACGATGACCAATGTGGAATCAGCAAGCCCAGGATACGAGCTGTCCCAAGGAGATTACTATCCCTATGAAACCAATATATTCAAGTATGAACAAGCTTATGATCCAACGTACTATGGATACGAAGGCTATGATCAGGTCTATGGAATAGAGGTGGGTACTCTAATGTATACCGCACCCAAGGCAACCGCACCTGGGAGGCCACCTATTAGACCACCAGTCCCGAGAGGACCATGTTATAGATGCGGAGGAGATCATTTTATTAGAAAATGCACTCGGCCTTACAACCCACCATCTCCTAGGACCCAAGACATCTTTTCAGAGACTACCCTAAAAATTCTAATAAGACCCAGGACACAGCACCAATTAACATGATTGAAGTGATCGAGGCATTGAGGAGTGACAAGGAATACATGGTACCGTTGAAAGCCATCACCCGAGCTCAAACTAAAGGACGGGAAAGGAAACAAGTGGATCATGAGAAAGAACCTAGTAAAAACATAGAACCCAAAATTCAGATTGAGGAGGATTCAAAAGAACCACACGAGAGTGCCCAGGTAACTAAGAGCCAAAAGTGGAAGAATAGGAGAGAAAAACTTAAAGAAAAATGGATGAAAAAAAAAACAAGGAAGACAAGAGACATAAGTGCAGCAGAAAGGAATCTAAGGAAGTGGAGATTTGGGAAGAGATATCTAATACACTGCCATTATGAAGGCCAGAGGATCCAGGATCAATTCTAGCCAATACAAAACCAGACGATTTGGACATGTGGTTGAATGCCTACCAAGATAGAATTAAGACTGGACCGAATGTGGAGCAACATGAAAAGCTTTACCCACAAGGAGAGATAGAAAAGGAGAGGCTAGCTATATGTAGAAAACTCATAGAGGTAGCTCAAGCCACCCTAGAGAAGACTATCCCAACCCTCCCTGAGACAAGGATATCGGAGGAACAATACAAGGACTGTGTCAGAACCAAGAACAAGAACCCAACAGAAGGGAGTGAAGAGCCGAACCGAGACAAAAACCAAAACAAACATATGACCACAGTCCCAGACTTGGAAGCTGATTGACCAAAAGAATTATGGAATAGAATCCGAGAAGAACAATGGAAAAAGAATGGTGTTACTAAACCTCCTTTTGAAGAAATAGATGTGGAAGATTATCAACCAACGCCTAACATGGAGGAAATATATGAAGAAGTTTCGAGGCTAGACAAAAAAAGGGAGGAGACCCAGAGTATTTCTACCTTACCAAATTACATGGGAGAGTACGAGAAGGAGTCCATAATCGTTCGTGCACCCACAATACGAGGAAAGAAAAAGGAATATCAGATAAGAAGACACACAACCTGATAGAGCTTAAAAAGAAAAAAGTACAGTGCCGATTAATTGTGGAAGAATTGCTTCGTGCTAAACCACAGTTATGGAACCAATTAATAGGACAGTTGGAGTTAGAGCAGGAAGAGATCCAAAAGGAGAACAAGGTAGACAACAACCAATCTAGTGTCCAGATACCAGTGGATAAGGTTGGAGAATTTAGTGAAGGAGACGAGGGTAATACCTGTTTACCTGTCATTTACAATGGGTACATGACCAAGGCTATACTAGATACAGGAGCGGGGGTAGGTATTGCCACCAAGGAGATTTATGAGAAATGGGGAAAACTTGCTCTACAACCCACTCGTATGAAGCTTCAATTAGCAGATGGTCATGTAGAAAAACCATTAGGAATACTAGAAAAGATCAAATTAACCACCTGTGGAGTTGAATTTGAGCACACATTAGCCATCTGTAAATTTGAAAAGGCTAACAATTACGAAATGATATTAGGACGACCCTTCATGAGACAGCTTAGGGTAGTGCAAGATTGGGGACGAGACTCTCTGTACCTTCAACATCAAGGAAACACCAGCAAAATAAACTTGCACACCTTTGCATACAGAGACGTACCACCACTACAATGGAATTCCATACATAAAGAAGAGGATGATTTGTCTATCCATAGTGTTGGATCAAGCGATCAATCATGGATGCATGAGGATGCCCAATTGTGGATGTATAAAGAAGCCAAGAAAGAGGATAATAAAAGGCAGTTGTGGCCAATAGGACATCCTAACTATCGGCCCATAAAAGATCCAATGTACATGCCTCAAATCTTCCCCGATGAAATGTTTGAACCACACGGATGGATGGAGATCCTAGCAACCTTAGATGTATGTGTGAATGAGGAAGTTCTGACGATGAATGAATGTGTGGATGAAGAAGGTCACAACGTGAACTTGTATATGGTGGTCTTACAAGAATTATGAAGCAGGAGAAATACTGGAAAAGGAATGGAAAGAAGAATACGAGAGCATAGAGATGGAGCCAGAGTTTGATTCAAAAGAACGTTACTAAGAAGCCATTCGAACCGAAGATAAGCAGGAAATGACCAAAGTTTTAGCAATAGAAGGAGCCCCCATAGTACCAAAGCAGGAGGAAGGTGTGAGTAAGATCGAACTTGACACCGATCTTTTTGAGGTTCCGAAGCATTTTAAAAGTTACAAAGTAGAGGAGAGAAAAATAGCTATTCAAATGCCTAAAAGAGAGCCAAGAGAAGGAGAACCTTACAATAATAAGGAACAAACAAAGAAAATCATAGTGATAGTAGAAGATGGGGAAGAACGATGTACCTACATAGGAAAAGATGTGTCCACAGATGAGGAAGAAGAATTGATACAGTTGATACGGGAATATCGAGACGTATTTGCCTGGACATACAAGGATCTCAAGGGTGTAGAACCCTCCATTTGTTCCCATAGAATACCAATGACATCGGAGGCAAAACCATCAAAACAATGCCCTTACACCTATGACGAGGTCTATGCTTCAAAAATAAAAGAAGAAATAGACAAGCTACTAGCTGCTAGATTCATTTATGAGATAGAACATACTGAATGGGTATCAGCAGTAGTGGTTGTGCCTAAGTAAGAATGGAAAACTCAAAGTATGCATTAACCTGAAAAAGGTCAATGCAGCCACGATTCGTGATAGCTACCCATTACCCATCACTGACCACCCATTGGAAAGAGTTGCAGGAAAAGAAGTCAATAGCTTCTTAGACGGATTCTCTGGATACAAGCAAGTAGCTATTGCTACTGAGGATCAACATAAGACTGCATTTGCGACTGAATGGGGAGTCTATGCTTTTCGAGTGATGCCTTTTGGACTCACTAACGCACTTGCTACTTTTTGAAGATTGATGTGTCATGTTTTCATAGAATTCCTGAAGAAGACTATGGAAGTGCATGTAGATGACCTATGTACATATTTTAATCAAAGGCAAGACCACATTCCTGAATTGCGGAAGATAGTTGATAAATGCCGACAATATAGAGTCTGCTTGAATCCCGAAAAGTGTGTTCTCATGGTAAAACAAGGGAAGATCTTAGGACACATAGTGTCTAGGAATGGAATATCTATAGATGAAGACAAGATCAAGGTCATTTTAGAACTTCTTAGACCGAAGAATGCAAAAGAAGTGCAAGCATTTATGGGACATTGTGGATACCATCATCGATTTATCCACATGTACGCCATAATTGCCAAACCCTTGTATGGACTTTTGACTCAATTCACTTGGACTGGTGAATACGAGAAGGCATTTAACGAGCTAAAAAGACGACTCAGCAAAGCCCCAATTCTGAAAACACCGAATTGGAGCAAGCCTTTCCATATTCATGTGCACACTTCAAATTACGCAATAGGATGCATCTTAGCTCAGCCGACAGACGAAGGAAAGTTAGATCACCCAATTGCCTATGCGAGTAGACAACTGAATCAAGCTGAAAGAAACTATACAACTACAGAGCGAGAGGGATTAGGAATGGTCTATGCAGTGAAAAAATTTAGACACTATTTCTTAGCCAACAAGTTCAAGTTCTTCATAGATCATCAAGCCTTATTGTACCTAGTCAATAAGCCTTGTAACACGGGAAGACTTATGAGATGGTTTCTTCTATTGATGGAGTTCGACTTTGAAGTAATAGTGAAAAAGGGAAATACCCATATAAGAGCAGATCACCTTTCTAGATTAACACATGGAGAACCACCAAGTGGAGTACTAGATGATATGCTAGACACTTATCTGTTTAATTTGGAAGTGTGTCCAAAGTGGGCAAAGAAACTAATTCCGATACTCACTCATGGCCCACAACACTCAATCAATAAAGAGAGTAAAAAAGGAAATTCTATAGTCAAGGAATTTGCACATTATTGCGAGAAGTGTGTACTATAAGGAACCCAGCGGTGTACTACTGAGATGTGATGAGGAAGACGAACAAATGAAGCTGATTGAACAAGCCCATGTAAACAAATGGAGGAAACACAAAGGAATTCATGGAACTCTAAGAGAATTGAAACGATTAGGAGTATACCGGCCTGATATGCCTAAAGATGTCCATGATTATGTTAGTAACTACTCAGAATGCCAGGAGACCATGCCCGAAGATCATACATCCTTACCCTTCTCTACAATAGCACCCAAATGGAGTGAGAAATTAGTAAAATTCCTAAAGACGTGAAAACATGAAGAAGGAATCAGTTTAACAAGGAAATGATCCCTAGAGGAAATGAGCAAGGATTATGTAATCTTGGGAAGACAATTGTTCAAGAGAGGAAAAGTTAATCAGTTACGGTTATGTGTGCATGAGGGAGAGTACTTTCCCATATTAGAGATGGCACACGTAGGTGTTGCAGGAGGTCATTTTTCCACTGAGAGAACTGTAAAAATGATCCTATTTGCAAGCTTGTGGTGGCCAACTCTACATATGGATGCGGACACCTATGTACGAAGTTGCGAGACATGCCAAAGATCCAAATACCTGATTCGGCGAGATGACATGCCATTGAGACCTATGGTTTGCAGTAGAGCTTTTTCCAAATGGGGTATAGATTTTGTAGGACCCACCAACCCACCAATCAAAGGGTCACATGCCGAATATATCATAGTAGCCACAGATTATTTGACAAAATGGGTGGAGACAAAGGCTACTAGAAGGAATGATGCTTAGACCACTGCCAAGTTTCTTTTTGAGCACATTTTCACTCGTTTCAGATTACCAATTGAGATTGTGAGTGATGGAGGAACGCATTTCATTAATGAAGTGATAGAGTCTTTAATGAATGAGTTCTTACTGATCCATAAAAAATCAGCCCCATACCACCCTCAAGCCAATGGTCAAGAGGAAAGTTCCAATAAGGTGTTATGCACAGTATTCACAAAGATAGTCAATAGTGGAAGGTCTGACTGGGACAAACAATTGCATCATGCAATTTGGGCCTTCCGAGTCGCTTACAAGACAACCATTGGAACTACCCCATTCAATCTAGTGTATGCACAGAACGCAATCCTGCTGATCGATTTCTTAGTGCCAACTTTGAGAGTAGCCCAATAGTATGAGTGGACCGGACATGAGTTATCCAAGCAACTGGACCAAGTTGAGAAACTACATGAGACTCGAATACAAGCAGTTGCAGGAATTTATGCAGCCAAGAGAAGGCAAAAAGCATACTACAATGCTCACATAAAAGACAAAGGACTAAAAGAAGGAGACTTAGTTCTGGTCTACACCTTGAAGCAACATGCCAAGAAATTGCAAAAACGCGGATATGGACCTCTAATCATCAATAGGATTTCCACTAGTGGAGCAGTTAACTTAGCTACTCTGGATGGAGATATTGTTCCTAACTACGTAAGTGGATGTCGAGTAAAACGATATATGGAGCCATTGACGGATCAAATGCTAGCACATCTTGTAGGTGCGCAAAATAGGAAGAAATAGGAAGAACGAATTAGAGAAGAAGCACGGCAAGAGGCCTTAGAGAGTATCAAGAAACGGAAGAGTGGATAAGACAAAGAGATGAACGATATCTACAAGGAGAAATGCCTATTCCCATGGCTAATTACCAGGTTCATAAGCCCAACACAACCAATGTCTGCATGTCCCAGCCATACTTAAACCTAGGAATTGGAACGACAGATTATCAACTGATAGACGCCTTGATAGATTCAGGAGCAGCACTCAGTTGCATACAAAATACAGTCATCTTGGATCTTCAAACGATTATGACACCCACGGAAGCACATATGATAGGTGTGGGAGGTCAAGTTATAACATGCATTGGAGAAGCCATAGTATCCTTGCACCTAGGAAATTCCAGTATGGAACAACTAGCTCTAGTGTGCAGAGATGAGGTTTTAATAGAAAACTTGATCCTAGGACAAGACTGGATCATTGAGAATGAGGTAAGCATCCACCTAGCTCAAGGATACATTTCAGCCAAAATAGGGCACAAGGAAGTCTTTAGTCTACTAGGAGAGAAACCCTCTCATAGATTGGGAGTCATTGAAAGTGCTGAACAAATCATAGAAGAGCACGTAGAAAATGATTCCAACACAAATCAATTGGAAGCAGGTCCGACAGAAGAAGGACTTTCAAACCCCAATGTATCCAAGGAGAAAGTAGATTCATCCTACTTGATTGGTGAACAGAAGGAAACCGAGGAGAACAATACTCTTAAAGTCTTCCATGCAAAAGAGCGATCAACCACTTGGAAATCCACCATCAACTATTCACAATCAGGAAAGGTTAACTTCAAATAGGTTCACAAGGATCGAGTGAAGGAATTAGAGATCGCAACACCAGCACACGTCAATTCTCATAGGAAGGCAAAGGTGGGCAAGAATTCTCCTTCACCAAAATTAGAACCAAAACGACTCTTGAAAGTATGGCTTCCTAAGCCTTTGATTGAAGCTCAAAAAATATGGCAACAAATGTGGATTCCCAAGATGGTTAGACAAGTGGCCATTCAAGAGATAGACAAGCAAGAGGAAACATTATATCGACATAATAGTACCATAAGGACTAGCGAGATTCATCACAGATACCCCAAGAGAAGGAACCCCACAACTCGGATAACAAAAAAGAGAAGAGATACACATGCGGCATGACAAGAGGAGCAAAAGACAAGGCTTAAAACCTCTACTACCAAATGGATCTGAAAACCAAAACAATAGCAAAGAATGGAACACCTGAGCCAAGAAGATTTCTTTTGCACACATGAAGCTTCAAATGCACATAAAGTATGCATGATAGGACCACATTACGAGGCCAGGCATTCGGCACATGATGTACATAATGGAATTAGTGGTGCACATTCTCCAATGGGGAACAGGTCATAGCGTCTACTTCCTAGGAATGGACCTACTATGTAAATATATAATTGCTTCGACTATGCTAATTCTTGTTTCTTTCATGATAAAATGAAAAACATATATGCAGTAAGGGATCTTACTTATACAAGCAAAGGAAACGGAGTGATGCAATGAACGAGCTATCACTACAACACACATCACTAAAGACATGTCTTCCATAGAAGCTAATGCTCTTTGCATTACAAGTGCAGATGACCTCTGAAGATTCTAAAGCAACCATTCAGGAGGCAGTGCTGGAATTCCCCCTACAAAGCGTGACTAAAGCAAAAGGACACTAGTTTAGAGAGGATCAACCAGCTAGGGATTACCTATTCCTAGTGACCATCAAGATCATGGACACGGATCATTAGTTCTCGGTGATGTCACAAGATTTCAAGGTAGTTCATGAGCTCCATCTACCATTGACATCATGAAGAAAGCAAGCATTAACAAATATTTTGAATTTCCAATCTACCAACCCGATTTTCAACTGCAAGTTATGAATACCTTACAGCCAGCACTACATGATCCATTGGTGCCAGAGGCTAGAGTCATGGATGCAGTAGGTGAATGGGTCATAATTCAATTTACACATGATTTAATCAAGGAAGCTTTTGGATGGGAGAAGGATGGAAATACGGTATTAAAAGAAGAAAGTTGAGGGGCAAAGATCAGGACCTTTATTGACATTAATCACATTGATATTCAAGAAGAATTAAGACTCATTTATCAGCACTTTTGTTTTCCTAACATGCATAGATACACTGCTCCTCAAAAGATCATAGAACAGATGTTGTCACATGCTATTAAAAAAATTGGAAATCAAATCAATATGACTCCTTATATTCAAGAGAGGCTGTTTGAGGCAAAGAAGCAGTGGAATCACAAGAAGTTCCTGAACGGCAGTGTGGATCTGACTATATTAATATATCATGCCTTGGGCACTAGAGAGCATTTGCAAGAAATGCGGCCATCATCGAAAGCCATGGCCAAGTACGCAAAGGTAGTTATAGTCCCGAGAAAGAAAAAAGGGGTAAAGATCATTGAGGAGGCAGAAACTAGCGCCCAACCTAAAATGAGAGGTACAAAAAGACTATGAGAAATGATGCAAGAGGAACCAGAAGTCCCAACCACAAAAAGGGCACATGTGCTTCCAAAGACAAGAATTGAAGACCATCGACCGATTACCGAAGAGGAATTGACAAGAGCCCTTGAAGACACACATCAATACACTGAAGGTCAAGTAAATCTATTAGTGCAAGGGCACCATTACCAGCAAGCCCACCAAGATATGGAAGTAAAAAAGAGGCTAACCAAGGTGCATCGATACAGGGAATTAGGGCTGGTAAATTCAAGCTCATCTTCAACTGCACAAGAGGAACCAGACACCTCCTTATTAAATGTGGACATTCGAAGTGAATCCAAAGATGATGGACAATGGGAGGAGTTAAATGAAGTGAACAAGAGTGTTGAAGAGGGAGGCACAAAGGTGGATCAAACGCCCATCAGCCTCAGCCGAGACAGACCAACAAAGGAGGCCTCCCAAGAAAGAGCACATGTCATCAAATTAAATGAAACATCTAACATTCAAATCCAAGAGACTAGGCTTGGAGGAGAGGGATCATTCAAAAATCCCAAAGAAGAACCTGAAGATACTACGGTGGAAGAGTCAAAACCCTTCACACCAATAAGGGTAGTGGCAGAACCCTCCCCTATGGATGTTATGTTTCAAGGGAGTGCCACAAAGGTTGCTAATATAGAAGACAAAAACAGAGAACAAGAAGTGCAGCTTCAAATCCGACAACCACATAATGAAACTATACATGTAGAGCATGGAAAAGATGTCCTAACAGGAGAAGCTCCTAGCATCCCAAAAACGTGGTTGAATGTCGACGTCGCTCAGCTCAAGCTAGTGGTTCAACATATGATCAAAACTGCTATGGATACGCAACAATTAATGCTTGAGGCTGATGCTCACTATGACAAAGCAATGCATGAAAAGCATTAACTTCACGAAATGGGTAAGAACCTCTCAGCCCAATTGATTCTAGCACAAGAGAACATAACACATAAAGAGAACGAAGTCCAAGAGGCCAAACAACAGTGTCAAACACTAGAGAAAAAAAATCAAAAATTGAAAGAACAACTACAGGAGTTACTGAAGAAATATGATGCTAGCGAGGCCGAGAAAACATAGATGAGTGCAAGAAGCAAGATCTTGGAATCAAAAATCAAAATTTACATGGAAGAAGCAGAGAACTTACAGAACAGAAACAAGGAGCAGATGACAGCTCTTCTATGTAATCAACTTATAGAAACTCCTGAAGTACCCGCAAAGGACACGAAGGCATTGGAGGAAAAGTTGGCTAAGTATGAAGATCAGCTCAAGCAGGAGCAGACCATCATTGTGGAATGGGAGAAGAGGTATATGGATGATACTGCGGCACTCAGGAAGAAGTGGAAATTGGCAAAAAATCGGTTATTGGAACAATGCAAGGAAGATGCAGACTAGCTTGCGGCAATAGGAGAAGAGATCCTCAAGAATAAAGAAGAAGTTACAAGAGTAACAGTAGTAATGACAGAAAAGGATGAGTTAATCAAGCAATTGCAAGATCAACTTGCAAAGCAGGTAAAAGAGGGGACACCTGTAGTTCCACACTCCACAGCAGCTACTGAGGAGATTGAGGTATGTCCTCTCTCTCCCCCCTTACATCATTCACCGATAAGGGAGGAAACGGAGATCCACTCTGAACGTACTGATCGGGATATTGCAGAACTGAGCGGAAATGAGAGGCCACTATTGGTGTCCCAACTTACTGCAGAATTTGAAGATAAAATCATCAAGGTCATGAAGGAAGCACAAATTGAAAGCAAAAATTTGGAACAGGTATTAAAACCATTTAATATACCATATGGACTCCTTCGAGAGCAAACACACCAATATATAAAGACCATGATAAATAAGGAGCCCGACAACAACCTCTAGTTCAGTAATCATACATTCAACTACACTCAAGAGGAATTCGAAAGAGCTGACCTTGTATGGAGGAAACTTCTGGAAAAAACCCTATGCTCCAGGTACAATGGGAATTATTGCCATACGCACTTCAGGTAAATCCATCTTTTTTCCCCAGTACCCCGCAGATGCTCCTGGTCGCATTTTTGGGAAGGACAGTGCAAGGGTAGCATAAATAACCAGTGGCTAAACTATCCGCTATTACTAAGTCCACCGCATAACTATCTATCGACGAAAGAATACATGGTTAAAACCATGGAATTTTGGATTGCTCGCTACGCCACTGTCCCTGATTTGGCAGTCAAAATGACTAATAAGATTCTAAGCATGCTACTTATAGTCATCAACGTCTTCCAACATGCCAAATATACTTTTTTGAACTTCATCGGCATCACTCAGGGATCCGAAGCACTTGTTTTTTATCTCTCAACTATCTTGAGCCGATTAACAATTATGGCATTCTATTCACGGCTTATGTTCTTGCCAAGCACATATATGCAGACTTTTGAAGAATCCTTTTTCACTCGCTTCTTTGAAATTGATTCAAATTTTTTTTGTAAAAATGACTTCCAATCTTAATGCAAGACTGGTGGCCTATGAAACAAGCTTCTTTGCGGATCACCGACAGGCACCAGAGGATGGGGTGAAGTCAAGCCAATGGAAAGAGTTCATGATATGTCACGCCAATCTGCCTAATCAATGAGAGCAAGCCGCAATACAAACGTACTCACGTCGCCACAAAAAGCCTGTTGGGGACGACAGAGTTTAGGAGGAGGGACATGTAGAAGGGGAATCAAGCAGAAAGAGAAGAAGAAGAAAATCAAAGAATAAATTTGCTCAATAAGGAATAAAGGTTATCAAGAAAAAAGAACAACTCTCTGCCCAAAGCCCCGCAGGGGCATGCATCAGGCAACAACGCCAAAGGCCCAGGTCCTGAGGAGTGGAATTAAAGAAGATAACAACCAGGACATTTCATGGGAGGTTGCACACAGCTTCCTCATCCACTAGGAGCAGGCGGTAAGAGAAACAAGCTGAGGAGAGAGACAAGACACAAAGGACTCTGCATCGGATAAGATAACTAATTGTCTGAAGGTCCTAGGTGTCTCCTCGTCCACTGGATGCATGCAGTGAGAAGAAATGGAACAGGTCCTGAAGGATGACAAAGCAGATTTAGAAATAGGGCCTTTGAAACGGAATGCTGAATTAAAAGAGAGTAGAGGTCAGCAAATTAAGGCATGCGATGGCAGAAGGTAAACAGGTTCAAGACAATACAACGAGGGAAAGTATGTAAGTGACAAGGGTGGATCAAGACCAATAAGTATCCATGAAGAAGTGCAAGAAGATATCTGGCAGATCCTAATCCTTCCACTGATGGCGTGCGCGACAACCCGACTTAATACAGCAACCCAGATTTGTGATGTACGGAATACCAAGGGGCAAACAGAAGCAAAGGACATACCTCGGAGAAAGTAACAAATTCTCTGACAGTCCTTATCGCTTCTTTGACCACTAGGTGCATGTATTCAGAAGTATTAGACAAGCCATAAACAAGAAACAAAAGCCTGTCAAGGGACGACAAAGACAAAGAGGGGGAGAGTGTTGCAGAGCAAAGAGGCACAAAAGAGGAGCCCCAAAATTTTTAAATTAATGGCATATTTTTCTTCTTCAAAATCTTAGGAATTCCCTAAAAAGCCATGTAAATGCACTAGAGGAGTTCTCTAGATGCATAATCCCAAGTCATTGTAATATATTTCCTGTAAAATAGTAGGAGAACATAGATTAGTCAATAAAGTGTCAGTCACTTGTATGAAAGGACCATTTTTATGGCACATGTATATAAGTCACTTTGTGACTCTTTGTAAACATTTTTTTGCCATTGTGAAGAAGAAGAGCTCCTGAATTTCGAATTTGCTTCTTTCCTACAGATTTTCATCTTCTCTATGATCTTTTGTGTGTGTTTGTGAAGCTTGAAATGTGTGTATAGGACTATTGTCTACCCCTCCCCATCACTTTTGAGCTACTACAGTGTGTGTGAGAGCAAGCACGAGTTGTGGAGTGAGTGTGTGTGTTTCCCGCCATTCAGTATTTCTGTCATAACTTGAAGCACGATTGTGAGAATTGAACACAACAAATAGAAGCATCTTGTCGAGAGCTTCGAAATGAACCCGCTATTGGCCATATTCAGAGTTCGGATTTGGGAAAAATCCTCGATTTAGTGAAAATTGTTGTAAGTGGTATTGTGGCAAGCACATTTAGTAGTTAAGTGAGTTAGAGAGGTAGGTTAGTCTTTTCTCATGCATGCGAGTTGAACCACTTCATTTTCCATCATGTGTGCACACATCATCATACATTTGGTTAGGTCAGTTCGTCGGATTGACAATTACGCGTGTGTCAATTCCCCACTATACACACTTGTGTGGCAAACGAGATTTAGTTTCTTTGGCATAAGTCCCTAAGTCCTTGTGACTCAGGTACACAAAGACCTACCATCAACAGTAGTCAAAATGATCTTACCAACTCCCATGATAGGATAAGAGGAGTTGTTGGCACATGTGACAGTATTCCTTGTAGGGGCAAGCTCGAGTGAAGAAGAAACTATGCTGTGAGGTAATATGTTTGGTTTCCCCACTATCAAAGTACCAAAAATATGAGTCTACTATAGACATAGTAAGTTCAAGAGAAGATGCGTGAAAATTGCAAATAGCACTAAACACTCATTCTTCATTTTGCACTAGATTAGTAGACTCTATTTTTTGTGTAGAGGCCTCTGCAACAAGTATTCCAACCTCTTTTTTCTTTTCCTCTTTAGCATCCAATTTTGGACAGCTCTTTATGACATGATCATTTGCTTTACAGTATTTGCAAAACAATTTCTACTTTTTTATTTTCTTCTTATCTTTGTCATCCTTCTTTGATTGTGCAAAATTAGCAAATTTTTGCTTACCAGTAGAAGAGATCCATTTACCTTTTCCCTTCTAATTAGCTAGAAAAGCTTGATCCAGAACATGCATAATGGACCTAGTATGCCTAGACTCATCTTCCTACAACAAAACAGAAACTAACTCCTCAAATTTCAAGGCATTTGGAATGCCTTTTATCATCAAACAAAGATTAGAAGCAAAACTATGGTATGAATTGGGAAAATAATTCAAAACAATCTACACGAGTGAACTATCAGGCACGAGTTCATCAACATAAATCAACTATTCCTTCAAATATTTGATATTTGTCAGAAAATTGTCCATGGAATCACATTCATTCATATGCTCACTCTCCAATTGTTTTCAGAAGGTAAGCAACATGAGCCTAACTCCTTGCTTGGTATAAAGTGGTAAGTGTATCCCAAGCCTCCTTAGTTGTTCTACAAGAGCGAATGTGATGAATAATGGCATGTTTGACAGACAAGGCTATTAATGCATGTGCATGAGCATCTTTGCCACCCCATCAAATTTGCTCTACAGTAGGTGCAGTAGAAACCATAACACGAATAGGAATCTGCAGAATATCACCATCTTTGAGGCCATCTACATCACCTAGTACCTATATTTGTAGGTGTAATAGGACATTTTTCAGTGTAATAGGACATTTTTCAACACCCTACACAATATTCTATAGTCCTTTTGTGACAATACATGACACATCATATAAGCTCATAATAGGTAATTAGTATCGTCCAACTTATCCTCAATAGCCAACATATGGAATACATCACTGCTTTCAACCATGGCCACTGACTAAAATACCCTGATGCAGAAAATTGACTATCTCAAAAAGTTGAACATAAGAACTACCTTGTCCAGTTTTGCTAAACCTGTAGTAGACTTTGAGACACTTATACTGGCGGACTCAAACATGTGTATATCTTTGGCACAAAAGACAATAGCATGCACAAGCACTGTAATACTGCATTCGAAGGCCGAAACGAGCTTAGATCACGATTTCAACACCATAGAGCAAAGTGCTTTTAATATCCTAATCATCCTGAGTATGCTCACCAAATTTCGTGTGATTTTGAAGGGTGTCGACGATGCCCTAGATGAAGTAGCAACCTACTCAAATACCAATTGTTGGAACTCAAGGTCTGCAAAAGCATGCGAACAGCACAATGATGAAGAAGAAGCTTGGAGCACAATCATCCTCTTTCACTTTTTCAAATTCAATCATGATTTTGTGTAAATGTTAGCGTGCAATGCACTTACACTATATCCAAGAAATTCATCTATTTCCACTCATGCATAATCCGACCTTCTAATGCCCAACTAAATGATTGAAAGTGATTTCAAGGCCCTTCCAACTTCATTATATCTTTTCTTCCATTTGCTTCATAATTTCTTTCCTTTATATGTCTTTTCTTCAACACCAACCACTAATCTATTGTAACATTTGCTTCTTTTTTAGCAAGGAAGAAAGTATTAATTTCATTGGTGGATTTTATAAATTTATAAATTTTTTTGGTTTTAGAGGCAAGGCTTTATCCCTATTTGGAGCAAAGGATCTAGAAGAATGCTTAGGTAGGAGCTGGGATCTATATCAGATACGCTTATCATGTACTAACATACATCTATCTATACAAAATGGATCAATATTCCTACTCGAGCTTCCAATTCTAATTATCCTATGATTCCTAGGTTGCATCCATAATCATTATAAATAAAATTGCAAGCCAAATATATTCCTATACAAGTCTAATTGGTAGATGAACTTCGAGAGATCTAACTTTTCAACTTGGAAGTAGTTCCCAAATGGCGCTGTCATAAAAGTTCACAGTTGGAGAGATCAACTCCAAGTGTGGGTGTTCTTAATGAAGGCATGTTGGAGTTCAAGGTCTCTAGAAGCACGCGAGCAACACAAGGAAGACGAAGAAGCTTGGAGCAAAACACACAATACTCAATGTATTACCACTAGAATGTACAAAGATAAGTAAACCATTAGGGCAATAGGCATATATACAAAGTGGGAGAACAAAACCACCTAAAGAGGGAAAAAAGTGCCGCGACGATCCTAGTGTGTTCACACACATCACTACCTAAATATATCAATAAATCCCCCCTGGGAGTGATGTGGTGAACAAGGAGCTAGAACTCATGAATAAGGAAGTGCCAAGCTATGTGGAATCAATCCACAAAAGGAAGTAAGCCCAAAGCTTTGTGGAAAGCTTCAACTTTTTCCCTAGGCAGAGCCTTTGTGAAAAGGTCTACAATGTTCTCGCATGGGCACATATGCCAAGCTGATCTCTACAATAGAGAACCTCTCTAGAACATAATGATAATGCACATCAATGTGCTTGGTGCAAGCATGCAACACAGGGTTCCTTACAACTACCAATGTTCTCACGATTAGTGAAGATGGTGGTGGCAGACGATTGACCAACACCCAAATTAGCCGTAAGGCGTCTGAGCCACACACACTCAAAAGTCAATGTGAAACTTCTTGCTTAACCAAATTATTGATGAGCTAGCAAGCATGAAGCAAAATCCACTAGTGGACACACGAGTGTCATAGCAACTAGCCCACTCAGAGTGAGAAAAAGCATGTAACTCTGGTGGTAGTGATCCCCCCTTGGAATAAAACAATCCAAGTATCCGGGTACCACTCAAGCAGCAAAAGATGCGCTTAACTGCCTGCCAACACTGGACACTTGGGCAATGCATAAACTTGTGCATGTCTAAGATAGGAAACTGAATATCTAGCCGAGTAATGCATAAGTATATCAAGCATCCAATAGCTTGCTGATAATGAGCGACATCAAACATATCTCCAGCATCATGAAGACTCAATCCTAAACCTGTCTCCATAGAAGTGGCAACAATTTTGCAGTCTTCAAGGCCAAAACGCTGCAATAACATGTCAATATATTTTATTTGACATAGAGCTATTCCGCCATCAACTTGCATAGACTGGATGTCCAAATAATGATGCAAATGCCCCAAATTTGACATCTCAAATGAGGCATGCAGATCAGCCTTGAAATCGAGAATATGCTTCTCATGAGGACTAGTGAGCAGCATGTCATCAAGATACACAACAATGATCAGAAGCACATCATTAGCACGCTTAACATATGAGGTTCTTTCAGTTGGATTGTTCTCAAAACCATGTGCAATAAAAAAGGCATGTATCTTTTCATACCAAGCACATGGTGCTTACTTTAAACCATATAATGCCTTCTTTAACCTTCACACCTAGTTTTCATGCCCTTTTTGCATAAAGCCTTGTGGTTGAAAAACATACACTTCTTCATGCAAATCACCATTCAAAAATGGACTTTTAATGTCCAACTGATGTACATTCCAAGCATGATGAGATGCAAGTGCATGGATGCTACAAACAATAGTCATTCGGTAAGTAGGAGCAAAGGTCTCATCAAAATCAATGCCTCTTTCCTGAGCATAACGCTTTGCAACAAGCCTAGCCTTATACTTGTCAACTATTCAATCACACGTACGCTTAAGCTTGTATACCCACTTAGTACCAATGGGCTTCTTGCCAAGAGAAAAGTCACATAAAGACCAGGTACCATTTTTCATTATAGCATCATATTCAAGTTGCATAGCAGCCATCCATTTTTTGAATTTTGTGCTTCATCAAAGGAATTGCCTCATTTTCGTCATAAAGACTAGAGGCAGCCATAACATAGCAATTTGATGCAAAAGAGGCACTATGAGAGCCTAAACGAGTATGATATGATAGAGGTGCATCTAATTTGTTGTCACACAAAGTATGCACCAACCATTTTGGCATAGTCTTTGCCTCCTTAATATCAGCTCTCTCATCAACAAGTGCATCATGCAAATCTACATAAGAAATGAAATGATCTGCATCATCACATGAAACCTGTAAAGGCTAAGAAGTTACCGCATTACGACCAACACTAGACTCTCCACCTATAAAAAGAGGCAGCAAATTATCATACATGACTTTGGAGCTAACAAATGTCTCTTTAGTACATGAAAGCAGTGGCTGAATAGCATCTTTCACAAGAACAACACATGGATAACCAAAATGCACTTAGTATGTGGATGATATAGATGATTGCCTTTGCTTTCAGAACTATACCCATAAAAATACATTTCACTGCTTTATCATCCAATTTCGTACCTTGTTGTTGTTGTTGTTGTTGTTACACTTATGTGTTCCTCGAGTAGCTTTGATGTGAAGCTTTTCCCTATACATGGACACTTTTTACTCTAGTGCTGGCTAGAGGTTTTTTCCCCATGTTACCACATACATGATTCACTCATATGTGCTGGTACTTTGTACTTAGGGATATTATTCAGCTCTTACTTCAGTCGAGTTCATCATCAATAGAGAGAGCTATTCCAACCATCATCTTCTCCGTGTGTCTTCCTGCATTTTTGCTCCTTGTGTGTGGTGCTCGTCTGTCTCTCACACTTATACACACACCCAACAGTGGTATCAGAGCAAATTCAACTCCTTCTCAAGTTTCAGTTTTTTGCGTTACAACACGCGTGCACTTTTAACAGTGCAAATTGACTTCGCAACATAGAACTATGAATTTCAACGGCCAAGAAACATTTCCACCAGGCCCGTTCGCATTTTACCCCCATTTCGAAGCCATTCATGTAGGCAGAATCGCCATCAGAGTGATGCTCTGTGAGCTGAAATTTGAGCATTCATTTCAGATTTCGTCGAAGTGAAGATTTTGTCACATTCTTGTTCTTTTGTGAAATGGCATGCAACAATGACCTGTTTGGCATGCTTGAAGCTGAAGATAAGCTTGATGGGACCAACTATCCGATGTGGTCTTACATGATGAAGCATGTTCTTGTTGCTAAACAACTTTGGAACATAGTGGCAAATGTAGATCGAAGACCCCCAGGTGCTTCTACTTCATAGTCTACTGTCATAGATGGAGCTTCTTCTTCGAGTACAGTGGTTTCTCATTCTCCACCTACACAAGAGCAAATTAGATGGGATGGAAAAGATTCTCAAGCTCATGCATTGATTGCGCTTTCTGTGAAGCGTCATATAGTTCCACACATTCGGTCATGTTCTACATCACGATAGGCATGGGACACTCTTGCTTCTTTGTATGCCATGTGTAATGAAGCATGTGTTGCATACTTGAGGAAGCAATTTGAGGATGTATGTATGGCTGAAAATGAGTCGGTGAATGTGTATGTGACATGCATCAAGGACTTGAAAGAGCAATTGGCATACATAGATGAGATTATTTCGGATGCATCATTCATTTCTACATAGTTGAAAGGATTATCCGAATCTTTTCAAAGCTTTGCTACTACACTCCGTTTGGTTGCAAAAGGAAATCCTAATATGTATGCATTTGATGAGGTTGTCTCTCTTCTTTTGCAAGAAGAGCAATCTAGAGTGAATATGAGTGGTTTGATTGAGGGAACTCAAGCACTTGCTAACTCACAAAAAGGAAAAAGCAAGTATGGTTCAGCTTGGGTTCATCAAAACCAAAGCCTCAAGCTTCCTCTTCCACTCATTCCTCTAATGATGCCGATTTACAAAAGAAGAAGAGATGAAAATATTGCCGAAAGGTTGGACATACTATTGATGAGTGTAGAAAGATTGCTAAGCACAATGAAAAGAAGAAGGATTCATGCATGTCTATTGCTGAAAATTCAGCAAATGCAAAGAATGATGAAGCTAATATGGCTCAAGATTGTTGGGCACGTGTTGTTACATGGCATTATGATGCTTCTTTGCATTCTAAATGTATGGTTGTGAGGGAGGCTGATTCGGATTAGTTATTTGATAGTGGTGCTTCAAAGCACATAACATCATGCAAAAGATCTTTGGCCTCTTTGAAAGATGCACCCAAAGGAGGACATGTGGTGTGTGCAAACAATGCCTCTTATCCTATCATTGGAGTAGGAGAAATTGAGCTTATGTGATTCTCTTGAAAAATACATTGTATGTGCCTGGTATCAAGAAGAACTTAATTTCAGTTCCGTTGATTGCCAAAGCTACACTTCATGTACACTTTGTTGTTGATAAGTGTATGGTTCATGATTTCAGCAATGGTGATGTTATCGTCATGTCGGGTACATTATGTAATGGTTTGTATCACATGGATACATACAAAAGGGCCGCCTCGAATGCCTTGGTTGCTCATACTTCTTCCATGGCTGAAATGGAGCTTTAGCATGCTCGTTTTGGTCACTTAAACTTCAATAGTTTGCTTTACTTCAAAAGAATGACATGGTTATTGTCTTGCCTACACTTGATTCCATTGAAAAGCATGCATGTGAAGGTTGCATTCTTGGAAAAATGCATCGTGCTTCTTTTCCAAAAGATAGTCATACACACACTACAAAAGAGGGTGTCTGCTTAGGACCACATACATCACTGTGAACAAGCTGCAGTTTCTGAGTAGCTCGAAATGAACCATCTTTTGGGAATGAGGAATGCTTCAATTTACCCAAAATACAGGCTTCACATACATGATTACCAGGTGCCTCAAGTTTGGGTAGAGAGGACACCATTTTAGATTTTTGCAAGCATAGAAAACTAGCAAAATTTAGATGTGCAAAGCGTGCATGCCAAAGCTTTGCATCTGACATAGCCTGAGAATCATGTACTACATATGCCAAATCATTCACAAATTTTTCATAGTCTATGAGCTTATACAACCCATGATAGAAAATGCCAGAAGCAATAATCAAATCATCATTTGATAGATCATGAACTATACATCTGCCATCAACAAATTTCACAACCAAGCCAATCTTGGCTAAAGTTGAAACTGATAACATGTTCTTCTTGATCCTTGGCACAAATAAAGCATGTCACAATGTAAAAGAACTACAATCAACAGTAGTCAGAATGATCTTACCAGCTTCCATGATAGGATAAGAGGAGTTGTTGGCACATGTGAGAGTATTCCCTGTAGCGGCAAGCTTGAGTGAAGTGAAGAAACTATGCTGCAAGGTAATATGTTTGGTTTCCCCACTATCAAAGTACCAAACATCTGAGTGTAGTACAGACATAGACTGTTCAAGAGAAGATGTATGATAATTGCAAAGAGTAGTAAACACTCATTCTTCAATTTGCACTAGATTAGTAGACTCTATTTTTGGTGTAGAGGCCTCTGCAACAACTATTCCAACCTCTTTTTTCTTTGCCTCCTTAGCATCCAGTTTTAGACAGCTCTTTATGACATGATCATTTGCTTTACAGTATTTGCAAAACAATTTCTACTTTTTTATTTTATTCTCATCTCTATCATCCTTCTTTGATTGTGTAGAATTAGCAAATTTTTGCTTACTAGAAGAGGTCCATTTACCTTTGCCCTTATAATTAGCTAGGAATGCTTGATTTGCAACACCCATAATGGACCTATTATGCATAGACGCATCTTCCTACAACAAAACAGAAACTAACTCCTCAAATTTCAAGGCATTTGGATTGCCTTTTACCATCAAACAAAGATTAGAAGCAAAACTTTGGTATGAATCAGGAAGATCATTCAAAACAATCTACATGAGTGAACTATCTCACAAGAGTTCATCAACATAAATCAACTATTCCTTCAAAGCTTTGATATTTGTCAGAAAATTGTCCATGGAATCACCTTCATTCATGTGATCACTCTGCAATTGTTTTCGGAGGTAAGAAATATGAGCCTAACTCCTTGCTTGGTATAAAGTGGTAAGTGTATCCAAGCCTCCTTAGTTGTTCTACAAGAGCGAATGTGATGAATAATGGCATGTTTGATAGACAAGGCTATCAATGCATGTGCATGAGCATCTTTGCCACCCCATCAAATTTGCTCTACAGTAGGTGCAGTAGAAACCATAGCATGAATAGGAATCTGCAGACTATCACCATCTTTGATGCCATCTACATCACCTTTAGTACCTATATTTGTAGTTGTGTAGGTGTAATAGGATATTTTTCAACAGCCTACACAATATTCTATAGTCCTTTTGTGACAATACATGACACATCATATAAGCTCATAATGGGTAATTAGTACCGTCCAACTTATCCTCAATAGCCAACATATGGAATACATCACTGCTTTCAGCCATGGCCACTGACCAAAATACCCTGATGCAGAAAATTGACTATATCTCAAAAAGCTGAACATAAGAACTACCTTGTCTAGTTTTGCTAAACCTGTAGCAGACTTTGAGACACTTATACTGGTGGACTCAAACCTGTGTATATCTTTGGCACAAAAAGACAATAGCGTGCACAAGCACTACAATAGTGCAATCGAAGGCCGAAACGAGCTTAGATCACAATTTCAACACCATAGAGCAAAGTGCTTTTAATCTCCTAATCACCTTGAGTATGCTCACCAAATTTTGTGTGATTTTGAGGGGTGTCGACGATGCCCTAGATGAAGCAGCGACCTGCTCAAATACCAATTTTTGGAGCTCAAGGTCTACGGAAGCATGCAAACAACACAATGAAGAAGAAGAAGCTTGGAGCACAACACACAATACCGAATGTATTACCACTAGAATGTACAAAGATAAGTAACCTTTTAGGGCAATAGGCATATATACAAACCGGGGGGGAAAAAACCTCCTAAAGTGGGAAAAAGTTCCCCAGTGGTCCTAATGTGTTCACACACATCACCACCTAAATATATCAATACGGTGCATGTGGGGTGCTTCAAGCAAGCAAAGCTCAAGTGATATAGAAGCTCAAGAAGTTTGATTAGACCAATTGCAAAACCTTATTAAACCTTTTGAAAATACGATTCACAATGTATAAAGTTCATTTTTGGCATTAGTTTCATCATCATATCCTTCATCATTTATCTCTCATTCATCTGAATTCATTAAAAAAAAAATCGAAGCTCCAACTCTTCATATCAAACCGATTTCATTGAAGATACATAATGACACACACACACACACATATATATATATATATATATATATAAAAGCTCTTTGAAAAATCGATTTGAAGTTTTATGGAACTATGCATGGAGAAATTTAAAGTTAGAGAAGTGTCTCATGACTATGTATAACGAATAAGTTCTTGTCAAAAAGCAAACGAAGTATGACATGTTGAGCTCGTGATGTATAAGCTGATGAAAATCAAT
>CM035410.1:4061930-4119430 GCA_020310875.1 Ceratopteris richardii
GTATAAAAGATAATTGAAGTCATTTTGGTAGGGAGATTCATTTTAAGATTAATGAGATTTAGAGAGCTCTTAGAAAATTCTATTCTCATCATCTTGCTGCTTTGGTATTTTCAAGTGGATTTTGTGAGTAATTTTTATGGATTTATCGCAGAGTTGAGTGGTTTTATGTGTATGTAATGATGTCCAACAGACATCAAAAATATACATGACTATATATATAATGACACAAGTAGAGTAGTTCAAGCTACCTAGTAGAAATATAAACTTATCAGGCATTGCTAGAGAGTTTGAGTTTATCAAAAGTGATAGAATCATAACTCGATATAAGAAAGAACAAGGCGAAATGCAGATGGAGTTGAGAGATCAATTGCTATTTACACAAGTTTGGCAAGACAAATTCATAAAGCTAGAGTTAGAGGTGATTCAATGCAAAAATAAAGCTGAATTTTTGGAAGAAAAATATGAAAAGAAAATGACTATGATCAAGAAGATGGAAGGGGAAATCATACATATGGAATCAAAGAATAGAGTACTATACACATCTTATCAAGTGTCAAGAAGGGTCAATGATGAAATCAATCAGATATTGATGGAGGAGAGAAATTATAGACTACAAGGAAGCAAAGCATAATCAAGCAAAGCAAAGACAATCAATGACGCAATCAAAGCCATCAAAGAGGAATAGGAAAAATAAAAGAAGAAATTAAAGATGCAAAGAAGTTGGAACAACAATCCCATAAAGATGTTTCCACAACAATGAGAGAATTTAGAACTCTTGGTGAACAAGTGGAGAAAGAAAGAAGAGAATGGCAGGAACAAAGGGCAGAGTTAATGAAATGTTTAGAGATGTGGAAAGAAAAAACTAGCCAAAATTTGCAAATATTGGTGGAACCAATAATACAAAGGTCAATAACAGAAGATAGAACACCTTCTCCAATACAAGATGTAGGAATTGAAGAACAAGAACTGAATAAAGAGGATGAAGAATTTGATGAGTTCATCCAAAAATTGTTGATTGATAGATAAATAAAAATTAAATTTTTAAGGAAAATCCATGGCCAATATGATGATAGAATAGTGCAAGTTGTAGTAGAGCATGGTGTCAACCATGTACAACATCATTGGGTAGCAGATGGTTTGGGCATATCATTCTACATGGTCATATAAAGTATAAAAAATGATCACACTACCAGAGTAGGGAAAAGCCCAAATGCATTTCAAGAATATGATGAAAAGATTGAAGTCACAAAGGAGCTTTTTGAAAAATTTAACCCACCCACCTTGGAGGAATAAGTGGCTAGATAGGAACAAAGATTACAAAAAAATATGGTTGGAAGTTCCCAATCACATGAAGATAAATCTAGCATATTGCCCTAATGCCAAACATTAGGAAAAAAATGAACCCTTCATGGGCCTTTTGGATAAAGGAGTGATTAGTGATGGACCAATGAGAAGAGGGTGGTGGACACCATCTAAAGCCTATAAATTACTAGGTTGAAGGGGGAAGAGGTTACACGATTTCCCTGTGTTCAGGTTTTACCTCTAAAGAGAGAAAGGAATCTCGTAACCAGCATGGGCCCAAAAATTCAAAAATTTTAGAAAGTTTTAAAACTCATCTTAACACCATTCAATGGTCCCCCAACCACTTTTTAGAATCAAAAGTGCTATTTTTGACTTAAACCAAAATCTGTGCATGAACTAACCTAATAAATGTGACTTTTTTAAAAATAACTCAAAGTACAACTTTCTCCCTCCTATAATCTCACACTTCCATACCTATAGCCCAAAAAGTCATCTCTTTCCGTGAGATTCTCTCCCTAGAACACCACTGAAGCTCCTGTGTATGTAGTAATTTCTTTGTGCATCTTCCTCTTTGAATGCCTAATGTCAATTCCATAGCTTGAACTCCAAACTTAAATCCTATAGGCATCCAAAAGATGAGGTTATCACGTTAAAATGTCACAATATGAAGGTTGTAAGGACATTGGTTAGGACATGAGTTTTGGAAACATGCATGGGTGTACATGCAACCCCCAGGTATTGGCTCTCATCATGTAAGAGATTGTGGAAACTTGGATCTTCATTGGAAAGGGAAGTTATTGGGCTTCACAAATCTCAAAAATGGTGTGATTCTTGTCAATGGACAACATGTTTTTACAATATCAAGCATGAAATTGGAGAACTCAGACAAAATGGTATATCCTATCAATTATAAGTATTACTCTTTTGTATTGATTGATTCCTATTCTAATTTCTTTATATACCCCATTAAGATGTGTATTTTTTTTTGCAAACATATTTCCTTCTACCTTGATGGAGGAGCAACCACCTCATAGTCTTACAGGTACTAGCATTGTATGTAGATGTTAGGTCACTAGTTGTAAGGAATTGAACTCACAACCTCTTGGTTAGGAATGTGATGGGCTAACCAATGTAAGGAATTGAACTCACAACCTCTTGGTTAGGAATGTGATGGGCTAACCACTTGCCCCAAAAGCCATGGTTGAGGATTACTTCCTAATCCTCTCTCTTAGGGTTTAGTTCAACCATCTCCTGTCCGTCAAGGATGTAGTTCAACCATCTCTAACCTATCACTTTATTACACTAGTCTTTCCACAAGCCCATCCTACTCAACTTTTATGTGAAAGAGTTTTCTTTTACACACATACATATGTTTTACCCTCTTCATCAAATGATTTTGGTAGGTTATAGATGATCAAGGTAGATTCTCTTTTCAAGATGGAGTGGCCACAACCTAATATATGCTCCTTGACATCTTTTAAGAATAATATGGTGATGGAGATACATAACTCTTTGAAATTCACAAGAGTCTTGTTAGACGGCCGCTGGAGTAGGACAAATGTATGCCGGATGTAACGGAATTTTCGAAATTTGCGCGAAAAGTTGGTACGCGCATTCTGTAAACATCTTTTTAAAGCAATGGGAAAAGAGTGATAGAGACCCCGTTTTCTCAGAAGTTGTTTGAGTACTGTCTGAGTTTGTGTGGTGTCATCGGGAGATTGAGTCATATTTCTATATTGTTCTGTTTAGTATGTTCGTCTATTCCTACTGTAGTGCAGAGTAATGAATTTGTAGTATCGAGTGTGAATCTGTTTGTTAACAGTTGTGTCCTGTATTCACTGTTGATTCCGATCACAGGGAAGGACTAATATCGGTAATAGTATGAACTGCGAGTTGGAGCACTGATAAGTTTGGTGATGAGTTAAACTGTGATTAGTATGCCTGTTGACTGAGTTCTGCATACGGTAAGCCTGTACACCCTCTGGTATGGCCGTCTGTTTGACTACTGTCCGGTATACCTGTCTGTCTTGAAGAAGTGTGTATTGAGTTGCATAAGTTTAGTAAAGTTGAGTAACTCTATTAGTTTGCGAGTCAGAACCAGACTACTGCTCCGTTACCATAGCAGATTAGTCTGTAAGTTCGGCGTCCTAGTACGCTGAAACAGTTACTAGTCAGTTAAAGCTAAGTATTGAGCTAAGACGCGATAGAGTATTTACGGGTGTGTAAGGATTTGGGAAAATAGTACAGTGCCTCTGTCTAACAGACCCCGACCACTCCCAAGAACCCACTTGATCTGATAACGCCTTTCGGTAATAGAAAGTTTAATACAGTTTACGGTGAATCACTATTTTACGTTTAATATTTGTTCGGTAACGATTTCGGCTAGTTATTCACACAGCGTAACTATGTAACATTTAACACTTGGCGCCGTCTGTGGGAAGGTGGCATCAAAATTGCCAGTCATCTGTCAGAATTAGATTATCATTCGATTGGCAGTAGCAACAGAACCAGATTGTTGCAGACTGTCCCGTTAGTAATACTACGCGAATAGTACAAAAGATGATACATGCCGGTTACTCGATCTGGTGAAACGTATCCCAAGAACCATCAGTCTAGAGTACTAAAGCCAACTTTGGGAGGTAGAAGTACAACTAGGACTGACCCAGTTGTCAAGAAAGTTAAGAACGTTAAAACTGATTCCGGTCATAGTCCGGTGGAACCTGTTACTCCTCTGGTAGATTCCGATACTATTTCGGCACAGTCTGTCAAAGATATAGTAATTCCAGAACCTACCAAGATGCAGTTGGAATCTAGTTTAACACTCCTGGAAAAAGATTCAGATTCATCTACGATTAGAAACACTTTAGTCAAAGAAATTGGCGAAGGCGAAAAAACGCCGAATTCGGGCACAATTTCGGTTCATTCCAGTGAAATTTTGGTAAGAGAATCACAGTTTTTCGGTGACGATTTAGCATTTTCTGCTGAATCTTCAGCCCATCTGCCGTGCTTGGAAGCAAGTTCCCATACACTGGACATCAAGGAGGAAGGAAGGCTGTTCGAAACAGAAATTCGAAGCATATTAGACAAGATAATCACACCGGAAAGTGCGTCATCCGACGATACAGATTCCGGTAGTTCAGAAGGAAAGTATAACACGCTCACGATGAACGGACAACAACAGTTATGTCCACCCAGGCCACCTCCAATGGGAGTGACGTACACAAATTTTGGTGGATTTCCAGGAGATGATCCGGATGCTCATGTGCGTACGTTCGAGATAAGTTATGCAGTTCTCAACCATCCACAGGATCAAGCCTACAAAGCCATTGTCTTCCAATCTACACTTGTCAATGAAGCAGCTAGATGGCTTATAGAATATGATATTAATCATTTCGGCACCTACGAAGCAGTACGAGATGCTTTTTTGCAGCGATTCAGGCTAAAAAAGAATCCAGCCAAAATTTTTGATTATCTACAGAATAACAGACAGAAACCAAATCAAACTGTACAAGAGTATGCTACTCTCTTCAAAACACACTTAAGGCAGTTACCACTGGCCCATGCTAACTTACCAGATGACATTATCACTCAGTGGTTCATTAATGGCTTAGTTCCACAACTTAAGCAGATCATGATCATAAGATGTGTCGGAGCCATGTCCCTCGATGCAGTCATTGCAATGACTCTGCAACTGGAACACAAAGTCGGTGGATTTACAGAAGATTTAGAATGGTTAAAAGCAAACAAGAATGTTGCAGAAGATATGACTAGACAGGTATACTGCAACATATGCAACAATTCAGGACATACCAGTGCCGATTGCGCACTTAATCAAACATTCTGCGCTATCTGCAACATTGCCGGACACACCACCGAAAACTGCGCATACAATGCTAGAGTACAAGGAACAACAACTGTCAATGCAATTATCCAGGAACAAGGACAACCAGCAAATCACTATGTGCCTCCACAAATGAGAAACAACCAGCAGCAAGGATATCAAAATTACTGAGGACAGAGGAATAACAATTATAATCCAAACCGCTGGCAAAACGGACCACCATCGGAAAATCCCAATTTACCACCACCACGCTGCCATTTTTGTGGTGAATTTGGACATATTAGGAGATTTTGCAAGGATGAAGCTGAGTATGATCAAAGGAAGAAGGAACGTCAAAATCCAATGGCCAACATGGTAAAAATCACACCGATGGAGATACAGGCTACTGCAATCCAGACTCGTTCCGATAAACAACTGCAACCAGCAGCAGAAATATTTGAACCAAGGATATATGAACAACACAAAATGTATAACAAAGCTAGTCGATGGACCACAGTAGAACCATCAGTCTTTCCAAAGCCTATTCCGGTAACCCAGCCCTCGTTAACAAAGGAAGAAACGCAACAAAGGGAGTCAGCAATAGGACCATCATCCGCAGCAGATACATTACCAACCGTAGACACCTTCGCATCAGCAGAGGCATCAATTTCAACATCAGTAGAGTCTATCATTCAATCTCAACAAGCCTGGGAAATCTTATCTAAGGCATCTATCACTCTGCCTCTGGGCCAATTACTGGCATTAGTACCGGGAATTCGACAACAGTTCCAACAACAGCTCAGTCCGGTGACTTCTTGTATTCCGGCGACAGCAGTAGTTCAACCGGAACCTGATTCTACTGTCGATCATTCAGTCCCCTTGATTACAGTATGGTATAAGAATCATAAGATTACGCAAGTATTGATTGATGGAGGCTCTGGTGTTAACATTGCGACAGCGGCCTTATGCAAAAGATTAGGATGGACCGAAATCGAACCAGTTCAATTTTTTGTTAGAATGGCAGATCAATCAAGAGTCCACCCCTTGGGGCTTGTATGAAATGTATCGATCACTTTGCAAGGTACAACCTTTAAAATGACCTTTGTAATACTAGATCTGCCGGAATCCACTATGGATTATAACCTTCTTTTCGGCCGTCCTTGGCTGAAGCATGCGAAGGTAGTACAGGATTGGTCTGCACAAGAGCTTACGTTTAAAGATGCAAATCATAGATATGTGTAAAATTAGATGCTATACAAGCTTGCGAGCTTCACGCTAGACCATATTTTGCTGAACCAGTCCATATGCTAGATGGACTATCAGATGATGAAGAAGAGGAATTTCTGAAGAATAACGCTGACTTAATTTCACTAGGAACTGTTGATCTACAGTCCATTGTAGATAACTGGAACACTTCAATCTGTACAGTAGTACCCATCACCGAAGAAGCTAAGAAGGAAGATACCGTCTCTATCCATGACGATGAATTACAGCCACTTTTCAAGTCAACAGACGATACAGAGAGACCTCAACAGTTTTATGTCCCCGAAGATCAGCTGACCACGTACAATCTAGGAGATGAAGATCATCCGCATTCTGTAAAGATAAAGCATAATTTACCGGAATTGTTCAAAGCGGATTTGATTCGACTACTTCGCGAATTCTCAGACGTCTTTGCATGGGATTACAAAGATATGAAAGGATTAGATCCGCGCATCTATCAACATAGAGTCATGTTGAAGCCTGAAGCTAAACCGAACAAACAACCCAGCTACCGGATGAATCCCAATTATGCATCACAGGTAAAAGCCGAACTTGATAGATTATTAAAAGTCGGATTCATCATACCAGTAGAACATGCTGAATGGATTTCACCAATTGTGATCGTGCCAAAGAAAAATAAGCAACTGTGAATCTGTGTAGACTACCGAAAATTAAACGCAGCAACAGTACCGGATCCTTTCCCGATCCCCTTTCTGGATACCATGCTTGATAAGGTAGCAGGTCACGAAATGTATTCATTCTTAGACGGATACAGTGGTTACAATCAAGTTAGAATGGTCGAAGAGGATATACCAAAAACTGCATTCATTACCAACTGGGGTGTCTTTGCCTGCACCGTAATGTGGTTCGGATTGAGAAATGCACCAAGCACATTTCAACGATGTATGCAGGAGATTTTCTCTCCTTATCTCACTTCATTTATGCAAGTATATCTTGATGACTTCTCGATTTTTGGTAAGATGATGGCACATTTGCTTCATTTACGATGCTGTTTTCAAAAGTGCAGAGAGTACAAACTCTGTCTTAACCTAAACAAATCTGTGTTTGCGATCTCATGTGGCAAATTACTTGGCCACATTGTATCTGCACAAGGTATCCAAGTAGATCCAGATAAAATTTCGGCAGTATTAGAAGCTCCGGTGCAAACTTCTCCAAAAGAAGTTATGCGCTTTATGGGCCAAGTACGGTGGCATGGAAGACACTTACGGTGGCTTGCTCATCTAGCTATACCACTAAACAAGCTAATCAGCAAAACACCTCGACAATTTGAATGGACCCAGGAATGCCAGATAGCATTTGATCGTTTAAAGCATTTATTAACACAAGTTCCTATCTTACAACCGCAGGACTGGGATCACCCATTTCATGTATTTGTTGATGCTTCAGATATAGCAATAGGAAGTGTATTGATGCAACAAATTGATAAATGGTTCAGACCAGTGTATTATGCAAGTCGAAGATTAGCACCTGCTGAGAAAAATTACTCTGTAATAGAAAGAGAATGTCTAGGGCTAGTATATTCGGTCAAGAAATTTAGACATTACTTGCTAGGCCGTAAATTCACATTTCATGTAGACCATGCTGCACTTGTCTATTTAGTTCGGCAACAACATCTAGGTGGCCGATTAGCGCGATGGGTCTTACTCTTGCAGGAATTCGACTATGAAGTCATTCACCGGCCAGGCAGTTCACACGCCTTAGCAGATTTTTTATCCCGCTTAGATTCCGGTGAAGCTCCGGTGGGCATAGATGACACGACATCCGCGATTTATGTATCAGAACCAATTAATGAAGAATCTGCAGACCCACCTACCCCATTTTCATATTATGATCAGATCTTGACCTTTCTCACTGATGGTTGCCTTCCATCTCAGACTTCTAGAGCAGTATGTAGGAAAATTACAGTTTTTAGCCGCCGATTTCGGTTAATTGCTCGAGAACTATATTATGTAGATCACATCGGAATCCTACTTCGATGTATTCCACCACATGAAGTTAACTCACTTATCACTTTGGCTCACTCAATTCCTTCCGGTGGCCACTTTGCTGCAGATCTAACTCACCGGAAAATTCTGCAGAGTGGTCTCTGGTGGCCAACAATGTACAGAGATATATTACAGTTTGTCAAACAATGTGATACTTGTCAAAGATCGGGTCAGCCTTTGCAACGTCATTTTTTTCCTTTGCAACCCATCTTACCAATAGAACCTTTCCAGAAGTGGGGACTAGATTTTATCGGTCCAATTACACCACCAGCAGTCTTCAATAACAACCGTTACATACTGACCTGTACAGACTATGCAACCAGATGGGCAGAAGCCTGGGCTTTACGATCTGCTATAGCAGTTACGGTAGCAAAGTTTCTGCTAACCGATGTCTTTCCACGTTTTGGCTTACCACTAGAAATTGTCTCAGATCAAGGCACTCATTTTGTAAACAATTTAATGAAGGCACTTACACAGTTGTTCCAGGTTACACATAAATTTAGTTCTCCTTATTATCCTCGTGCCAATGGATTGGCCGAAAGTACAAACAAATCTCTCCTGAATATCCTTCAAAAATTGATCATGGAATCACCGGAAAGATGGGATCAACTGCTACCTGCAGTATTATGGGCATACCGGACTACCTACAAGGTAACAACAGCATTGACACCTTTCAAATTAGCTTATGGCCTAGAAGCAATAGCACCAATGGAGATAGTTATACCCAGTTTACGAGTAGCCATTACCTAGAAATTACTACCGGAAGACTCACTGTCATTTCGGATGGACACTCTCAGAGAGTTAAATGAGCATCGATGGCTCAGTTTCTTAACTATGCACGAAGTTCAACTAAGACATGCAAGGACGCACGATCGAAACCTGAAAACTCCAGTGTTTTCGGTAGGACAGCTTGTACTTTTTTATAACGCAAAGTCAAATAGATCCGTAGGCAAATTCAAATTACGGTGGTTTGGCCCTTACAAGATCGCAGAGCAAATCGGTCCAGCAACTTTTTGGTTGACTACATTGACCGGAAATCCACTTCCAAAAGTAATCAATGGATCGAAGTTGCGGCCGTATCGAAGCGCTACTAGTCCGCATTAGATCATCCGGCGGTGGACCGCATTTTTAGCTTTTGTTTTTTCCTTTTCATTCTGTTCTTTCTCTTCTTTTTTAATAGCCGTGTTTTGTCATAAGCCGCCCTCCTTACCAATTACTCAAGTATGCATGCCAAATTAAAAGCAATATCATTCCAACACCGCACAATGATAACCATCACTTCCTACCCCCCCCCACTGTAATGTCTGTACTTAAGCTCTTCGGTTGCGCCAAAAAACACTATTGTGTTCTTGTGATTGTAATTGTGTGTTCTGTGTTCTGTGTATCCGTGTGCTGTGTCCTGTGTATTCGTGTTCGCAATGGAAGCGTTGGCGAACTACACAGCCTTCTGTGATGGTATCCCTACCGAGGTAGGAGAATACCTACGTGTCTGAGGGTTGGCTAGCTTCGCTGAGCTGCCTTGGCACTCAGTGGAAGCCCATCCCTTCTTCGCACAAATTATCCCAGCCATCGCCCAATCTCCCATCACCGAACGACAATGGCTCTTCCCCTCCTTACCATCTAGAACCGTCATAACCTTCCAGGCCTTCACCGAAGCCTTCCGTCTCACCCCACAAGGCCGCGAAAATGGCCCAAGCATTCCCGTAGCTCGAATGGTAGAACTTTTCCCCAATTTTCATCAAATGAATACGCCATTCTCTACCGCCCCGAACCTGAAAAAACCGCATTGCAGTTCTTAGTTGCGATCCTTAACCTCCAAAAACGCACATACGGTATCTCTCGCCCATTCTATTCTGCCATCGACCTTGCCGCACGAGAACCTGTTAATTTCGCCTCATTTTTCTTTCACCGAATCCATAAGGAGTGCGTCGCCATAGTGAAACAAGTAAACAAAAGAACCACCCCTCGATCCAGACTTCCCCACATCCTTTCTTTCCTCTTCCCAACCATACTCGCCGCTCAACCACCACCACGAGGACCAGTCTTAAGGCACGAAGAGTCAGTTCAACTACTAGAAGATGAGGAAGAAGAAGATGAAGAAGAACTCAACCAATTGTTCCGCCGGAAACGCATCAGAATTAGCTCCTCAGAAAGTGAAGCACAAGGCTCAGCCGGAAAGGAGAAAGATAACGATAATGACGAAGAGAAGAACGAAGAAGAAACCTTCCATGATACAACAACTTCAATGCACAATGAATCATCGGCAGAACAACAAGAACAACAAGATCAAGCAGAGATGAAAATAATTTTGACCGAAAAAGAATCAGAGCAACAGGAAAATGAGCAGCAATCTAATCAAGATGCACTAGACAAGCTACTGAAGGCAGTGGAATCCACAGAAGCACACAATGCAGAAACGGAACAAATAAACAAGGTAACAACTACTAACTCTGCCCTCCCCAAAACCCCGCCTGCTAACCCCATCTCCCAACCGGAACCACACCGCAGCCCCATCAAGCCCAGTCACCACACCGGAACTTCTGAAGCCTCTACATCCTCCCTTAACTATTCACCTCCAAACTCACAACAACTCCTTGCCGGAACCTCGTCACAACCTCGTCCTCCCCTGCCATCCTACCCCATTCCAATTTTTTCGGAACTAGAAAATATGGGTCACCTTTTAATTAATCTATCCCAACAACTGCCGCAACACCTGAAGCACGCCACAGACAGTGCCCGAGAAGAATTCCAAAGGAAATTGGAAATAATGGAGGCGGATATCACCCCTCTTCAGGAAGAATTACAAGCAGCAAGAGTAGAAAATCATGCACTACAAGAGCAGATCAAGCAGCTACAGGCTACACTCCAAGTACAAGAAGAGAGCTCAAGCCAGAGAGATAAGGCAATGGCTGCAAAAGAAGAAATGCTGATAGCTGCCGACGTGGAAATAATACAGTTAAAACAAACACTCAAAGATACCGAAGATACAAGAATAGCACTAGGAAACCTACTGGAAGAAACAAGAGTCCAGTTGCAGCACACAATACAGAAATATCAAGAGCAATAGAGAGAAGCAAAGCAGGCAGTAGAAGAGTTACAAAGAACAAAAGAATCCTTAGACGATATCAACAACATGCTGAAACACCAACTAAACAGAGAATCTAAATATCAGAAGGATTTAGCAAATGCCCGCAGAGAACGGGATGCTTACTACCAAACCATAGAGTTCCAGAACCAACAGTTCGAAAGATTAGATAATCAGGTACGCAACCAGAAAGACAGAATCAACGAGATGCAGAAACAAGTAACAGACATGAAGACAGCAAGAGATGCGGCATTATCAAACAAATTTTATTTACAAGAGGCCTTTTTGCAAACACAGGCCAAAATTTTGCTCACCGAAGCCATTGCCCTCAGTTCCGTTAGAGTAGATGCACAGATTTTAGAACCCGACACCCTTAAGCAATTATTAGAAACCCTTAAGAAAAAAATAGCCCGAACATTTAGATTAGCCAGGAATATGTATTTAGAAGGTATCATAGATGAACAATAGTTTTGTAATCAAAATCACTTGCGGGTTCGAGTCCACCGTGCGTGCCAGTGTTAGACGGCCGCCGGAGTAGGACAAATGTATGCCGCATGTAACGGAATTTTCGAAAGTTGCGCGAAAAGTTGGTACGCGCATTCTGTAAACATCTTTTTAAAGCAGTGGGAAAAGAGTGATGGAGACCCCGTTTTCTCAGAAGTTTTTTGAGTACTGTCTGAGTTTGTGTGGTGTCATCGGGAGATTGAGTCATATTTCTATATTGTTCTGTTCAGTATGTTCGTCTATTCCTACTGTAGTGTAGAGTAATGAATTTGTAGTATCGAGTGTGAATCTGTTTGTTAACAGTTGTGTCCTGTATTCACTGTTGATTCCGATCACAAGGAAGGACTAATATCGGTAATAGTATGAACTGCGAGTTGGAGCACTGATAAGTTTGGTGATGAGTTAAACTGTGATTAGTATGCCTGTTGATTGAGTTCTGCATACGGTAAGCCTGTACACCCTCTGGTATGGCCGTCTGTCTGACTACTGTCCGGTATACCTGTCTGTCCTAAAGAAGTGTGTATTGAGTTGCATAAGTTTAGTAAAGTTGAGTAACTCTATTAGTTTGCGAGTCAGAACCAGACTACTGCTCCGTTACCATAGCAGATTAGTCTGTAAGTTCGGCGTCCTAGTACGCAGAAACAGTTACTAGTCAGTTAAAGCTAAGTACTGAGCTAAGATGCGATAGAGTATTTACGGGTGTGTAAGGATTTGGGAAAATAGTACAGGGCCTCTGTCTAACAGACCCCTACCACTCCCAAGAACCCACTTGATCTGATAACGCCTTTCGGTAATAGAAAGTTTAATACAGTTTACGGTGAATCACTATTTTACGTATAATATTTGTTCGGTAACGATTTCGGCTAGTTATTAACACAGCGTAACTATGTAACATTTAACACTCTCTAGATCTGTAGGATTACATTGTGTTCTTGTTCGTTGTTTTGTACATCTATTTTAGATATTCACAGTTTTAAAGAATTCAACAATGTTCATGTGTAATGATATCACATATGAGCAAGTGGAGGGTTTACTAGGTGAAAATTGGTAGAAGGATGCACCAAAGGGGATAGATAGCTTTGTAAAATTGGCTGAACATGCATAGGATTTTGATATCTGAAGCACCATACTTCATTGTACATTAAATTCTATTATGATCATTGTATGTGTAAACTTGGTGAATGGATACCATTACAAGTTCTGAGGCTTTTTTAATTTCATTTGAAATTAAGATAAATCTGCCGAACAAAAAAATGGAAGTCATTTCAGTTAATCATCATTGAACCCTTGCCAATGTGAGAGAACATCTGGTAATAATGTAATTTGAGGATTCGCATCAATCCAAGTTCAAAATACAAGGGCATAAGGTAAAACAATTATGGTACTTTTTCTTTTATTTATACAAATTATTATATCAAATACGATACTTAAAAGTTTTTTATTTGTATACAAATTGGTAAGAGGTTGGAGGATAAAATTAAAGTCCTTCCTAAATGGAGTGTAGATGGAAATCAACTTTCATTGTCATAGCGCATGAACTATACGAGTACTCGAGTATACATATAACCCATTTTCCATTCATAATCCTTCTTCCGCCACAAGATTATGCACATGCAAAAAATGAAAGTTGTAAAACTTTTTTATCTCAATATGATATATAGATCGTCCAATCATTGATTTTTTCCATGGAAATATTACAATTTTAGAATTTCAAGATTTCTATTTTTTTCTACTGTGTAGATGTGGTATTTCTTATTATGTTAAATGATTATGTGCTCAATCATTTTCATGAACAATTTTTTTTGGGAGTTACATGCATGATTTTTATATTTTGAGTTATTATTTTTACTTTTAAATGGGTCCCACTTGTTGAGAGTTCCATGCTCTACCCTTTTGTCCAAGTCTTGGTTCACTCACATACAAGTCCATTTTTCCCACATGCAAATGAATTCTTCCAAACTCCATATAAGCAAGGCCTCTCCTTCACTCCCAACAAGCTCATTCCACTCTAGCTCATTGCCAAGAGTGTGCTTCCTCTCCTCATGGAGGCTCCATGCTCATAGAGCATCTTATGTAAGTCATTTCCATTTCTATTTTAATTCATCCATCATGTTTTGTTATCTTTTAATCCTTCCTCCTTAGCTTGTTAGATATGTGCATGTGAGTAGAGTAGGAGTAGTCCTTTTTCATTTCTACATGGTATCAGAGCATAGGTATTGATTTGATAGCATTTCCTTTTAAGTTTTGCATTCAATAACTTCTTCATTTAAATGTATTCCTGTTTTTTTCAATAAAAGTGCTTATTAGCACTATTTTGTCTATAAAGAAAGCTTAGTTTTCTACAATTTTGTTGTTCTTGCTAAAGTTACTCTCATTTAATCCCTCCCTCCCTCCCTTGCATCAAAAATTTCCTTATTCAAGTTTCAATGTTTACAAGTTTTCTTAAGAGCATTAGCACTCTAGTTAATCCAAATAATGTGCTTTTAAGCACAACAACCTATCATATAAGTGCTTATCAGCACTTGTTGTTGACTCCATTTCGACAAATGTCCCTAGAGAGTACACCTGTTTTTGCAATGAAAGCATCCTCACCATAGCATGAAGTTACGAGCGAAGGAGAAGGCTAATGAGATGGAAGTGCAAGATTCAAAAAAAATGTTGGCTGCTTTTGTTTAGAAGCCACACTGTGAACACATTGTTCTTGCCCAGCAAGCAGTCCTGGTCAATAAATGAGAAGCAAGATTTGGTCCTTTTGCGCAATCATTTCTAAAGAATAAGAAAAGGTACTTATCGAAGCTGCACTCAAACAGAGATCCACTACCTCAAAGATGAGCACCAAATAAATGCCAACGAAGCAGCAACAAGGTAGAGGTATGAGCACAGCTACAGACGGACATAGAGAGAGCTGCACATCATGATCTAAAGCAAAGAAGGAAACTGCTATAGGGGATACTCCTCCATCGACTGAGAGGGAGGAAAGAGTAGCAGACTGGTCCACCTGCATATAGAGATAGAACACACAACTGCCAGAATAGCGTCCCGTGAACGAGCTAGAATGACTAGTGAATCTGATTTGTTTGGGAATGGCATCCTTCAACTGAGGCATGTTTTGAGCTCTTGAGCCATCTACTACGTCTGCTATGCAAAAGAAACAGGGGAATACAACGGATCAAAAGGTGTGCAATCGACATCTAAAGCGAGTAAGTATCCTGTTGCGAAGTCATAAGGCAGCAGAAAAACTTCAACTTGACACTGAGATGGAACAATGGCGCCGGACAGTGATGGAGACTAAGAACGAAGAAACTATATGCTACTTGGAACAATTGCTAAACATAGAGAAATGCGTGGCTAGAATGCAAAAAGACAGATAAGAATGGCTGAGAGAGAGATGCGCGACTGGTGGAGTTCAAGGGCATCCATCTACACCAGGAGGAGTTCAAGGGCTCCATCTACGATAGAGTGATGTAGATCACTTTGATGTTCTGAGCCGGCGTAGCTGAGCATAGCTAGTGACTCCAGTTGAAGCGAGAACGACAAAAAACTCCGCTTCTTTGTTCAATAGAGTTGCACAAGCAGGAGGAATTCTCTTGTGCACCTGTCAATCACGTGAAGACTCCAGATTGTAAGCTAGATCTGCTGCTTACCGTCGGTTTCGCCAGAGATCTCTCTAATTAGAGAAAAGAAATGGGCTGCACGCTGTGAGCTGCCGCCATCCAGAAAACGTGTTAATAGCAGATTGAGAGAGGGAGTTTAAAAGCTACGCAGGCCATACGATGCTAGAGTCCGATTCACCAAACGGATTCTTTTGGAAATCAATGTGAGATTATGTCATCTCTTATGTCATCTGTCTCTTCATAAATATCATGGGTGATGAGTCTCCTGATAAGTGATCAAGAATTGCCACATGCCGCATCATGCCATATGCATTCAGACTTTTTTTTTTTTTTATATAAAGGAAGTTCGGCAATAGCCTACTCTCCCGGACTTGAATTAAATTAAGAAACAAAAGTACAGTAGAAGGGGACTAGTGCCCACGGGACCCCCCAAATCCCACAAAGCAGGGGAAGCTAGATTGAATCCTAGGTTGCGTTACAGAGAAGGTTAATCACCCTCTCATCGCCCTCATGCGGGACCCACTTGGGTTTGAGCTTGTTGTTGATCAGGAGGAGAACTTGATGGTGCCTGAAGGGAGGGGATTTCTTACTGTTAACAATCCTTTTGCCAAGGAGGAAAAGCGATTTCTCAATCGACCACTCCCTGGGGGGATCGCCGAAGTTGAGGGCGCACCTCTCCCGCCAAATTTTCCACAGAACTTCCCCTCTGATGGCGTTCCAGAGAGGCGCAGAGCAGTCGATCGCTTCTCCCAAAAGGACTTGTTTCCAACTAGGCTGTTTTTGAAGTCTGATTTTCATTCCAACCGTCTGCCAGATTCTGTAGGAGTTGGGACAAGAAAGGAAGATGTGTGGGACATCTTCGATAGCGCGGTGGCAGCGTTTGCACCAAGGAGGGAACCCGCAAAGTTTGCTAGCCTTATGGTTGGTCCAGATTCCTCGATGAAGAATTTGCCATAAGAGGACCGACTTCTTAATCTCTATTAGGGGGTGCCAGATACCCATGAATTTCATGTCCCACCGAAGCCGCGTCCAAGACAGGCACCACTTCTTGTTTAGGCTGAACTGGAGGTCAGCCGTATCTTTGATGTTCGGGATTTTGAGTAGGCTATTTCCATTGTTCCATTTGAGACCAAGCGAGTTCGGCGCGTCGTGTCCCATGAGTAGGCGAGTCTTGTGGCGATCCCAAGCGAGGCATCTGCTTTGCAAGGTGTTCCATTCTTCGTATGAGATGTTTATGCGAGGGTCGATATCCTCGAAGTTGATCCAGCTGTTGGTGTCCTGTTTCCAGAGGTGTTTCCATTTTTTGAATCCTTTGTTCCATAACTTCCTGGCATTTTGAATGTTCCACGACTCCACACTCCGGATGCCATGTATCGGGAACCAGATAGAGTCGTTTTGTCTGATTCCGGCCGCCCACTTCCAGTCCTCACTAATTCTTATGAATCTTTTGACTTTATTCCAGCCCTTCCAGAGAGAGCACACGAGATTGGATCCTTTCGGGAAGACGGGAATCGGGGAGAATAGCAGGGTCATGATGTCCAGATTCTTCCAATTCGGGAACCCCGTGAGGGCCAACTCTTTCTTGTTTTTGAAGATCAGCTTGGCCCACGAGGCCTCTCCATTGCACCAAGCCTTAATCATCCATTTGGCTGCCAATTTGTTAGCCATACATCCAATGTCCAGGATACCAAGCCCCCCGCTATCTCTAGGGCTGGTGCAGATGGCCCATTTGATTTTAGGCACCCCCCTTCTGTTATGATCACCCGTCCAAAGAAAGTTTCTGCAGATGCTATTCAGTTTAGACAGGCCTTGCTCATTCGGTCTCCAACAAGAAAGGAAATAGATGGTAGACGAGAGGAGGAACGTGTTGATGACCATAGCGCGTCCAGCGAGATTGATTTGCATGCCTCTCCGGTAGTTAAGCTTGCTTTCAAGTTTGGCCAGCACCCAGTTCCAACGCTGCTCCATAGAGACGCCAAACCCCAAGGGGATTCCAAGAAGGCGAAAGATTTGGCCCTGCGGAATAATTTGACAGCCATGATCAGTGAGAAGGCCAGGGTGATGTCCCACTATAGCCCTGAAGGCGGTCTTAGAGTGGTTGATTTTGGATCCAGAGGCTTCACAGAAGGTAGCAAGACACCTCCAGAAAGTCTCCAGACTCGTATTATCGTTGTGAACGAACGCGTTCATATCATCGGCAAAAAGTCTCATGATGATTTGACCGTGGTCTTGAGGCAGCCGGAGGCCTTTGATATTGCCAACCTCCACCTGATGTGTCACCAGTCTGCTCAGCCCCTCAGTGGCGACGGCAAAGAGAAGGGGGGCCAGAGGGCACCCTTGTCTAATAGACCTTTTAAGGTGGATTACCTTCGAAAGTTTGCCGTTGACGTTAATTTGGGTCGTTGCATTTCCGAGAAGGGTCGCGATCATCTTGGTGAATTTCTGACTACATCCGAGATCCAGGAGCGACTGCAGAATATAGTCCCATTCTAGCCTGTCGTATGCCTTGTCAAAATCGATCTTGAGGAAGACCACATCTTGGTTAGACTCATTTGCAAATTGAATGCCTTCCCAGATATCCATAATGGTTTCCAGGATAGACCTGCCTTTGATGAAACCTTTTTGATCCTCACTAAGCCAAGATCTCAGGTGGCACGAGATTCTGTTGGCGATGACTTTGGCGATGATCTTGTATCCAGTTTGGAGCATCGTGATAGGCCGCCAGTTCTCGATTCTGTTCTTTTCCCCCTTCTTGTGTATTAACTTGATAATTCCATTGTTTAGGCAAGACGGAAGAGCACCAAACATTAGCGCTTCTTGCCAGACCAACCGAAGAGGGGTGGCAACCACCAGCTTGAAGGATTTAAAGAACTCGTTAGTGAGTCCGTCAGGTCCCGGGCTTTTACCGAGAGGGAGGGCATCAATGACCTCGATGATTTCTGATTCAGAGATCGGAGCATGAAGCAGAGAGTGGAGGTTGGGAGGAATCCTCCGGGGGGAGACCCTAGAGATGGCAGCCATACAGTCCCTTCTATGGTGGGAGAGGGGGTTCGAGGTTCCCAGGAGTCTCGTGAAGTGCCCTTCGATGATGCCAAAATTATCTTCTTCTGATTTGCATACATTGCCAAGTGGATCAAGCAGTAGTGGGATCGCTTCTCTGCTGTGTTTCGTTTTAAGGATACGGCACATCTCTTTGGTGGGTTTGTCGGCTTTGCCAGCCCACCACTCCTTGAAGAAGATTTGCAAGTTTTTTCTTTGTATTTCTTCCTCGTATCTCAACACTGCTCTGATTTTTCGGAGACCTTTCTGGGCTTGAAGTTTTCCTTTGTTCACTTCCTCCTCGAGCCGCCAGAGTCTGTGGTAGAGAGCCGCCCTCCGAGCCCGCCTCACGGTCTCAAGCATCTTCTTAGTTCTGATCATGATCTTACGAGACTTGTCGACCGCATTTCTCCAGCACTTGGCAGGGGCCAAGCCAGAGGCGAACGCCACCTTCCACACGTCGGCAATTTCTTGATGAACGGAGGGGAGAGAGAAGGTGGATGCGTTGGCATGGAACCACGGAGCCTTGCGCGTCTTGTTGGAGGGTTGAAAAGTGATAACGATCGGGTAGTGATCAGAGATGGTGATGTCAGTGCGTTGCGTGATGGTAGGAAGGCCCCACTGCTGGGTAAAACTCTGAGAAATGTAGCATCTGTCGAGTCTAGCTTTCCTCAGGTCCTCGCCCGCTTGGAGATTCGACCAAGAAAAGCCATTCGAGTCTTTGAATTCTACCAAATCCAAGTGCAGTTTGGTCATGTCCCACGTCTCTTTCTCCCGACTGTCGATGACCCTGCCCTTGCCCATCCATCTGTCCCTTGGGTCCTCCACCATGTTGAAATCACCGCATATGAGCACGTTGTGGGGAAGCGAGTCTAAGGAGGCCCAAGTGTTCCGTCTCTCCAGCTCACCGTTAGGGGCGTACAAAGAGACCATAGTAACACAAAGCGGAGCACCAAGAGAAACAGCAATCCAACGGTGACTCGCATCTTCAGTGAAGTTCTCAATCTTTTCAAGCCAGCGTTGTTTGACACCGATAGCCGTTCCTCCAGACCCCCTCGGGTGTTTCGTTGGGATCCACTCGTGCGTCGGGGAGACCTGCCTGAGCCGTTTCTGGAGGTCATCTCCGTCAATTTTGATCTCTTGAATGCATATAAAGTCTGGGTTTAAGCTAATATCGCGTAGCCATTGGCCAATGATGGTCGCTCTTGAGGGGTCGGTTAGCCCTCTAGCATTTAGTGAGATGACAATCATTTTTGTATTGGTCCCTCTTTGCGGGAGGGAGCTTTGTCCTTCCTTCTCTTGGCTTCATCTTTCTTTTTCGCTGGGATCTGGTCCCGACTTAGAAATCTGATCCTGTGGGGGCTTTTCCAGGGTACCTCCATGGGCTGTTTTCCTTTGCGGGCCGCCCCTTGCTGTGGAGACTTGGGCCCCGTGCTCGGCACCTTTTCCAGGATCGTCGATCCAATGATGGAACTTTCACTGTCCATGTTGTCTTCATTACTAGTGGTGAAACCATCTTCTTTGCTTGTAGTGTAGCCCTCCTGGGGGGTTTCTTTAATGTCGGGGATCTCTAGGGCTTTGTCGTAGTTGTCTTCCTCAAGTTGCTTCCCGCCTGGGTAGTCCATCTCATTGATCTCCTTTTCTAGATTGCAAAACAAGTTGCTATAGGGGGTATGTTGCAGGTTGTTTCTCGCGCCGTTGGCCCTAGGGCTTCTTTTCCTTCTTCTTCTAACTTCAGTAAAGCCATCATCATCAGCTTGTGGGTTCAGGAGGCCCTTGCCTTCCCCTTCCTTGGTCGAGTGGGTCAAGTCGCCATTGTTGACTTGAGCAGTATTGGAGGCTTCTTGAAAGCGCTTGTTTTTTTGCCTGAGAGGGCAATCTTTGATCCTGTGACCTTGCTGGCCACAGCGAAAGCATGCGTTGGGAAGGTTCTTGTAGATGATGTCCTGCTCCCACACATCTCCTTCGCCCATGTCCACTTTGATCATTGATGGAAGCGGCGAACTGAGGTCGGCTTCGACACAGATTTGGGGGTGCCACCTCGCATTGAACGAGTGTCTTGCGCCATCATAGATGAGACCACCAATGTCATCGCGTGAGGCCAACGGCTTGCCGATAGGAGAGACAATGTCCCACACGAAGTTGTACAAGAAGTAAGGGAGATTCGGGAGCTCAACCCAAAGGGGGTACCGAAGCGCTTTTGATTTGTCGGGAGAAAAGTCCGGGGACCATCTGAATAGGCATAGGGTCGCCCGACCAAGCTGCCAGGTGCCAATGCTTAGGGCTTGAAACGCCATCTCTTCATTTTCAAAGACTAGCAGCATGTGGTTCGCTGGTAAGAACTGACATTTGCTGACAACTAGTCCCCTAGGGAACCACTCTTTTCGAAGCCATTGTCGCACAGTTTCAAGCGGGGGCCTGGGGCCAAACACTTGGCCAACGAGGCACACTTTCTTGAGCTCCTCCTGAGCAGACAGAACTGCGGGTCTACTGAGCGACACGACGGGGGATTCAACCCTTTCGGATGCTCCAGGAGCGGCACCCGACCCCCCCTCCAGCAGAGCGGCCAGGATATCGGTTTCCTCGGGGGGAGGGGCCCGATTACTTTTCACGAGAGAGGATGAAGCCACATCCATGGCTAGCGGGGACTGGCACAACTTTCACTATTCAAAATCCAAAGGCCAAGCCCTCCGACATGGAGAGAAAACTTACCCCCAAACACACCGAAGCCTAACACTCTCTCCCTTCTTTTTTTCTTCTTTTCTTCTTCTTTTTTTTTTTTAAGATGCGGCACCCTCTCTTTCTTTTTTTTTTTTCTTTTCTTCTCTTTTTTTTTTTTCCCCTTCTTCTTTTTTCTTTCTTCTTTTTCTTTTTCTTCTTTTTTTCTTTTTTCTTTCTTCTTCTTTTTTTCCTCTTCTTTTCCTTTCTTCTTCCTTCTTCTTTTTTTTTCTTCTTTTCCTTTTTCCTTCTTCTTTTTTTTCTCTTAGTCTACTGGCCCGCTAAATAGTAATTTAATTGGGGGAGTTCCACAAGCAAACGCGAGATCGGCCGGAGCTACGGACACGGCGCCCAGACCAAGAAGACTCCCGGTCCACGTGAAACGTCGCCCGTCACCAAACGTCTAATCAGCGGAGCTGCTTAAATTCGAAGAAAAATACTATATAGAACAAAAAGAAATAAGCGGAGTTTCTTAAATTTCTCTGCTTCCCAATCAGTCGCGCGCCGGGCCCAATCAATCAGTCGGCCCAATCAGTCGCGAGCCGTCAGTCGCGATGGACAGCTCGCGATGGACAGTTGGAGCAGGAGCCGCCGCGATTGACGCGGTTCCACGACTGACAGGAGGCACGAGAATCCACGATTGAGAGAAGCGCGAGAAGCCACGATCGACACCTCCGTGACGGACACGCCTCCGCGACGGACACAGGTCTCACCCGCGATCGATACACCTCCGCGACGGACACAGGCCTCACCCGCGATCGATACACCTCCGCGACGGACTCAGGCCTCACCCGCGATCGACACACCTCCGGTATCGTACAGATGCGCGGTATGCATTCAGACTTTATTCAGACTAGCAAGGTTCATTGAACCGCATTTGGGCTCCCTTTACAAATGGATATTTTCCTTTCTCTTACATCACTTGAGGAACGCTTGCACCTTTCTATTCACAAGTTGTATCTATGTAATGAAAAATTAAAACTACCTTACTATATGAAGGCTCACTCCAAAGGTTAAGGCCTCATTCTATACACGTATCTTCTTGTGATGGCACACATATATGGTTTCATGTAGAGGGAGTAGACACCACTTTGAGTAGTACTCAAAGTAGGACCTTCCCTCTTTGCCATTAGACTACACGGATTATAACCTTTTGTATATGCATCCACTTTCACAAAGAAGAAAAATGCTTCTACAACATAAAGTGAACGACACCCAAAGTTCCTATCAATGGATCACAAGGCAAGCTCAAAATCAACAACAAGGCAAACGGAGTACACAAGAAGAATATGCAAATGGTTCCAAAACACTACCTACCCCATGATGCAGACCCTAGATGTCTAGGGATCCCATATGTCCCTAGATCCCTACAGACCATGGATCCTATATGTCCATGGAGCTAAAAAACCACTTGGATCCCAAATGTCCTAGTAAAATGTCTTGGGATCCCATATGTCCCAAGATCCAAGGGATGCCATATGTCCCCAACTTGGATCCCATATGTCCAAGTTATGTCTAAGGATCCCATATTTCCTTAGATCCTAAAAACCAATGGACTAAGTGATCCCATATGTCACTAGTCCCCCAAATTGAAAACAAAAGGGTCATCACATGGAGGGGGGGGGGGGGGGGAGGGGGTGTTGAGAGTTCCATGCTCCACCCTTTTGTCCAAGTCTTGGTTCAATCACATGCAAGTCCATTTATGCCACATGCAAAGGAATTCTTCCAAACTCCATATAAGCAAGGCCTCTCCTTCACTCCCAACAAGCTCATTCCACACTAGCTCATTGCCAAGAGTGTGCTTCCTCTCCTCATGGAGGCTCCATGCTCATAGAGCATCTCATGTAAGTCATTTCCATTTCTATTTTAATTCATCCATCATGTTTTGTTATCTTTTGTTCCTTCCTCCTTAGCTTGTTAGATATGTGCATGTGAGTAGAGTAAGAGTAGTCCTTTTTCATTTCTACACCACTCGAAAAAAATGTAACTACTATAAAAGCAAGTCTCATTCTCTCATTTCTCACTTTTATAACCAAGAAGAGCTAGAAGCACTCTTAGAGAAAGCACACCATATAAACCATGCTACCTTTACATGCAATCATTGCCTCCACCTCTACTACCCCCTGTCCAAATGTCCTCAAGAACTCTCCAATGAGTTCTTGGAATCAACTCATTACAAAAGTCAAACACACTTGTATAACCTTAAACTAGAGTCCGAGATTTGGATAAGACAATCAAACTTAATTCTAATGTACTCAAGGAAATCATAGAGTTCCTTGAGTACTACATCTTTCACTAATCTATAGGTATCCCACCTTATGAGGGTAAGTTGGTCGTGTGTGACCATTTGCTCTACATTCATAAAGGTGATGAGGCTTTTATGAAGTGCCTTAAGCGCTTCATGGAAATTGTTGGCAATGAAGGGCACTTGTTGGATGAAACAATTCCATTAATAAAACACCTTAACAAAAAGAAGAGGATGGATACTAGGTACCATTCTTATATTGCCACAACAATGTTTATTATTGGTCAAGACCCGAAGCTTGCACCCATGAATCTCCCCAACCTTTTCATAGGGGGATTGTTGAAGTTGAAGGTCAAGGACAAAGCATAGGAGCACATCTAAGAGGTGGACACACAAGAAGAAGGAGCAAGTAGGGAGCTCCAAGAAGTACATGTCAACTTTTCAGAAGAATCCCCTACAAAAATAGTGATTCCATCACTAAAACCATTGTAAATACCATTTTCTATTTTTGTAGCTCCATTTTGTGCAAGCCGAGGAGTCCTCGAGCTTGAGGAGCATTAGAAGTACCATCGTACCAATTTTCATAATTTTTAGACTTCGTTTGAGCCCTCAAATAAGCCTTGGAACCTAATTTTTAACTAGGCTGAACACTAGGTCTGGACAGAGCCAAAACTAGTTAAAAACCTATAAAAAGAGCTAGAGAGCTCATTTTTGGGTTAGCTTCTGGTAGATTTCAGTTTTGTAGTAGATTTCTTTGTAATCAAAGTCCTAAAATTGTTCCTCTCTTTGATCTTACCTTGTGCACGTGTGTGTGTATGTGTGTGCATGCTTGCGTGTGCTTTCTCTCACACACTGGTGCCTTCACTTGCTCGTGGTCTTCATACCGGTCCTCACGTCTCCGCGGATTGACAAGTAAAGGAGGTGGTGCTTATGCTTGAGCTACACCAAATTTTGGCACCGTTGTCAGGGAGAGAGCTTCGAGGACGAGCGTTGTGATGGTAAGATCGTAGATTTGCGACGTTGGAAGGTAAAAAAACTGTCATTTTTGTTCATTTTCTGATTTTTCTTCTTCATCTTCATCATCATCATCATCTCCACCTTCTTCCATCGTCTTCTTCATAGAAATTTCTTGTTTTTTAGTGCATTTTCATCATTTTTATACCATGTTTTATGCATTATTGTGTGGGAAGGAGTTAGGAAGTGCAAGAGAGAGAAAGCGCTGGTGTTTTTTCATGATTTTCTACACATACGGAGCTCGCCATTGCTCGGCGCTCAGAAATTCAAAGTTCCTACCAAAAAACACGATTTTGTGATGAAAATCGCGATTTTGTGAAAATTCAATTTTTTTTTTTAAATCGTGATTCTCTGTTTCCTGCCTAAAAGCCTTTTGAAAAGAACACGATTCTGACGTCATTCTCAGAATCGCGATTCTGTGGTTGTGCTCAAAATCGCGATTCTCACAAATCATGATTTTCAGCCAAAAACACGATTGTGATCAAACACGATTTTCTGTTGGCAATCGCGATTCTCTAAAAACACGATTCTTTGTTGTCAATCGCGATTCTCTGAAAACATGATTCTGTGGAAAACACGATTGTGTGAAAAACACGATTCTGTGAAAAACATGATTCTGTGAAAAACACGATTCTGTGAAAAAAAACACGATTCTGTGAAAAACACGATTCTGTGAAAACACAATTCTGTGGTCATCCTCAGAATCGCGATTCTGTGGTTGTGCTCAAAATCGCGATTCTCACAAATCACAATTTTCAGCCAAAAACACGATTGTGATCAAACACGATTCTCTGAGACAAAATCGCGATTCTCTAGAACACGATTCTCTAAAACACGATTTTCAGAAACACGACTCTCATCCAAGGTACAAAATCGTGATTCTCTAGAACACGATTTTCAAAACACGATTCTGTGAAAACACGATTTTGTGAAAACACGATCCTGTGAAAACACGATTCTCTGCTCAAAATCACGATTCTTAAAAACACGATTCTCTGCTCAAAATCGCGATTCTCAAAAACACGATTCTCTGCTCAAAATCGTGATTCTCACAAATCACGATTTTCAGCAAAAACACGATTTTGTGAAAAGACGATTCTGTGAAAACACGATTCTCTGCTCAAAATCGCGATTCTCACAAATCACGATTTTGAGCCAAAAACACGATTTTGTGAAAACACGATTCTCAAGGTACAAAATCGCGGTTCTCTGATTTCATAGCATCGCGATTCTCTGATTTCACACAATCGCGATTCTCTGATTTCACACAATTGCGATTCTCTAGAGATTTATAGCATCGCGATTCTCTTGATTTCACAAAATCTCACAGGTACAAAATCGTGGTTCTCTGATTTCATAGCATGGCGATTCTCTGATTTCACACAATTGCGATTCTCTGATTTCACACAATCGCGATTCTCTGGAGATTTACAGCATCGCGATTCTCTTGATTTCACAAAATCGCGTTTTTTTTTCAAAAGGTCCTATTTGCATGTTTTGACCCCCAGGAGCCTGATTTGACATAACTTTTTCATCCAAAGTCCATTTTTTGAGCTCTATAGCTCGTTGGAAAGCTGGTTTCGAATCCTACATGGCCTCAACTGTTTTTTATAAGAATAATGTGTTAATTTTCAGGTAAGATAATTTGAAGTTGACCCTCAAGTGGGACCAGGAAACCAAGGGGGCTCCAAAGGATTCTTTTGCAATACCAATGTTGGGGCTTCACTCACTAATTAGGCATGGATACATGAAGACATATGAAGGAAGGAAGGAGGAAAGGAGAAGTGAAGAAAAGATTTACAGAAAATCAAGCCTAAGTGAAGGGATAATTTCACTATTGTAAATTAGTGCAACATTAGAGTCTAGTTGTTCATTTGATCTTCAGAACTTACGAGTTCAAGTCTAGGAGAATATAAACCATAGGTATATAAGTTAATTTGATGTAAAAATCAAATGAGAGAACTCAATTTTGTAATCTGAGTGAGTAGAGAAAAGTCGTGTATTTTTCTGAGAGAGATAGTGAGGAAAAACTTCTGAGTCTGAGAGAGTTTTCCATGGCTATGAGCAAAATTAGGCCAAGCCATTTTGTACACATCTTCTCTGATAATCAACACATGTTTTTGTAGAAGGATTGAGTCTAATTCCTCTTGTACATTGAGTTCTAAGTCATTTCATATGACTATGTAAGGTAGTTGACAGTTACGACTTTTCTGGCGCACATTTGTCTGAACTTCTGAAGGTGAGATCTCGAAGTATACTGTAAAGTTTTTTGGTAAGTGATAGCTCATTTTAAAGCTATTGTCTTCAACTACATTTGGTCAAAAGATCTTTAAGAAACGGGACGCATACTCAGAGAAATCAGCTTAACAGTGAAGGTATGTCAAATCGATGAAGTCAAATTTCAGTTTTCAGACATAGTGAAAAGGTTGGAGCAAAATCAGAAGATTTTGAAGTTATTACTTGAAAGTTTTGTTTGTTATGTATTGCTTAACATTAGCAAGAAGTTCTCTTAGCAAATGATCAAAGGAATTTGCAAAGATCAAGCTGATACAGGTCAGATTGAAGGTTTGAAGAAAAGGCGCAGATTTCTGTGAAGTGAAATTTTGTTTTTCACTAAGTTCAGAGTTGAAGTTTTACATTTTGAGTTTTGCTAAGCTAGTGATGGTTATAGAGGTCTTCTAATACCACATTAGTTTGGTTCTTGTGGTGTTTCATACACCAAGAAGTGGTATCAGAGCAGATAAGGTCCTCGAGAGTAAAGGGAGAGCAGATACAAGAAGATTTGAAGAGTTCTTTATCAAAGAAGGAGGAAGCTGAGGTGTTCAACAAAAAAAAGTCATCAGAAGATTATTTCAAAGTTACTTCCAAGGGTAAAGGTCTACAAAAGGTATCATTCTTTAACTTTACACTTACAGGTTGAAACAGAAGCAAGGATACCATGGCAGATCATGTGTCCATTGATAAATTGGACAGAGATAACTATCCTGCTTGGGTAATGAGGATGGAAGCCTTACTTATGAGTAAGGACCTAATGGTATATGTGACAGGTGAAGAAGAGAAGCCTAAATTTGAAGATGAAAGTCATCCAAGAAAGGAAGAGCTAGAAGCCTTGAAGTTATGGCAGAAGAGAGATGCAAGTGCAAGAGCTTATATATATAACACTATTACAGATCATTTGTTGCGACATATCAGAGGATTGGAAACAGCTGAAGATATTTGGAATGCTTTGGAAGATCACTTTCAAAACACTACTAAAGCTAGGAAAGCTAGCTTATGGTCAGAGTTTACCACATTCAAGAAAAAGCAAAATCAGAGCATTAGTGATTATGTCACTAAGATGAAGGATTTGGCAGATAGCCTTGGATCCATTGATGAGGACATTGAAGATCATAGGTTGATAGCACAATTACTTGCAGGGTTAAGAGGTGATGAAAGGTGGAAGCCTTTTGTACTTTCAACAGAACTCTCATTAAACCATTATGTGCCAGAATTAAATCAATTACTTGGATTGATGCTCACATTTGAGCAAGACTTGAAGTCAGATGGAGACAAAGGTCAAAGTTCTGCAATGTACATGAAGAACAAAAAGAAAGGAGATAAAGGAAAGGCAAAGGATGAGGAAGAGTCAACAACTCAAGCAAATTATGCAAGAGGAAGAGGTATTGGCAGAGGTAAAGGTCGAGGAAATGGAAGAGGTAGAGGTAATCAGAACAATAACAAGAAGGCATGTTGGATTTGTGGATTGAGCAATCATCTAGCATATGATTGTTGGCACAATCAACAAGGAGCAAGCCAAAATCAGAACAACAATAGCAGAGGAAGAGGTGGAAGGTTTCAGAATCAATTTCAAAGAGGAAGACAGAATTCAAGAGGAAGTTATGGAAGAGGTGGTGGAAGAAATTGGAATCAAAACCAATCTTACAACACCACATATTACAATTATGCAAATGATACACAGAATGACACTCATACAACATTGATGATGAATTCAATAAGTTCATCAGAGAAAGAGGATCTCAAGGTATTTTATATTGACTCTGGTTGTTCAAATCATTTGTCAGGTAATATAGAATTGTTGTCAGAATTGGAAGAAGGCAATTCAAGTCATACAGTACAAACAGGTGATAATACAAAACATAATGTGCATTCAATTGGAAAAGTGAAGTGCAGGAGTGGAGCTGATTTATTAACAAATGTTTTGTATGTTCCAACAATACCAAAGAATCTGATTAGTGTTGGACAAATAGTGGAGAAAGGTTTTCAAGTCAGATTTACAAATGAAGGAGTATTTGTTGAAGATCCAGAGGATGCATACAAACCCATTGTTTGTGGTAAGAAGGAAGGTAGACTTTTTACTCTCAAAGTGCAAGGAAATGTTGGTCAAGCCCTAATCACACATGGTGATGAAGTAATTACAGAGTTAGATCTTTGGCATAAGAGATTAGGACATTTCAATGAAAGAGGAATCAAAACTATGGTGGAGAACCAATCTGTAATGGGGCTACCAAATGTGAAGAATCAACATATGATATACAAGTGTGAAGCTTGTCAGATGGGAAAAGCTCATAGATTACCATTTCAGAAGAAAGGTTTCAAGCATGATGGTTTGCTTGAACTCATACATACAGATGTATGGGGACCAACAAAAGAAGGTTCAATAAATGGATCTAGGTATTATGTTTTGTTTATTGATGATGCTACAAGGTGGATAACCCTTTATGTTCTAAAAGAAAGATCAGAAGTATTTGGAGCCTTCAAACATTTTCATGCTTATGCAGAAAGAGTTACAGGTCAAAAACTCAAAAGGCTAAGGTCTGATGGAGGGGGAGAATACTTCTCTCAAGAGTTTAATGACTATCTTTGGAATGCAGGTATCAAGAGAGAGATAACTTGCAGGTATACACCTCAACATAATGGGGTGGCAGAAAGGAGAAATAGAACATTGGTTGAATTTGCAAGAGCAATGTTAAAGGAAAAGAATTGCCCTAATTATCTTTGGGTTGAGGCTGTAAATACAGCCACATACCTTGTGAATAGGCTACCATGTGGAGCTTTGAATGGTATGACCCCTTATGAAGCTTGGTGGGGTAAGAAACCAACACTTGACCATTGTAAAGTGTTTGGGTCAATTGCCTATGCTTGTGTGCCATCACAACTCAGACATAAGCTTGAACCAAAGGCAAAAAAATATGTGTTTATTGGGTATGATGAAAAGCAAATGGGTTATAGGCTATGGAATCCTTTAACTAAACATTTTATTGGTTCCAGAGATGTGACCTTTGATGAACAGAAGAGTTGGTATGCAGATAAAGATTGTGATCTTGAAACATTTGAAGAAGAGATAAGAAGGAGTGCAAGAGGTAAGTCACATATGCAGATAGATGGAGATGAAGAACATATGCAAGCAAGCACATCAAGAGTTGGATCATATAGAAGGAATGAAGATGGACCAATATTTGATGAAGAAGTACATCCAGATATACATGAAGAGTGTGAACCAAGAAGGTCAACCAGAATGAGGAAGCAACCTACAAGGTATTCCTATGATACTTCTTACTTGACTCAGAAAAATTATGCTTACATGGTTAAGGAAGATGAAGAACCTCAAAGCTATGATGAAGCAAAAGGTAAGAGACAATGGGAAGTAGCAATGAAGGAAGAGTTTGATGCACTTGAAGAGAACAAAACTTGGGAACTTGTTCCAAAGCCTAATGGTAAGAAAGTGATTGGAAATAAATGGGTTTACAAAATCAAGAAGCATGCAGATGGAACTATAGCTAGATACAAAGCCAGATTGGTGGTTAAAGGCTATGCTCAAACTTTTGGCATAGATTATGATGAGACATTCAGTCCTGTGGCAAAGATGTCAACCATAAGGACAATCATTGCCATTGCAGCATCAAAAGGATGGACATTGAGTCAATTGGACATTAAAAATGCATTTTTGAATGGATATATATCAGATGAGGTTTACATGGAGCAACCTCAAGGGTTTGCAGATCATAAGTTTCCAAATTATGTTTGCAGGTTGAGAAGAGCTCTTTATGGTTTGAAGCAAGCTCCAAGAGCTTGGAATTATAGACTTGTAAAGTATCTTAATGATCTTGGATATCAAAGTTCAAAGGTAGATGCAAGTTTACTTATCAAAAGAACAGATGAAGGTATGATCTACATTTGTATTTATGTAGATGATATTATAATCACAGGTACCTCAAGTGAAGGAATCAAGGAGGTGAAGAAGCTACTTGAGAAGGAATTCAAGATAAGTGATCTAGGAAAATTGTCATATTTTCTTGGAATGGAAATCACTTATGCAGAACATGGTATATATGTATCACAAGAAAGGTATCTCTTGAATCTTCTAAAGAAGTTTAACATGGAGAATTGTAGAGAGGCATCAACACCACTAGAGGTCAATCATAAACTCAGTAGATATGATGGTGCAGAATTCAAAGACATGAGATAGTATCAATCTTTAGTGGGAAGTTTAATTTATGCAACTCTAACAAGGCCTGATCTTAGTTATGCAGTTGGTGTTCTTTCTCAATTCATGCATTGTCCAAAGGATCCACATTGGATTGCAGGTCAAAGAGTCCTTAGATATATCAAAGGGACTTTGAAAGAAGGATTGTATTATCCTTTTACATCAAATATAAGATTGAGAGCCTATAGTGATTCAGATTGGGCAGGAAGTTAGGATGACAGGAGATCTACCCATGGCTACATGATATATATTGGAGATAAGCTTGTGAGTTGGTGTTCAAAGAAACAACACACAGTGGCCTTATCATCAACAGAAGCTGAATACAAAGGACTTGTGGAAGCAGCAAAGGAATTTATATGGATGCAGACATTATTCAAAAGCTTGGGAATTGATCAAGGTATACCTATTATTCATGGAGACAATATGAGCTCATTATATCTTGCAGCAAATCCTGTATTTCATGCAAGGACAAAGCACATAGAAATACAGTATCATTTTCTCAGAGAAAAGGTAATGGAGAAAGAGATTGAAGTGGTGTACACTTCTACAAAAGATCAAATTGCAGATATTATGACAAAGAGCTTGGATGGAGTGAAGACAAGTAAGTTCAAAGAGATGGCAGGAATAAAAGAGAAGAAGACTATGTGAAGAAGTCAAAGTATGCTAATTAGTGATTGAGGGGGAGCTGTTGGGGCTTCACTCACTAATTAGGCATGGATACATGAAGACATATGAAGGAAGGAAGGAGGAAAGGAGAAGTGAAGAAAAGATTTACAGAAAATCAAGCCTAAGTGAAGGGATAATTTCACTATTGTAAATTAGTGCAACATTAGAGTCTAGTTGTTCATTTGATCTTCAGAACTTACGAGTTCAAGTCTAGGAGAATATAAACCATAGGTATATAAGTTAATTTGATGTAAAAATCAAATGAGAGAACTCAATTTTGTAATCTGAGTGAGTAGAGAAAAGTCGTGTATTTTTCTGAGAGAGATAGTGAGGAAAAACTTCTGAGTCTGAGAGAGTTTTCCATGGCTATGAGCAAAATTAGGCCAAGCCATTTTGTACACATCTTCTCTGATAATCAACACATGTTTGTGTAGAAGGATTGAGTCTAATTCCTCTTGTACATTGAGTTCTAAGTCATTTCATATGACTATGTAAGGTATTTGACAGTTACGACTTTTCTGGCGCACATTTGTTTGAACTTCTGAAGGTCAGATCTCGAAGTATACTGTAAAGTTTTTGGTAAGTGATAGCTCATTTTAAAGCTATTGTCTTCAACTACATTTGGTCAAAAGATCTTTAAGAAACGGGACGCATACTCAGAGAAATCAGCTTAACAGAGAAGGTATGTCAAATCGATGAAGTCAAATTTCAGTTTTCAGACATAGTGAAAAGGTTGGAGCAAAATTAGAAGATTTTGAAGTTATTACTTGAAAGTTTTGTTTGTTATGTATTGCTTAACATTAGCAAGAAGTTCTCTTAGCAAATGATCAAAGGAATTTGCAAAGATCAAGCTGATACAGGTCAGATTGAAGGTTTGAAGAAAAGGCGCAGATTTCTGTGAAGTGAAATTTTGTTTTTCACTAAGTTCAGAGTTGAAGTTTTACATTTTGAGTTTTGCTAAGCTAATGATGGTTATAGAGGTCTTCTAATACCACATTAGTTTGGTTCTTGTGGTGTTTCATACACCAACAACCAAGAGGGAGAAAAATTGCATCATGGGAAAGAAAAAAGCAAAAGAGAGAAGAAAGGGGGACTAAGATGGGAAAAGAGAAGGGAGATGAACATGAAGTGCATGAAATAATCTCACATGAGGACGAAACATCTAGAGAAAAATTGCAGGTGCAAAAGTTTCCTCATAATCAATGCCATATTGTTGCGCATATCCTTTGGCAACCAATCTAGCTTTGTAGGGATCAATGCTACCATCAGATTTTCTCTTAATCTTATAAACCCACTTTGTACCAATGGCATTCTTTCCTTTTGGTAATTCACATAACTCCCAAGTACCATTCTTATGTATGCAATCCATTTTTGATTGCATAGCACTCATGCATTGTGGATCATCACATGCATCTTCAAAAGAAAGTGGCAATTCATTACATGCTATAGCAATAAGAGAATCATCCACAAAATTACTTGATGCATGGTGAGAGCTTGATCTTGTTCTACCAAGCAAAGGTGCAGTCAATTTGCTATCCTGCAAAGCTTCTCTCAGCCACTTTGGCATAGTTTGTGCACTCTTGATAGACATGCGTTCATTATGTAAAACATCTTCAATATGTACATCATGCATGGGCTGAATTTCATGCTCATTTTGAGTCACATTTCGATGCAAATGTTCAGCCATATGTGGTTGGAAATTTCTAGTAGTTTGGACATTTTTTGGCTGAAATTTTTCACCCATGTTTGACTTGAAATTCTCTGCATTTTCAGCCCTATTTGGCTGAAATTTTTTATCCCTTTGAGCCTCAGTTGGCTGGTCTACATGGCCATAATCAAGTGCACCATTTTGAAACAAAGCCATACGCGTATCGAACACATCTTGTGAGCTAACTATTGGCTGTTTTTTGCATTCAAGTAGAGGGGAAACTGAATTTTGAGCAAATACCACATCTCGACTCACAATAATTGTGTACGTCAATGGATGGTATAAAAGATATCCCTTACTTTCAGCACTATAACCAACAAATATACATTTCTTTGCCTTGTCATCAAGTTTGTGATGTTGTTGTGATAGCACAAGAGCATATGCCAAACAACCAAACACACGCATATGACTAACCATAGGCTTATGACCATTCCAAGCCTCATAAGGAGTGATGACTCTCAATGCTTTTGTAGGGCAATGATTCAACACATAGTTTGCACACATGACCGCTTCCATCCAAACTTATGAGGAAGATGCTTTCCTCTAACCATACCTCGTGCCATTTCAAGTAGAGTTCTATTTTTATGCTTGGCAACACCATTTTTCTGAGGTGTATATGGCACTGTACATTGGCGTGAAATACCTCTTTCACAAAGAAAAGCATTAAACTCATTTGACATGTATTTACCACCACGATCCGTGCATAGAGTCAAAAGCTTTTGTGAAGAAAAATTTTCAGCCATAGCTAAAAATGCTTTGAAGCAAGAAAATGGCTCATTCTTTGCTTTCATAGGATACACCCATGTATGGCAAGTAGCATCATCAATGAAGGTAACAAAATATACATGCTTCCCAAAATATGGAGTCTTGATGGGACCACATACATCACTATGAACAAGGTGCAATTTTCTTGTAGTGTGTGTATAACTATCTCTTGGAAAAGAAGCACGATGCATTTTTCTAAGAATGCAACCTTCACATGCATGATTTTCAATGGACTCAAGTGTAGGCAAGCAAATAACCATGTCCTTCTTTTGCAAGTAAAGCAACATATTGAAGTTTAAGTGACCAAAACGAGCATGCCAAAGCTTCGTTTCAGCCATGGAAGAAGTATGAGCAACCAACGCATTCCAGGCAGCCCTCTTGTATGTATCCATGCGATACAAATCATTACATAATGTACCCAACATCATGATAACATCATCATTGCTTAAATCATGAACCATACACTTTTCATCAACAAAGTTTACATGAAGTCCAGCTTTGGCAATCAACGAAACTGAAATTAAGTTCTTCTTGATACCGGGCACATACAATGCATTTTTCAAGAGAATCACACCTCCGTTTGCAGTCGTAAACTCAATTTCTCCTACTCCAATGATAGGATAAGAAGCATTGTTAACATCCACCACATGTCCTCCTTTGGGTGCATCTTTCAAAGAGGCAAAAATCTTTTGCATGATGTTATGTGCTTTGAAGCGCCACTATCAAAGCACCAATCCGAATCAGCCTCACTCACAACCATACATTTAGAATGCAAAGAAGCATCATAATGACATGTAACAACACATGCCCAAAAATCTTGAGCCATGTTAGCTTCATCATTCTTTGCATTTGCTGAATTCAGCAATAGACATGCCTAACTCCTTTTTCTTTTCATTGTGCTTAGCAAGCTTTCTATACTCATCAATAGTATGTCCAACCTTTCGGCAATATTTTTATCTCTTCTTCTTTTGTAAATCGGCATCATTAGAGGAATGAGTGGAAGAGGAAGCTTGAGGCTTTGGTTTTGATGAACCAACAGCTGAACCATACTTGCTTTTCCCTTTTTGTGAGATAGCAAGTGCTTGCGTTCCCTCAATCAAACCACTCATATTCACTCTAGATTGCTCTTCTTGCAAAAGAAGAGACACAACCTCATCAAATGCATATATATTAGGATTTCCTTATGCAACCAAATGGATTGTAGTAGCAAAGCTTTGAAAAGATTCTGGTAATCCTTTCAACTATGTAGAAATGAGTGATGCATTCAGAATAATCTCATCTATGTTTTCCAATTGCACTTTCAAGTCCTTGATGCGTGTCACATACACATCCACCGACTCATTTTCAACCATACATACATCCTCAAGTTGCTTCCTCAAGTATGCAACATGTGCTTCATTACGCACGGCATACAAAGAAGCAAGAGTGTCCCATGTCTATTGTGATGTAGAACATGGCAGAATGTGTGGAACTATATAATGCTTCACATAAAGGGCAATCAATGCATGAGCTTGTGCATCTTTTCCATCCCACCTAAGCTGCTCTTGTGTAGGTGGAGAAGGAGAAACCATTGTATTTGAAGAAGAAGCTCCATCTGTGATAGTAGACTGTGAAGTAGAAGCACCTGCGGGTCTTCGATCTACATCTGCCACTATGTTCCAAAGTTGTTTAGCAACAAGAACATGCTTCATCATGTAAGACCACATCAGATAAATTGTCCCGTCAAGCTTATCTTCAGCTTGAAGCATACCAAACAAGTCATTGCTGCCCGCCTTTCACAAAAGAACAAGAATGTGACAAAATCTTCACTTCGACGAAATCTGAAATGAATGCTGAAATTTCAGCTCACAAAGCGTCACTCTGATAACGATTCTGACTGCACAAATGGCTTTGAAATGAGAGTAAAACCCTAGTGCACGTGGTGGAGATGTTTCTTGGCTATTGAAATTCATAATTCTATGTTCCGAAGTCGATTTGCACCGTTAAAAGTGCGCGCCTTGTGACGCGAAAAACCAAAACTTGAGAAGGAGTTGAACCTGCTCTGTTACCACTGTTGGGTGTGTGTAAAAGTGAGAGAGACACATGAGAACCACACACAAGGAGCACAAATGCAGCAAGACACACGGAGAAGACAATGGCTAGAATAGCTCTCTCTATTGATGACGAACTAAACTGAAGTAAGAGCTTAATAATATCCCTAAGTACAAAGTACCACCACATATGAGTGAATCATGTATGTGGTAACATGGGGAAAAAACCTCTAGCGAGCACTAGAGGAAAAAGTGCCCATGTATAGGGAAAAGGTTCACATCAAAGCTACTCGACGAACACATAAGTGTAACAACAACAACACACGAAATTGGATGATAAAGCAGTGAAATGTATTTTTGTTGGGTATAGTTCTGAAAACAAAGGCTATCGTCTATATCATCCACATAGTAAATGCATTTTTGTTATCCATGTGTTGTTTTTTTGAAAGATGTTATTCAACCACTACTTTCATGTACTAAGGAGACATTTGTAAGCTCCAAAGACATGTATGATACTTTGCTGCCTCTTTTTACAGCTAGAAAGTCTAGTGTTGTTCCTAATGCGACAACTTCTTAGCCTTTATAGGTTTCATGTGATGATACATATCATTTCATTTCTCATGTAGATTTGCAGGATGCACTTGTTGATGAGAGAGCTCATATTGAGGAGGAAAAAACTATGCCAAAATCGTTGGTGCATACTTTGTGCGACAACAAATTAAAAGCTATCATATAGTACTCGTTTAGGCTCTCATAGGGCCTCTTTTGCATCAGATTGCTATTTTATGGCTGCCTCTAGTCTTTGTGATGAAAATGAGGTGATTCCTTTGATGAAGCACAAAATTCAGAAAATGGATGGCTGCTATGCGAATTAAATATGATGCTATAATGAAAAATGGTACCTAGTCTTTATGTGACTTGCCTCCTGGCAAGAAGGCCATTGGTACTAAGTGGGTATACAAGCTTAAGCGAAAGCATGATTGAATAGTTGACAAGTATAAGGCTAGGCTTGTTGCAAAGGGTTATGCTCAGGAAAGAGGCATTGATTTTGATGAGATATTTGCTCCTACTTGTCGAATGACTACTATTTGTAGCATTTGTGCACTTGCAGCTCATCATGGTTGGAATGTACATGAGTTAGACATTAAACCTACATTTCTGAATGGTGATTTTCATGAAGAAGTGTATGTTTTTTAGCCCTGAGGCTTTATGCAAAAATGGCATGAAAACTAGGTGTGCAAGTTAAAGAATGTGTTATATGGTTTAACGTAAGCACCATGTGTTTTGTATGAAAAGATACATGCCTATCTGATTGCACATGGTTTTGAGAAACATCCAACTAAAAGAAGCTTATATGTCAAGCGTGCTAATGATGTGCTTCTGATCATTGTTGTGTATCTTGTTGACATGTTGCTCACTAGTCCTCACGAGAAGCATATTGTCAATTTCAAGGCTGATCTACATGCCTCATTTGAGATGTCAAATTTGGGGCATTTCCATCATTATTTGGACATCCAGTCTATGCAAGTTGATGGCGGAATAGCTCTATCTCAAACAAAATATATTGACACATTATTGCAGCGTTTTGGCCTTGAAGACAGCAAAACTATTGCCACTCTTGTTGGTGCAGACCAATCACCAATTGAAGTTTTGAAAGAAAAAGGATGGAGATAAGATCAATTTTTGAAGCTTAGAAGATGGTTACATTCACAGGTTGAAAGAAATGTACACATATGTACATTAGTTAAGACATAGGTTACTTATACTTATGTTTAGTCATAAGTTTGTACATATTTGCCTATAAATACTATGGAAAAATGTCGGGATGTAGAGAGAAGACGAGGAGAGACTATGTGAGAGCATAGAAATAGAGAAATGAGTAGTTGTAAGTGTCATTAGACACATGAAAAGTTAGTTGAAGTATCTCTCTCATTCAGTTGTAGTCTTCTTCAGAAATGACAGAATTTTTGCACCCGAAGTTTCTGTGTTTTCTCCTTCTGTGGTAGATCTTTTGAGGAATGATTTTGTACAAGTCTAAGTCTAGAGTTGATCGACTACTGTACAAAGTTTTAGCTTCCAATTGTGATTAGGCTGAGAGAATTCTGAATAGGAACATTTGTATGTGTAAAGGTTTGAGTATCTTCTGAAACAGGCGCAGATTTTGAGTTCAAAGAAATGAACAGTGCTCAGTGCACAGTGTAAAGTTTTACACAAATGATAGCTCAAAATCTAAGTTGAGAGATAAGCTATCTACATCTAAAAGCATTTGACCAAATGGGTTCGACATTGGGAGAACCATAGCTAAGAAGTTACAGGTGTCAAAGTCGCTACTGCAGAGAAGTAGTTTCACACATAGGTAAAGTGTTTGAGTCATTTCTCAAAGTATACTCAATCATTTGAGGAGATTTAAGTTGGAGAAGGTGCACAACCTTAAGGCAACACATCCTACAAAGTTTTATCAAAAACTTTACACGAATGGTTAGTCAATCAGAGATTAATCTGCAGCAGACTTTTCTGAGAATTTGATTTTTCAGAATAATCAATTTCTTGATAAGTTGGTGATTGTTCTCTAAATTAAGTGGAGTCTGGACTTATTCTTGATATAGAGGTGCTCTAATTTCAAGAATAGGTTGTTCTTTTGGAGATTAACACTCTCCATGAGTGGTATCAGAGCAGGAAGCATCAGAATCGAGGAAAGGGAGACTCCAACTGCTGCAGATATACAAATTTTACATCTCGAAGGATCAAAAGGACAAAGAGTGAAGAAAGCTTGAAAGAAGACACATTGAAGTCATCAAAAGGATCAGGAGTAATATTCGAAGCCAAGGTACATTTATTTCTCATAAAGCTTAAAGATCTATTAGTATAGGTGAAGAAAGGATGGGAGATTCTCTTCAGATAGAGAAATTGGATAGAGAAAACTATCCTGCATGGTCAATGAGGATGGAAGCTCATCTTATGAGCAAAGACTTGATAGCTTACATTACAGGTGAAGAAGAAAAGCCTCAATTCAGAGATCCTAGTGTTCCAACTAGGGAGGAATTGTCAGATTTGAAGAATTGGATGAAAAGAGATGCTCAAGCTAGGAGCATTATCTATATGGCAGTCAATGACTACTTGCTACCTCACATTAGAGGTCTTGAAAGTGCAAGTGACATTTGGAATGCTTTGGAAGAGCATTTTCAGAACACAACCAAATCAAGGAAGGCTTCATTATGGGCAGAGTTTACTACTTTCAAGAAGAAGGCTTCACAATCAATATCTGATTATGTGACAAAGATGAAGGACATTGCAGATGCATTAGGAGCAGTGGATGAAGACATTGAAGAGGATAAATTGGTAAGGCAAATTCTCACAGGACTAAGAGGTGATGAGAAGTGGAAGCCTTTTATTTTATCTACGGAACTTTCATTGGATCATTTCACTCCTGATTTGAATCAATTGTTAGGACATATGCTAACTTTTGAGAATGATATCAAAGGAGATGTTGACAAGAGTGCAGGTCATGCAATGTACTCTAAAGACAAGAAGAAAGCTAACAAAGGAAAGCAACAAGCAAATGAAGAAGAAGGCACAACTAGTCAAGCCAACTTCCTAAGAGGAAGAGGAGGTGGCAAAGGTAGAGGAAGAGGCAAGAGTAACAAAGATGGAGCCAAAGCTTGCTGGATTTGTGGTAAGACAAATCATTTAGCTAATGATTGTTGGCATAACACTCAGAATAATGGTGGATACAATCAGAACTATAATTCAAGAGGAAGAGCTGGCAGAAATCAAAGAGGTAATTTCAGAGGTAGAGGTAGTAGGGGTTACTTTGGAAGAAGTGCAGGTAGAGGATTCCAAAGTCAACAATACAATAATACCTACTACAATTATGCTTCAGATCAGAAGGAGGATTCAACATTGATAATGAATGCGACTTGTGAAAGGCAAAGTGAAGACCAAAGAGTCTTCTACATTGACTCAGGATGTAGCAATCACCTGAGTGGTAACATAGCATTGATGACTGATTTGGAAAATAAGGTATCTAATCATGTTGTTCAAACAGGTGACAATACAAAGCATAATGTGAAGTCAATTGGATCAGTGAAGGCCAAGGATGGTAGCACCTTATTGAGTAAGATCTTGTATGTTCCTACAATTCCTAAGAATTTGATAAGTGTAGGACAAATTGTGGAAAAAGGTTATGAAGTGAGGTTCACTAATGAAGGAGTGTTTGTGGAAGACCCTAGCAATGGGTATAAACAAATTGTTTCAGGGAAGAAAGAAGGAAGATTGTTCACATTGAAAATTCAAGGTAATTTTGCTCATGCCTTGTTCACTTATGGAGGACATAAGATCTTTGAGTTAGATCTTTGGCACAAGAGGCTTGGACATTTCAATGAAAGAGGTATCAAAGATATGATTAATAATGGTTCAGTGCTTGGATTGCCTAATGTTGCAGGTCAACATATGACATACAGATGTGAGGCATGTCAATTAGGTAAGGCTCATAAGCAACCCTATTCTAAGCATGGGTTTATGTATTCAGAGAAACTTGAGTTGGTACACACAGATGTGTGGGGACCATCAAAGGATTTCAGTATCAATGGTTCAAGGTATTATGTGATTTATGTTGATGATGCTACCAGATGGATCACTATCTATGTGATCAAAGATAAGTCAGAGGTGTTCAATACGTTCAAACATTATCATGTGTATGCAGAAAGAATTACAGGTCATAAGTTGAAGAGACTAAGGTCAGATGGAGGGGGAGAGTATTTCTTTGATGAGTTCAGTGATTATTTGTGGAATGCAGGTATAAAAAGGGAGGTTACTTGCAGGTACTCTCCTCAACAAAATGGTGTAGTAGAGAGGAGGAATAGGACTCTTGTTGAGTTTGCAAGATCCATGTTGAAGGAGAAATATTGCCCAAATTACTTATGGGCTGAGGCTGTAAATACAGCCACTTATCTGGTCAATAGGCTACCATGTAAAGCCTTACAGGGTATGACACCATATGAGGCATGGTGGGGTAAGAGACCTACATTAGACCATTGCAAAGTATTTGGATGTTTGGCATATGCATATGTGCCATCACAATTAAGGCACAAATTGGAGCCTAAAGCTAAAAAATATGTGTTTATTGGTTATGATGATAAGCAGATGGGATACAGGTTGTGGAATCCATCCACAAAACATTTTCTTGTATCAAAAGATGTTACATTTGATGAGCAAGGTACTTGGTATGCAAGTACTATCAATATTAATACAGATGATGAAGAAATTGTGAGTCAAAGGAAAGGTAAGTCAAAGGTACAGATATTTGATGAAGAAAAGAATAATGAAGTGCAGGTTGAAGTTGAAGAAATGCCAAGATTTGATCCTGAGTGTGAAGAACCAGAAACCTCAAGGAGTGGAGAACTTAGAAGGTCATCAAGACACAAGTGGCAACCTACAAGTTATAGCTATGATACTTCATTCTTGACTACTAAGGATTATGCATACATGATTAAAGCAGATGAAGACCCTTCTACATATGAAGAGGCAAAAGGTAAAGAAAATTGGGAGAAAGCTATGCAGGAAGAATATGATGCATTGATGGAGAATCAAACATGGGATTTGGTTCCAAAGCCAAATAGCCAGAAGATCATTGGATGCAAGTGGGTTTATAAGACAAAGAGATTTGCAGATGGAAGTGTGTCTAGGTACAAAGCTAGACTTGTTGTAAAAGGGTTTGCTCAGACATATGGTATTCACTATGATGAGGCTTATAGTCCTGTGGCAAAGATGACAACCATCAGAACACTTATAGCAATTGCTGCATGTAAAGGTTGGAAATTGTGTCAATTAGATGTGAAGAATGCTTTTTTGAATGGTTATATTTCATATGATGTTTTCATGGAGCAACCTCAAGGATTCAAAGATGGAAGATATCCAGATCATGTGTGTAAGCTCAAGAGAGCTTTATATGGCTTGAAGCAGGCCCCAAGGGCATGGAACTATAGGCTTGTAAAGTTCTTAAAGGAACTTGGATTTCAAGTATCTAAAGCAGATAGTAGCTTGCTTGTCAAAGCAAGTGATGATGGGTTCATTTACATATGTATATATGTTGATGATATAATTCTTACAGGTACAGATGAGAAAGGCATACAAAGCCTAAAGAAGCAAATGGAGGAAGAGTTCAAAATTAGTGATTTGGGAGATTTGTCATATTTCTTGGGCATGGAGATTTCATACACTCAACATGGAGTGTATGTGACTCAAGAAAGGTACTTGAAGAATTTGTTAACCAAGTTTAAAATGAATGATTGCAGAGTAGCACCTACTCCAATGGAGGTGAATCATAAATTGAGCAGATTTGGAGGTGAAGAGTTCAAGGACATGAAACAATATCAGAGTTTGGTTGGTAGTCTTATTTATGCTACATTAACTAGGCCTGATTTATCATATGCAGTTGGGGTGTTGTCTCAATTCATGCATTGTCCTAGGAAAGAACATTGGATTGCAAGTCAAAGAGTGTTGAGATACATTAAGGGTACACTCAAAGAGGGTTTGTATTATGGTTTTACATCAAGCGTGATTGAATAGTTGACAAGTATAAGGCTAGGCTTGTTGCAAAGGGTTATGCTCAGGAAAGAGGCATTGATTTTGATGAGACCTTTGCTCCTACTTGTCGAATGACTACTGTTTGTAGCATCCGTGCACTTGCAGCTCATCATGGTTGGAATGTACATTAGTTAGACATTAAAACTACATTTCTCAATGGTGATTTGCATGAAGAAGTGTATGTTTTTCAGCCCCGAGGCTTTATGCAAAAAGGGCATGAAAACTAGGTGTGCAAGTTAAAGAAGGCATTATATGGTTTAAAGTAAGCACCACGTGCTTGGTATGAAAAGATACATGCCTATCTGATTGCACATGGTTTTGAGAACAATCCAACTGAAAGAACCTTATACGTTAAGTGTGTTAATGATGTGCTTCTGATCATTGTTTTGTATCTTGATGACATGCTGCTCACTAGTCCTCATGAGAAGCATATTTTTTATTTCAAGGTTGATGTGCATGGCTCATTTGAGATGTCAAATTTGGGGCATTTGCATCGTTATTTTGACATCCATTCTATGCAAGTTGATGGCAGAATTGCTCTATGTCAAACAAAATATATTGACACATTATTACAGCATTTTGGCCTTGAAGACTGCAAAACTATTGCCACTCCTATGGAGACAGGTTTATGATTGAGTTTTCATGATGCTGGAGATGCATTTGATGCCGCTCACTATCAGCAAGCTATTGGATACTTGATATACTTATACATTACTCGGCTAGATATTCAGTTTTCTATCTTAGAGATGCGCAAGTTTATGCATTGCCCAGGTGTCTAGCATTGGCAGGAAGTTAAGCACATCTTTTGTTGCTTGAGTGGCACCCGGCTACTTGGATTGTTTTATCCTAAGGGGGGATCACTACCACCAGAGTTACATGCTTTTTTTGGCTCTCACTAGGCGGGTAGCTATGACACTCGTGTGTCCACTAGTGGATTTTCCTTCATGCTTGCTAGCTCATGTATATCTTGGTTGAGCAAGAAGGAGCCTACTATGACCACTTCTAGTTGTGAGGCTGAGTATAAGGCAGCTTTCAAAATGACTTTTGAGTGTGTGTGGCTCAGATGCCTTACGGCTGATTTGGGTGGTGGTCAGTCTTGTGCCACCACCATATTCACTAACAGTCAGCGTGCATTGGCAGTTGCAAGGAAGCCTGTGTTGCATGCTTGCACCAAGCACATTGAGGTGCATTATCATTATGTTAGGGAGAGGTTCTCTGTTGTAGAGATCAGCTTGGCATATGTGCCCATGCGAGAACATTGTAGACCTTTTCACAAAGGCTCTGCCTAGGGAGAAGCTTGAAGCTTTCCACAAAGCTTTGGGCTTACTTCCTTTTGTGGATTGATTTCACATAGCTTGGCACTTCCTTATACATGAGTGCTAGCTCCTTGTTCACCACATCACTCCCAGGGGGGATTTATTGATATATTTAGGTAGTGATGTGTGTGAACACATTAGGACTGTTGGGGCACTTTTTTCCCTCTTTAGGAGGTTTTTTTCTCCCAGTTTGTATCAAATGAACTTTGTAACTTTGTAGGGCAATAGATATCACTAACCATGTCCTATTTCAATAGCGTTCTACAATAGATATCAAATGAATGTTAGAAAAAAAAGAGATTATAAAGTTTTTTTTAGCATAAGTATAAAAAAAGGAAATTGAGCATAAAGTGTTTTTTGAACTTATGCGCTTATGAGAAGCTGGCTTAAGTCGTTAGATCTTGATTGATTTTTACTCTCAATGCGGATAGTTTTATTAGCAGATACAATTGGAATTAGCAGATATTTATCAATGCGTTGATAAATTGTCTTTTATTGATGCAACATTTTGAATGAAATTGGTGCAGGAGTGCTCTCAAGATTTCTTATGAAGAGAAGATAGCAGGGGATAACAAGCATAGATTATATTTTGATGCATATTCAAGCAGTCTTGAATGCTTCAAAGGCTTGTTGTTACTTTGAACACTTGGAATTCCAAACTTATGAATCATTGATCACCACTTGGATTCCACACACTAGAAAGCACCTATAAATTTTTTAGTTTTTCATAGTTATGAGAAGAACTAATTAAAGTTCTGAGTATGAGACTCTCTCTTCCATCTCTAGACTTTGCCTACTATGTAATGAACTCAAAATTCCAAGTTTCCCAAGCAAGTCGATGTGTGGCATCGAGACTGAGATGATAAGTCATTTTTTTATCTATATGCTTCAACTACTACTGTAAAGTTTTTCAAAATAGGAGTTTGTTTGATCATCTCGATGCCTAGCATTTAGTTATAGTTGATAAATCCTTATTTTCTATGCATATGATTCACCTGATGATTTCATGCTTGAAAATATGAGGTTTTATGTGGAATGTCGATGTCCGGCATCGAATTCTTGCTGAAATGCAGCAAGTCGATGCTAGGAATCGAGTTTGCAGTATAGGGACATAATTTTTGCTTAAACAAGAAAGGTTTCCTATTTTGGTAGCTCAAATAGGGTCGACTTGTAACGGTCATAACTTGGTGTGTAGTGCAAAGCATTTAGCAACTAATAGCTTCTTGGAAAGCTCTTCTCTTCTACTTTCATTTACCAAAACATCACCACTTGGATTCCACACATTCAATGCCTTCCTAATTAAAAATGTGCACAAATGAATCATTGATCACCACTTGGATTCCACACACTCAATGCCACGTTAAATGTGCACAAATGAGACTTCAACAAAAATGCTTTTAATGTTTTCCTGAAGTTGAATTCTTACACACAAGTTAAAACGACTTTGCCAATCTCCGTTCGTTTCAAACTTCTTTTGTAATTGTGCCACTTTACTGATTTGGATACATGCGAATTTAGCATATGATTTGTTGGTTTTGTCATGAATCTTTGTATAGTTAAAGCATGAAGAAGTTGAAGGTGGTCCTAAAATCACTTTCAATCATTTAGTTGGGCATTAGAAGGTGGGCTTATGCATGAGTGGAAATAGAAGAATTTCTTGGATTTTGTGTAAGTGGATTTCATGCTAATATTTATACAAAATGATGAGTGAATTTGAAAGATTGGAAGTGGAAAGTTGTTACTTGAAAGCCTAACCAAGTTTATAAATGTATTTTAAAGATAATCTCAAGTATCTGTTGGACAAACAAGTGAATAGCTTTAATTTGAAATTTTCATATGCGAGACAAAAATTAAAATGTTATCTGTATTCGATGAGAATGAATTGATTAAAGGCATTTTGGCTCATAAGAAGCTATGGTTGGATGGCAGTTGCTTTAGAGAGTATTTAACATTCAGATTATGTTCAGAGGTCTGCAAAGATGAGTAACCATCATCAACAATAAAAGGTCAGCAAGGAATCTGCATTGGTGTGCCATATATAGATAAGGGTTACATGGTTGTTTCTATTATCTTTTGCAGAAGGTGAAAATTTTCAAAGTTAGGATATAGTAGAAAAAAAGATGTTTATGAGAAATCTATTTGAAATTACTATGTCCTATTTCAATAGCATTCGGCAAGAGATATCATAATTCATGTCCATTATGATATTCGTATGTCAAATGAATATAAAAGAAGCAAATTGAGCATAAATTTGTTTTGTTCCTTTGTGTTGTCTTAAATTCTATGGGTTTTATATTGGTTTTTTTATACTTATGTGGATCAATAATTTGGGAGAGAAGCTTAGGAGAAGATGAATTGGCACCATAGTTTTTAAAAAGAGATGGGTTTATTGCTGGACTTTTTCCCTCGCTAAAACAAAAGGTGGAATCTCATTTTCCAACCGTATACGTATGAGAAATAGTCAAGTTGAAATGTAGAAAGTTGAAGTTTTAATACACATCGTATACGTATGAGAAGAAGAAAGTAGATCATGTACATGTTCCAACCCAACAAAGTATACAAAACAACTATGTTGAGAGAGAGGAAGACTCGGAGACAAACCTATTGCAAAGGCCCACACAACAATCAGAGCAATTGACATTGAACCTAGTAAGGATTCAACAAAATAGGCCACAAAGGGAGCATAATAGGAGACAATGATGACAAGCACACGATTTGATATGCTACAACTACAAAAAGACTTGGTCACCGTATGCACAATTGTCCTCATCCTCTTAGGAATTGAGGTGATATGTATCTATTAGGAGGCCACCACAATATGCACAAGAACAACAACAACAATAACAAAAAGTTAATCTTCCACCTATTCTACCAACATAAGGAGAAGAAAGTTTACATTTTGGAGCTGATCAAGGAACAAGAGAGCATGGACACTATGCCAATAAAGACAAGGGTGCAAGATAGAGACAAACCCCAAGATAAAGATTCCCACCTAGGTACACAAACAAAGCATGGAAGAGTTGCAAAAGGGGAAACAAGTAAAAGAAAGAGAAGATCAAGAAGGAAGATTATGATAGAAGACTTTTCTCTAGGTAAGAGAATCGAACCTTGTGATCTCATTGAAGATTATTCTACACAGAAGCCCAATATTATGTGGCCATAATGTTTTCAATTTTCATAAAAAACTAGAAAGGAGTGGTCTAAGCTAGTAAGCACTAGGAAATCTAAAAATAACGATATTAATCTCATAAGGACAAATGCATGTGATATGTTGAATCCATGGTAGATATATTATAAAGGGAAAAAGGATCTCAAAATTATACATGGATGGTGAAGCATAGATGTATGTATGACAAAGAAAACAATGCACATGCTAGGCGTGGATGTGACAAGACCATCTGTGTAGCAAGCCAAAAATGATGAAAAATACTATTGTTAGATGTGTTGGTGCTATTGAAAATTTGAGAGTTAGACTATATGATATGGAAGTTGCCTTGGATATGTATGTAATTGCAACCAAAGGTGATGGCTACCCTATCATATTGGGAATTCCATGGTTGATTGCAATAAAAGCAGATAAAAAATGGGGTTTTGTTCTTCTCTTTTGCAAACCAAATGACAAAAAAGAATCTATAACTTATGATTTGAAGGATAGGAAGAAGGATGATCACATGTATGCAAAAAATATAGATGAAGAAGGTTCATGCTATGATAGTGATTCTAGTAGTGAAGAATCACTACAACATATGAGGGGCATATCGATGCTCCCTATACCGATGGTCACGCTCGGTATCGATATGAACGTTGGAAAAATGTGATTAGGCATATCGATGATCACTTGACCATCGGTACAACCGTTTAAAACAGATCCTCGGGATTCTTTGTGACTGTCGGTATGGGCACTGTATGAGCATCAGTATAGGCACTGGTATAAGCATCGGTATGAGCATCAGTAATTTACTCAAAATTATCGACACTCATACTGAGGTTTATACTGATGCATATACCGACGTCGTGTTTTAAAGATACGGGGACTTGAGAGCAAAAATCAACATTTTGTGTGTCTGTTACACTGAGTACTGCTTGCTTCTGTGGAACTTGCACATGTGAACCGAATTGTGACTTGCATTGTCTTGTGCACACACACACACAGATCTCTCTCTCTCTACACACACTCTCTCTCTAGATCTCGCATCTTGGTAAGTGGTGCACATACTCTTACCCTTTGTCTTTCTCTATGCTTTATGTTTTATAATTTCTCTTCTCTTTGATTTTGCAGGAGTTTTTTGGCATCGATTCTTTGGAACTCGACGAGAGACAACATACATTAAGCTTTGACGACAACGATCCAAAAGATGGACATACCTTTAATTGATTGTTTTATTCTCTATTGATAGACAATCAAAAAGACAAAGAGAGAGAGAGAGAGATATCTAGAGAAAGATAGATAGAGAGAGAGATAAAGAGAGATGAAAGAGAGGAAGATAGAGAGAGAAATGAAGAGAGATAAAAGAGAGAAAGATAGATAAAGAGAGAGAGATAAAGAGAGATGAAATAGAGAAAAATAGAGAGAGATAAAGAGAGAGAGAGAGATAGAAATACATATACACACACACATACACACATGCATACATACACACACATATACACACATGCATGCATACATACACACACACATATACACACATGCATACATACACACACACATATACACACATGCATACATACACACACACACACATATACACACATGCATACATGCACACACACATATACACACACACATACATATGCATACATACATACACACATATACACACATGCATGCATACATACACACACACATGTACACACATGCATACATACACACACACATATACACACATGCATACACATACATATGCATACATACATACACACATATACACATATACACACATGCATACATACACACACACATATACACACACATACACATACGTATGCATACATACATACACACATATACACACATGCATGCATACATACATACACACACATGTAGACACATGCATACATACACACACACATATAAACAATGCATACACATACATATGCATACACACATACACACATATACACACATGCATACATACACACACATGCATACATACACACACACGCATACATACGCACACACATGTGCACACATGCATACATAAACACACACACATATACACACATGCCTACATACACACACATACACACACACACATATACATACATATACATACATGCATACATACACACACACACATATACGCACATGCATACATACACACACACACATACACACACATATACACACATGCATACATACACACACACATATACACACATTCCTACATACACACACACACATATATACATACATGCATACATACACACACACATATACACTCATGCATATAGATACATATGCATACATACACACACACATATATAAGCAAATATATAAAAACTAGAGATTTATGATTTTTTAATTCAGTTAAATATATATAGCAAGAAAAGATAAAAAATTAAATTCTATAATTTAATATATATAAAAAATAGGATTTCATTATAGATAAATAAATATTAAAATAGCTAGTGTTTTAATTAAATATATATAATTAAATATATAAAAATAGGATTTTAGGGGTTTTATCAAATTAAATATATAAAACTAATATTAGGGTTTTTAGGCTATTTAGACATGCATACACATATACATATACATATATATATATATATACACATGCATACACACATATTCATGTTTTAGGTCTAGGTCTTTATGATTAGGGTTTTAGGTCTTTTACACATGCATAACATATATACGCATATACACATATAATACATATACATATATACATGTATATACACATGCATACACACATATACATATTTTTGGTCTAGGTCTTTACGATTAGGGTTTTAGGGTTTTTAGATACATATAATTCAATTAAATTTATATAAGGAAAAAATAAAAAAATCATAAGAAAAAAATTAGAATATATAAATAAATATATATATAAAATAGGATAATTGTATAGATAAATAAATATGAAAAGAGCTAGTGTTTTAAATAAATTAATTAAATATATATAATTGAATATATAAAAATAGGATTTTAAGGTTTTTTATCAAATTAAATATATAAAAATAGAATTTTAGGGTTTCTATCAAATAAAACATATATAATTAATTATATAAAAAATAGAATTTTAGATTAATATTATAGTAGAAAAAAAGATGTTTATGAGAAATCTATTTGAAATCACTATGTCCTATTTCAATAGCATTCGGCAATAGATATCATAATTCATGTCCATTGTGATATTCGTATGTCAAATGAATATAAAAGAAGCAAACTGAGCATAAAGTTGTTTTGGACTTACGCATTTATGTGAAGCTGTATGATGTGTTCCTTTGTGCTGTCTTAAATTCTATGGGTTTTATATTGTTCTTTTTATACTTATGTGGATCAATGATTGGGGAGAGAAGCTTAGGAGAAAATGAATTGGCACCATAGTTTTTAAAAAGAGATAGGTTTATTGCTGGACTTATTCCCTCGCTAAAACAAAAGGTGGAATCTCATTTTCCAACCGTATACGTATGAGAAATAGTCAAGTTGAAATGTAGAAAGTTGAAGTTTTAATACACATCGTATACATATGAGAAGAAGAAAGTAGATCATGTACATGTTCCAACCCATCAAAGTATACAAAAAAACTATGTTGAGAGAGAGGAAGACTCCGAGAAAAACCTATTGCAAAGGCTCACACAACAATCAGAGCAATTGACATTGAACCTAGTAAGGATTCAACAAAATAGGCCACAAAGGGAGCATAATAGGAGACAATGATGACAAGCACACGATTTGATATGCTACAACTACAAAAAGACTTGGTCACTGTATGCACAATTGTCCTCATCCTCTTAGGCATTGAGGTGATATGTATCTATTAGGAGGCCATGACAATATGCACAAGAACAACAACAACAATAACAAGAAGTTAATCTTCCACCTATTCTACCAACATAAGGAGAAAAGTCTACATTTTGGAGTTGATCAAGGAACAAGAGAGCATGGACACTATGCCAATAAAGACAAGGGTGCAAGATAGAGACAAACCCCAAGATAAAGATTCCCACCTAGGTACACAAACAAAGCATGGAAGAGTTGCAAAAGGGGAAACAAGTAAAAGAAAGAGAAGATCAAGAAGGAAGATTATGATAGAAGACTTTTCTCTAGGTAAGAGAATCGAACCTTGTGATCTCATTGAAGATGATTCTACATAGAAGCCCAATATTATGTGGCCATAACGTTTTCAATTTTCATAAAAAACTAGAAAGGAGTGGTCTAAGCTAGTAAGCACTAGGAAATCTAAAAATAACGATATTAATCTCATAAGGACAAATGCATGTGATATGTTGAATCCATGGTAGATGCATTATAAAGGGAAAAAGGATCTCAAAATTATACATGGATGGTGAAGCATAGATGTATGTATGACAAAGAAAACAATGCACATAATAGGCTTGGATGTGACAAGACCATCTGTGTAGCAAGCCAAAAATGATGAAAAATACTATTGTTAGATGTGTTGGTGCTATTGAAAATTTGAGAGTTAGACTATATGATATGGAAGTTGCCTTGGATATGTATGTAATTGCAACCAAAGGTGATGGCTACCCTATCATATTGGGAATTCCATGCTTGATTGCAATAAAGCAGATAAAAAATGGGGTTTTGTTCTTCTCTTTTGCAAACCAAATGACAAAAATAAATCTATAACTTATGATTTGAAGGATAGGAAGAAGGATGATCACATGTATGCAAAAAATATAGATGAAGAAGGTTCATGCTATGATAGTGATTCTAGTAGTGAAGAATCACTACAACATATGAGGGGCATACCGATGCTCCCTATACCGATGGTCACGCTCGGTATCGATATGAACGTTGGAAAAATGTGATTAGGCATATCAATGATCACTTGACCATCGGTACGACCGTTTAAAACAGATCCTCGGGATTCTTTGTGACTGTCGGTATGGCCACCGGTATGAGCATCAGTATAGGCACTGGTATAAGTATCGGTATAAGCATCAGTAATTTACTCAAAATTATCGACACTCATACTGAGGCTTATACTAATGCATATACCGACGTCGTGTTTAAAGATACGGGGACTTGAGAGCAAAAATCAACATTTTGTGTGTCTGTTACACTGAGTACTGCTTGCTTCTGTGGAACTTGCACATGTGAACCGAATTGTGACTTGCATTGTCTTGTGCACACACACACAGATCTCTCTCTCTACACACACTCTCTCTCTAGATCTCGCATCTTGGTAAGTGGTGCACATACTCATACCCTTTGTCTTTCTCTATGCTTTATGTTTTATAATTTCTCTTCTCTTTGATTTTGCAGAAGTTTTTTGGCATCGATTCTTTGGAACTCGATGAGAGACAACATACATTAAGCTTTGACAACAACGATCCAAAAGAGGGACATACCTTTCATTGATTGTTTTATTCTCTATTGAAAGAGAGTGAAAAAGACAGAGAGAGAGAGAGAGATATCTCGAGAAAGATAGATAGAGAGAGAGATAAAGAGAGATGAAAGAGAGGAAGATAGAGAGAGAAATGAAGAGAGATGAAAGAGAGAAAGATAGATAAAGAGAGAGAGATAAAGAGAGATGAAATAGAGAAAAATAGAGAGAGATAAAGAGAGAGAGAGAGAGAGATAAAACTACATATACACACACACATACACACATGCATACATACACACACATATACACAAAGGCATGCATACATACACACACACATATACGCACATGCATACATACACACACACATATACACACATGCATACATACACACACACACATATACACACATGCATACATACACACACACATATACACACACATACATATGCATACATACATACACACATATACACACATGCATGAATACATACACACACACATGTACACACATGCATACATACACACACACATATACACACATGCATACACATACATATGCATACATACATACACACATAGACACATATACACACATGCATACATACACACACACATATACACACACATATACACACACATACACATACATATGCATACATACATACACACATATACACACATGCATGCATACATACATACACACACATGTAGACACATGCATACATACACACACACATATAAACAATGCATACACATACATATGCATGCACACATACACACATGCATACATACACACACACGCATACATACACACACACATGTGCACACATGCATACATAAACACACACACATATACACACATGCATACATACACACACATACACACACACATATACATACATATACATACATGCATACATACACACACACACATATACGCACATGCATACATACACACACACACATACACACACATATACACACATGCATACATACACACACACACATATACACACATTCCTACATACACACACACACATATATACATACATGCATACATACACACACACATATACACACATGCATATAGATACATATGCATACATACACACACACACATATATAAGCAAATATATAAAAACTAGAGATTTATGATTTTTTAATTCAGTTAAATATATATAACAAGAAAAGATAAAAAATAAAAATCTATAATTTAATATATATAAAAAATAGGATTTCATTATAGATAAATAAATATGAAAATAGCTAGTGTTTTAATTAAATATATATAATTAAATATATAAAAATAGGATTTTAGTGGTTTTATGAAATTAAATATATAAAAATAGTATTAGCGTTTTTGGGCTATTTACACATGCGTACACACACATACATACATACATATATATATATATATATATATATATATATATATATATATATATATATATATATATATATATATATATATATATATATATATATATATATATATATATATATATATATATATATATATATATATATATATATATATATATATATATATATATATATATATACACATGCATACACACATATTCATGTTTTAGGTCTAGGTCTTTATGATTAGGGTTTTAGGGCTTTTACACATGCATAACATATATACGCATATACACATATAATACATATACATATACGCATGCATACACACATATACATATTTTTGGTCTAGGTCTTTAGGATTAGGGTTTTAGGGTTTTTACATACATATAATTCAATTAAATTTATATAACGAAAAAATAAAAAAAATCATAACAAAAAAATTAGAATATATAAATAAATATATATAAAAAATAGGATAATTATATAGATAAATAAATATGAAAAGAGCTAGTGTTTTAAATAAATAAATTAAATAAATATAATTGAATATAGAAAAATAGGATTTTAAGGTTTTTTATCAAATTAAATATATAAAAATAGAATTTTAGGGTTTCTATCAAATAAAACATATATAATTAATTATATAAAAAATAGAGTTTTAGATTAATATTATAGTAAAAAAAAGATGTTTATGAGAAATCTATTTGAAATCACTATGTCCTCTTTCAATAGCATTCGGCAATAGATATCATAATTAATGTCCATTGCGATATTCGTATGTCAAATGAATATAAAACAAGCAAACTAAGCATAAAGTTTTTTTGGACTTAATATGCATTTATGTGAATCTGTATGATGTGTTCCTTTGTGCTGTCTTAAATTCTATGGGTTTTATCTTGTTTTTTTTATACTTATGTGGATCAATGATTGGGGAGAGAAGCTTAGGAGAAAATGAATTGGCACCATAGTTTTTAAAAAGAGATAGGTTTATTGCTGGACTTTTTCCCTCGCTAAAACAAACGGTGGAATCTCATTTTCCAACCGTATACGTATGAGAAATAGTCAAGTTGAAATGTAGAAAGTTGAAGTTTTAATACACATCGTATACATATGAGAACAAGAAAGTAGATCATGTACATGTTCCAACCCATCAAAGTATACAAAAAAACTATGTTGAGAGAGAGGAGGACTCCGAGAAAAACCTATTGCAAAGGCTCACACAACAATCAGAGCAATTGACATTGAACCTAGTAAGGATTCAACAAAATAGGCCACAAAGGGAGCATAATAGGAGACAATGATGGCAAGCACACGATTTGATATGCTACAACTACAAAAAGACTTGGTAACCGTATGCACAATTGTCCTCATCCTCTTAGGAATTGAGGTGATATGTATCTATTAGGAGGCCACGACAATTTGCACAAGAACAACGACAACAACAATAACAAGAAGTTAATCTTCCACCTATTCTACCAACATAAGGAGAAGAAAGTTTACATTTTGGAGCTGATCAAGGAACAAGAGAGCATGGACACTATGCCAATAAAGACAAGGGTGCAAGATAGAGACAAACCCCAAGATAAAAATTCCCACCTAGGTACACAAACAAAGCATGGAAGAGTTGCAAAAGGGGAAACAAGTAAAAGAAAGAGAAGATCAAGCAGGAAGATTATGATAGAAGACTTTTATCTAGGTAAGAGAATCGAACCTTGTGATCTCATTGAAGATGATTCTACACAGAAGCCCAATATTATGTGGCCATAACGTTTTCAATTTTCATAAAAAACTAGAAAGGAGTGGTCTAAGCTAGTAAGCACTAGGAAATCTAAAAATAACGATATTAATCTCATAAGGACAAATGCATGTGATATGTTGAATCCATGGTAGATGCATTATAAAGGGAAAAAGGTTCTCAAAATTATACATGGATGGTGAAGCATAGATGTATGTATGACAAATAAAACAATGCACATGCTAGGCTTGGATGTGACAAGACCATCTGTGTAGCAAGCCAAAATGATGAAAAATACTATTTTTAGATGTGTTGGTGCTATTGAAAATTTGAGAGTTACACTATATGATATGGAAGTTGCCTTGGATATGTACGTAATTGCAACCAAAGGTGATGGCTACCCTATCATATTGGGAAGTCCATGGTTGATTGCAATAAGAGCAGATAAAAAATGGGGTTTTGTTCTTCTCTTTTGCAAACCAAATGACAAAAATGAATCTATAACTTATGATTTGAAGGATAGGAACAAGGATGATCACATGTATGCAAAAAATATAGATGAAAAGGTTCATGCTATGATAGTGATTCTAGTAGTGAAGAATCACTACAACATATGAGGGGCATACCGATGCTCCCTATACCGATGGTCACGCTCGGTATCGATATGAACGTTGGAAAAATGTAATTCGGCATATCAATGATCACTTGACCATCGATATGACCGTTTAAAACAGATCCTCGGGATTCTTTGTGACTGTCGGTATGGGCACCGGTATGAGCATCAGTATAGGCATTGGTATAAGCATCAGTAATTTACTCAAAATTATCGACACTCATACTGAGGCTTATACTGATGCATATACCGACGTCGTGTTTTAAAGATACGGGGACTTGAGAGCAAAAATCAACATATTGTGTGTCTGTTACACTGAGTACTGCTTGCTTCTGTGGAACTTGCACATGTGAACCGAATTGTGACTTGCATTGTCTTGTGCACACACACACACAGATCTCTCTCTCTCTCTACACACACTCTCTCTCTAGATCTCGCATCTTGGTAAGTGGTGCACATACTCTTACCCTTTGTCTTTCTCTATGCTTTATGTTTTATAATTTCTCTTCTCTTTGATTTTGCAGGAGTTTTTTGGAATCGATTATTTGGAATTTGACGAGAGAAAACATACATTAGGCTTTGACGACAACGATCCAAAAGAGGGACATACCTTTAATTGATTGTTTTATTCTCTATTGATAGAGAGTGAAAAAGACAGAGAGAGAGAGAGATCTAGAGAAAGGTAGAGAGAGAGAGAGATAAAGAGAGATGAAAGAGAGGAAGATAGAGAGAAAAATTAAGAGAGATGAAAGAGAGAAAGATAGATAAAGAGAGAGAGATAAAGAGACATGAAATAGAGAAAAATAGAGAGAGATAAAGAGAGAGAGATAGAAATACATATACACACACACATACACACATGCATACATACACACACATATACACACATGCATGCATACATACACACACACATATACACACATGCATACATACACACACATATACACACATGCATACATACACACACACATATACACACATGCATACATACACACACACATATACACACACACATATACACACACACATACATATGCATACATACATACACACATATACACACATGCATGCATACATACACACACACATGTACACACATGC